>JARQOD010000007.1:113070883-113114302 GCA_033576555.1 Oophaga sylvatica | reverse complement strand
TTCCATTCCGAGTCCAAAATTTTTCGTAAAAAGGGAAAACCAATGGGGAATTCCTTGGGGGGGCTGCCCCTGTCATGTCCCCGGTCGGCCCCTTGGGCAGGGGATTACCCCAAAATCTCCGGGGGTCACATCCGGGACGCTTGAGGGGCCCCCAAAAATTTTTTTTCCCCCCGCGGTCACATCATTTCTCGCGAAAACCCAAAAGGCCCCGTTTAAAAACCCACCAAAAAAAAAAGTCCGATAAAACCCCCCCCCCCCCCGGAAACCCCGGAACACCCCCGCCAGGAAAAGCCTGCCATCTTTTTCGATGTGGGGAAACGATCGTCGGGGCGGGGTTTTTCGGGGGCTCGCCCCGGCCGTTTATCCTTTTTGTTTTTTTTTTTCTTTTTTTAAAAAAAAACGGGGGGTCCGGGAAATTAAGAAGTAATAAAAAAAAAAAAATGTGTTGTTTCTTTTTTTTTATTAAAAGACTTTTTCTTACGGGGTTTTTTTAAACCCCTTTAAAAATTTTGGGGTTAATAAAAAAAACGTTTTCTTATTTCGCCTCCCATTTTAACCCTTTTTTTTCCCCGGGAAAAACAAGGGGCCCTTTAAACCCCCCATTACCCCGCTTCCCAAAACCCTACGGGGAAGGGGGAAACCGGGGAAAGGCCCACTTGGCACATTTATGCCCCAAAAAGGGGGGTTTCTTACCTGTTTTTAAAACCCCTTTTTTAAAAAAACCCCCCGGGCCTTACACCCTTTTTAATACCACCCACAGTCCCTTTTTTTCCGGGGTTTTTAAAAAAAGGGGGGGGCCCCTTTTCCCTTTTTTTTTCGGGGGTCCCCATTTTTTTTTTAACCAAAAAACTAAAAAACTGGGGCCTTTTACAGGGGAAGGGGCCCTATTTTGACCCTTTAAAAACCTAAAATTTTCCCCCTCACTCTTTTTTATGGGGTGTTAACAAAAATGGGGGACCCCCCCCCAATTTTTTCGGGGGCCCCAAATTTTGTTTTTTACCCAAAATATGAAAATCGGGGGCCGGTATATCGGGGTTTAACCCCGGGAATTTGGGGTCCTTAAAAAACCTAAAAAACCCCCCCCAAAGGGCCCCCTTCCCCCGGGGTTTTAAAAAAAAAAGGGGGGCCCCCCCCAAATTTTTTTTGGGGATCCCCTATTTTTGTTAACCGCAAAATAAGAAACCCCTGGCCCCGTTTACCCGGGGGGAACGGGGGCGCCCCGAGCCCCGGGGGAAAAACCAAAAACCTCCTCCCCACCCCCCGCTGGTGGGCCCTGTTTAAAAGGGGTATTCCGGGGAGAGGGGGGGGGCCCCCCCGGGGCCCCCCCTCTACCCCCCAGCTACCAAAATTTAAAAACTCACAAAAACAGGGAGAATCCTCCCCCCCGCTCGCCCCCCGAAGCGGGGGCCCAAAAAACCCCGGGGGGGGGCCCAAACCCCAGGGGGGCCCCCAAACCCCCATGGGGGGTACTTATCGGCATCCCCAACAGCTGACCGCTAGGAGAAAGGGGGAAACGCTCCTTCCCCCATAATCCCCCTCTCACCTCTGAAACGGGGGCGATGACATCCCCCGCCCCCCCCTTCAACCAAAAAGGGAAAACATAAACACAGGACCGGGGTGAAATTTTTTTTTTTTTTTTTTTTTTTTTCATTATAAAGCAACTGTATAGTTTATTATACACAAGGGGGTTTCATGGGGGGCATTTACCACAGACCCATATTTTGGGGGGGATTTTTCTACAAGACTCCCCAAAGGGGGGCCCTTTACTACAAGGGGGCCTATGGGGGTTCATTATAAATAGCCCCCAGTGGTTTAAAATTTTTAAAACCCCTATGGGGTTTTTTAAAATATAAGGGGCCTATGGGGGGTTATACTATATTAGGGGTATCGGGTATATGGGGTATGATTCTATCAGGGGGCCTCATACCCTGTTTTGGCCCCCTTTAAAAATTTTGGGAATTAAGGGGATAATAACCAGAGGGGGTTATTTGATAGGGAATTACAAGGGGGGCTTACAATTTTTTAAATTAAAGGACACTTTGTTTTTTGGGGGAACCGGGTTACGTTCTTCAAGGGGCCCCAGGGGGTTTTACATTTTTGGGACCCCAAAAATTTTTGGGACTGTTTTTAACACCTTTTACCCCATTACATTTTTTGAAAAGGGGGGGTTTAAAATTTTTTTGGGGGCACACAGAACCCAACCAGCAGGCAGTAAAGGGGACCTACCAGCAAGGGGCCTATTGGGGGTTTTTGGGCATAATTTGGGGACATAAAACCGCACGGGGCAGTATTGGGTTTTTAGGCAGAAATAAGGGGACATAAACACAACGCTCATATTGGGGGTCACAGGGGGAAATTTTGGGTGGGGTTAAAAGTCCAATTTGGGGGCCGGGGAGTCAAAAATTTGAGAAGTGAAAAGGCCCTTTTTTGTTTAAAACCCGCAGTCATCCTGGCTGGGGAAACCTTTTTCTCTGGGCCCCAAAGGGGAAAAAAAAAAAAAGTGAACAATTCCCCTTTAAAAAAACATCAGCGGGGAAACATTACCTTTTCCCGTGCTTAATCTAAATTAATTTGGGGGGAAATGGGGTTTTTTAAAACCCAACCATATGGGGTAATACAATATTTTTTTTTAAATATAGATTATTTTTGGCAACACGCGCATTTTCTGAAATTTGATGAAGGGGCCCCCCCCGAATTTCCCCCCACAAACCAAAACCCTACTACGCCTCCCCGGGTCCTCTCTAGTCTTTCTTCTCTCTCTTCTTTCTCGCTCTCTGTTCTTTTCCCTTCTCGCTCTCTGTTCTTTTTTTTTTCTGTTCTTTCTTTCTCTCCCCTTTTTTTTTTTCCCCTCTTTTTTTTCCGCTTTTCTTTTTCCTTCCGCTCTTTTTTTTTTCCCCCCGTACCCCACGGGCCCTCATTACCATCAGGGGATCAGGGGGAAAGGGGTTCGTTTTGGGGGAAAAAGGGTTTTTTTTCTTTAAATGGGTGTGGGGGGGGGGCCCCCCAAAATTCCCCCTTTAAAAAACCCCTTTTGGGGGTTTTAAAAATTTTGGGGTAGCGGATGACCCCCCACAATTTTTGGGCCTGCCCCCCGATGACACGACGCATTCTCCTGGGGGGCTCCTCCCTCACCTGAAAAAAACTCCCCCAAACCCCCCTTTATTTCCCTTTTAAAAAGTGCAGGGGCCAAAATTTCGCAGCTCACAGGGGCCCACCTTTTTTCCCTTTTTTCCCCTTTTTAAAAGGGGTTGGGGAAAAAAAAGGGGGGCCCCCCAAAAAAATTTTTCTCTGGGGGCCCAAAATACTCCATCCGCCCCTGTGCAATCCAGGAAATTTTTCCCCCCAACCCCCTTTTTCCCCTTTCCCACTTTTGTTTTATCCCCCGGGTTAAAAAAATGGGGGGGCCCCACCCTTTTTTTTTTCAAAGGGGAACCCCATTTTTTTAACGGGCCCCCTGACTCAAAAATTTTCCCGGGGGTAACCCAAAAATAAAGGGGGAAAAAACCCTTTTAAAAATTTCCCTTCCCCCTCCTTGACCGGGTAAACCCCCTTCTTTTGGGGGTTTCTGGGGGGTGAAAAATTTTTCCGCCCCCCGGGCCGTAAACTTTAAACCCCCCTTTCCCCCCCCAAAGGAATTAAAAAACCCTTGGAAGGGGGCCTGACTTGCATAATAAGAATAATTTTTTTTTTAAAATTTTTTTTTATTACAGGAAAGGGTTTTTTCATTTAAAAAAAAAATTCAAAAACAATGTTTTTTTTTAAAAAAAAAAAATTTTTAAATTTTTAAATGTTTTTTTATTTTTTTTTCCCCTAAATTTTGGTTTAATTGTAGTTTTCTTTTTACACCTCAATTATTCCCCGGGGTTAATAAAACCTTTTTTTTCAAGGTCTTTTAACCCCTAAAAAAATTTTTGCCCCCCCCAAAAGGGAAAGGGGAAAAGGGGGAAATGCCAAAAAGGGGGTTTTAATTTTTTAATTTGCTTTTCTGGGGGCCCGGGGGAGAGTTAAACCGGGGGGGGCCAAAAAAAATTTTCCCCTCGGGGTATTATTTCTGCACCCACTCACTGGGGTTGTCTGTCTGGTTTAAAAAAAGGGGGGCCCACCTTTTTTTTTTTAAAATTTTTTCACCCCCCTAAAATATAAAAAATAAATATATACATTCATTTTTTTTTCACATATTATATTTTAAAATTTATATTCATAAAATTTTACAATAAAAGCCCCTAATTAAATTTGGGGCCGGGGTTTTAAAATGCAAAACCCCCATAAAACACTTGGTTTACATAATTTAACCTTCTTTTTAATTTTTTATATCTTTTTTTCAAAAACTTTTCATGAGTGTAATTTAAAAATTTTTCACCCTTTGGGGGAATTAATGAAAAGGCCAAAAAAAAGTCCTTTTTTCAACAAATTAAAAAACCTTTTAATTAACCCCAAATTAAATTTTCACACAAAGACGGGGGGGAATTTTGGAAAATTTTAGATAGCAAACCATAAAAAGAAAATGGAAAACCCATGTAAAACCAAATTCATTTCATTGGGGGTTCCGTCTTTTCACAAAACCCCGGTTAAAACCCCAATTAAAAACAAGCTTTTTTTCTTTAAAATTTATAAACTAAAATATATGAAAAATATATGTCACAATGACATTATATATATATATATAAAAATAAATAGTTTCCCCTTTTTTATATTTAGTGTATATTTGTTTTACAAGGGGAAAAAAGAATTTTTTTATTCCTTTTTTTTCCCATAACTTTTATTGGGGTTTTCCCGGGATCAATCGGGTATTTTCCGTATTTTTTAAGGGGTCGGGGGTACCATTCCGATTTTTCCATACTTTTGGATACGAAAATATCCCCAAAACTAGTTTTTTAAATAATTCCCCTTTTTTAACGGGCTATTTGTAACTTGGGGGTAGTGGGTTTTAAAAAACCTTCCCTTTCCTTTTTCAAAAATTACTCAATGAAAGGGGGCTAAGGCCCCCTTTCTTTCTTCCCCACAAAACTTCTCTTTCCGATTAGGGGGTATCCAAAAATCGGCACTAAAAAGCCCACACTCTGATCACCGGGGAGTAAGAGAAAACCCCTTACCAAAACTGGGGGTTCCCGTGCCTACCGGGGAAAGGGGTTCATTAATTTTTGGCGATTTAACACAACATAATTTTTGGGGGGACACCAGGGGGGCATCCTAAAAAAATATTTCGGGGGGGAATTTTCGACTTTTCCAGCAGTCCCTCCATATTTTTTCCCCAACCCCCCATAGTTTATTCCTAATCAGTAGAATTAATTCCCACTACCCCCAATTCGTATAAAATGACGACATTCCCCCAATAAAAGCCGGGGCCACAAGAACGGGGTTCCTCCGGGGGCTTGTTCCGCTGTTCAAGGGGAAGGGGCCCTTTTTTCCCCCAATACAAGTTTTGAATGTACTGCCCTGCAAAAAAAAATGAAGTAGTTTTTTTGGAAATTTAATTTAAATTTTTCCCATTTTTTGCTTCCGTTCCCATTTTCTATTAAAGTCTTTTGAGCCTCGAACAATGAAATGCCACAAATTCAATACTTTCAAGACCACACATTTTTATTCATTCAATTTTTAAGTTTACAAAAAGGGCGGTTAGTAATTAACAACAATTAAAACGCAATTATTGGTTTCTATTTAATATAAATTAATAATTATATAAAGGCTGTTTTTCAGATTTTTTTTTCTCCTTTGCCCCCCATTCTTGCAGACTATAAAAAACAAGTAAAACTAAGACTCTATGTACTTGTTCCTTATGAACCAAAGGTCGTTTAAAACGATTATACGGCAAATTTTTGGGGAGCAAAGATTTTGCAATAATCTATTAATTAATCATAAATTAATATATTTTAAAATAATGAACATAATATTACAGACTCCCCCTTTAATACCCTTCCCTAAAAACCTGCCCTTTCCAAACGCTGCAACTCTTTTGTGCTCCGGGGCAGTTTGAAATTTCCTACCATCCTCCCCCCCGAAACAGACTTTTCCAAAGGGGGTCGGGGGACTGCCCCTTTTCGGGGTTTTTTTTGAATCATATCTCTTTATTTAACTGCATTTTCAAAAAAGGGGGTTTTTTTCAGGTATCATTTCGGTCATCAGCACCACGACACCTTTTCTTGTCATGGAAAAATTTTTTCCATTTTTAAAGTTATCACTAATATTTTTCCCTTTTCACAGTTAATAATCCATTCTAAAAATCCTTCTCATCCATTAACAGTCTTTTTTAAACAATCGGCTTCAAAGGGCCCCTTCATGGGAACAATACTATTTTTTTTGAATTTTTTTTTTCCTTTTATATCATGCAAACAACTAGTCAAAAAAAATAAAAACAAAATTTTCTGAACTTCGCTCTTTTGCCATTTTCTAATTATCTTTTTTACACTAGAACACCAAAAACCTGCATTTTAATTTATGTTAATTGACTAACCACCCCCTTTTTTTAAACGATAAAATTTAAGAAAATAAATTATGTCTTTGACGAACGCAACTACATTTTTTTTCAGTCTCATTTGTTCTGAGCTCAAAAAGACATTAAATAGAGATTTGACAGGAACAAAAAACACGGAAGGGAAAAAATTTTTTATCCAAATTAAATTTCTATAACTTTTGGCCCTGCAGGGGGGGTTTTGGCAAACCACGGGCCCCCCGGCCGACCGGGGAGAACGGGGGTTTGGCCCCCGGCCTTGGCACAGGGGACAACTGCAGCTCCAAAGTAAGGTAAAAAACCTTCACTTCCTGATTTTCCCTCCTATCCTAGCCTCCTTTTCCACCGGTCACGGTCATCCCGCATTCCCAGGTTGTTAAAAATCCACCCCCCTTATCCAAAAGCCCGGGATATAACCTTTTTGTTTGCTGCGGGTTGAATTTTCTTTTTTTATGTAAAGGAAAAGTTAAAGGGGTGACTGTTTTTTGCTTGCTGATTTCTGGGTTTTATAAAAAGAAAAATTGGGGGGAAAAGTTCTCACAAAAATCGCCCGCACCGGGGGCCCACCCAAAAATCAACGGGTTCGTCCCCCCCCCCGGAGCCATCCCATCAATAACGGGTGTAGAATTTTGTTAAAGGGGCATTGAATTTTACTGTCCGGGCGCCCGGGCCAGGCGTACTTACAGAGAGCGATGACCCAGCCTCACTGCGCTCATCAATTGGGAGTTACGTTCCAAGGCCTTGTGGGGGTCCAAAAATCAAAAGGGGGTTATTCCCCCGGGTGTCGTCTTTTTTATGCAACTGTCTTTGGGGTACGCCCTTTAAAACACTCCCCCTTGCTCTGTCTATCCATTCCCGGGGGCTTAAGCGAAAAACCCCTTGTACCCCCCCCTCCTTGCTAAACGGGTTTTTACATTTTTTTCCGGGTTTTGATTTTTTAAGCAGATTTTTTTTTTCTACATTTTTAACGGAAAATTTTCTGGGGCATTCAACGAACTATATTCTTTTTTGCTATTCTAGGAAAATAATTTTTTTTTTTTTTTTAAAACTTTTTCAGTTCGGAGAGAACAACAAGTAAAAGGGGGGGGGGAACTTCAGACCACGACATTCCGGGGGCGGTAGGAAAAAAGCCTCCTCCGAAAAAAACCTTTGTTTTTTACATTTTCAATCATTTTTTCCCCCTCTCTTTCTTTTTTTTTTAATTTCTGTTTTAGTAAAAGGGGTTTTTTTCAATTTTTTTATTAATACGGTTTTTTTTTCCCCCCCTTTTTTGGGGAATTTTTTTTTTTTTTTTCTAGATTTTTTATTTTTAATTTTTTTTTTTAAATTTTCTTTTTAATACTTTTTTAAAAAATTTGGAATTTTAATCAATTTTTTTTAGGTTTATTCCCAACCTTTTTTTTTTTTCCCCCTTTACCACCCTTTAAAAACCAAGGGGCCTCCATAAAAGGTTTTCAGGGGAGGGAAGGGGACCACAAATGCGCATTTTTTTTACCCCTCCGTTGGCATTCAGGGGGACGACAAAACAAGTGCCTTTTCAGATTTTTAAATCACCTTTGTTGTTTTTGTTTTTGGAAAACACATACTAAATCAAGGGGTACAGGGGAAAAGAAAGGGCAAGTACTGAAGAAAATAGACAGCAGCCTTTACCCATAATGAATCTTTTTTTCTTTTTTTGGTTTTTAAAGGGGAAGGGGGAAATTTTTAAAATTTACCATCCTAAAAAGACGTGGGCATCGTGAAAGGACGAAGTTAATTTTAACGGACCGGGGAATAATAATTTGAAAAGGGTTAAATCGTCTGTGAAAAAGACACTGAATGTCACAACAGAATTCAGAGTCACACACATCACTTTTTCCTCAGTGGAGACCGGGGGAGGTTGGCTTTTCCATTGATAAGGCCTTTCAGGGAAAAAAACCCCCCCCTCTCCCATGGGAAGGGGTTTTTTTTTCAACCACCCCTCTCAAGTCACAGGGGGGCCCCTTCCATTTCTTCTCTCGTCCCTTTTTTCTTCTTCTTCAGACTTTTCTCCTCTTTTTTTCGCTGCTCCCCTATTCCTTCTTTCCCCCCCCCACATCTCTCACATCCATTTCTTCACTTTTCCCTTTTTTTTCCCCTTTCCCTCCAAAACCCCCAACTTTTCTTCACTTTTTACTTTCCCCCCCACTTTTTCCTCTCTCTCTCCTCCATCTTTCTCCTTTTCCCCCCTTTTTTCTTCTACCTCCCCCTTTTTCCTTTTTCCTCCCTTTCTCCTCCCACACCCACCCCCCCTCTCCCGCCTTTCCTTTTCCCCTCCTTCAGGCACCTCCACTTTCTTCACCCTCCACTCCTCCCTTTTCCCCCCTTTTTTCCCTCCTCCCCCCCCACACCTCCCCCTTCCTTTCCCCTTTTTTTTTCTTCGTTATCAACTGGGCAACCCCAATCAAAAAAGTGGTGTCCCTTTTCAGTGTGTCCAACAGGCACCTTTTCTATCCAAAGCACGTACAAACTTTCCCTCATTATATGGAAAAAAGTACAATCCCAACAAAACGCTACATGTAGCCCCCCGACACAACACCCCACGGGTTCACAGGGGGGGTATGCTACGGGGGCTCTAAACCTACAGACCACCCACCTCAGAAAGGGAAGTGGAAATCCCATGCCAAGACAATTTTAAAAGCCCAAATCTACCCAGTGTATACCCCAAAGTACACCTGTCACTCTTACTGAGAAATAAGATAAAAAGTCACACTGCTGCCCAATACGGGGAAAAAAAACAAACCCAATAAGCGGGGCAGGTGAGGCCCTCCTAGACCCTTATCCCAAGCCGGGATCAGATGCGCCAACCCGGAACCCCCATCTTTTCCCAAAAATTGGAATTTTCCAAAAAACTAACAGCACCGGATTATCCGCCGAAATGAAAAAAAAGCAGGGGATGCTTTATGGTAAAATTTAAAACACTTCAATTTTCCCAAAATTTGTTCAGCCTGGAGAAACCAAACTTTTGAAAAACTCAGAGAAGGGGCCAAAAAAAAATGACAGACAAACCTCACCTACATGTCACGACAAACAAAAGATCGGGGAAATTCCATGACAAGTAATGCAATGTTTAATTTTGGGGGCCCTTTCCCGATCAACACACAGAGGGATTTTTTCACGGGGTTTTGTGCTGGATGAAAACCAACAGGAAACCACTGGTCCCGGGGCCAGTAACGTCAATAGCGGGGTACCCTCTCACTTGAAAAAAGGGGTTGATTTTCCCCCCCGGGCGAAGGATTAAGGGGTTTCAACTGGGCGATTTGTTTGGGAATAAAAACCCCCGAAAAAAACCCCCAAAAATTCCCCGGGGGGCCCCAACCCGGGCCCCCCTTAAAAACCCTTTTTTCAAATTTTTTTGGGGGTAAACCCTTATTTTCCCCCCCCTTGGGTGTTTTAAAATGGGGGGGTTTTCCCCCTCAAAAAAACCTTTGGGAATTTTGGGGAAACCGGTGTTCCCCAAAAAGGGGCCCCTGACACTTTCTTCCCCCGCCCAAGAAGAAAAAACCCTCCCCCAACCAATAAACCCCCCCCCGGGGGGGGGCTGGACTGCCAAAAAGCCATTTCCCTTCCCCAAATCAAATCCGAAAACCCAAATAAATTTTAAGGAATGCAAAAAACGCCCAAAAACGGGGCCATATTAAAAAAAAAGCCCAACCCCCGGAATGCCCCTCCCCCTCAACCCAAAGTTCACCCAAAAGGGGCCCCCAAAGCCCCCGGGAAACCCAAAAAAGGGCCCCTCACTCTTAAAAATTTGCACAAAAATGACCTAAACCCACGGAAAAAAAAAACTGAGGGGCCCCTGCTGAAAAAGCAGCCTTTTTAAAGGAAATCCCAAAAAAACCCCCCTTTCCCCAAACAGGGCTAAAACAGGACGTTTGGGGGAAAAAAAGAAAGCCAGCTGGTCGTCTCCTATGAGTGGATCCTGAAAGGGGGTTTTTCCCCACTCTGTGGGGGAATGGACCCCCCGCCGCATACTGAAGGAAAGGGGCCAAATTGCTGCCTCGCCCATCGGAATCAATCCCAGCTTTCCACAGTGAAGAAAAAGACTGTAAACCCCACTGAGTTCAGAATGGTGCAAGGCCTGGAGGCCGCGAAAGAGGCTACGGTATTTGAAACCCCAACATGCTGAACCATCACACTCTGCTCTCAAGAGTCCCAGTCACCGCAACGGTATTCACGGTGATCAACCTGGCCAGTACCTTCTTCAGTGTTTCCCCTCCACCTGGAGGCCTGCTTTCACGCACCAGTGCAGTGCATATGGACAATGTTGACTCAAGGTGCTCAAAACAAGCCCTTCAAGTTCACCAAGACAATGTCCTCCATCCTCGTCAACTGGATTGCAGAATATGCAAGAATCACTCTTCTACAACACGTGGATGACCTTCTCTTTTGTGTGGTTGACATCGACACCTGCACAGTCTATTCCTTGTCTCTCCCACTCTACCTGGAAGAACAGCAACGTAAGGTCTGGAAGAACAAAGTCCAGTGATGCCAGAAGCAAGTTACATCCTGGGACACTGTATTGCCCACCAGACGAAACACATGTCAAAAGACTGGAAGACCACTGTGGAGAAGATGGCTCCCCCAACAACCCAAGAATGCTGCAGGCCTTCCCTGGTCTAGTGTCGTATTGCAGAACCTGGATCCCTGATGCCTCAGTCCTAATGCAGCCTCTGTACGCTTGCATCAACGCAACCCCGCTCCTTCTATCAGACGCAGCCTTCAACCCATTCAGGAGATTGGAAGAACTCCACAGTCTCAGCGCCAATACCAGGCCTACCTGACTATGAAAAGTCTTTCCGTCTACCTGATGGAAGAAAGAAGGTCATGCTACTGGAGTCCTGGCACGATTCACGGGGGAAAACAGAGACTTTTAGGCTGCCTCTCAGCCCGCTTGGATCCAGTTGCAAGAAGAGCACCCTCCTGCCTGATGGCAGTATCTGCAGCACACACCCTCCTGGACAAGGTTGCTGACATCACTCTTGGACAGCCACTGGAAACTCTCACTCCACATGACATCTTGGCAATCTTCAATCAAGCTCAACCAACAGTAATCTCCCCACCGCCAGGCATCTTTGTGGCGCCTCTATTGCCTTTGTCTCATAATGTCACCGTCTCCAGACCTACAGTCCTCAGCCCGGCCACTCTACTCCCACTCCCAAGGGGGGATACTTGGATGGCTCCAAAGAAGTTTCAACACAGGAAGTGCAGTGACCACAATCAAGAAATCCTGTGGTCCAGAAGTCTGTCACCTAGCCTGTCAGCCCAGGAAGCAGAATTGATAGCGCTGACGAAGGCCTGCCAGATGGCAGAAGGCAAGACTGCAAACATCTACACGGACTACAGGTACTCGCATGGCATAGCACACGACTTTAGACCCATCTGGGCTACAAGGGACTTCATCACAGCAAACGGACAACCGTGAAGCATCATGGAGCCTTCAGGACCTACTGGGTATACTCCAACTTCCAAAATGGTGGCAATTTGAAAAATCAAAGTGCATGGAAAACTGAGAACAGAAGAGGCGTGAGGCAATAACATGGCGGACATGCAGCCAAAGAAGCAGCCAAAGGAAGACAACATGGAGAAGTGGGAGAGGTCGTAGAGCTGGACGGCTACTACATGACGACTGAAGACAAGAAACCTGACAAAGAGACGTCCTGGAATCTGCTCAAGAAGTTACAAGACCAATCTCCAAAAGGAGAAGAAGAGCTGAATGGGAAAAAAGCAACACGTGAAGAAGGAAGGCTATCAATAATAGACTTCAAACTCTGCCTACCACAAAGTATGCACCCTATGGTGGTCCAATGGGTACATGGACCCACATCCACATATCAAAGACACAGATGAATGATCTGATTGGTGCTTACTGTTCGCTTCAGGGACCTCCACCCTAACAGCCAAATTCACCAACAGCTGTCTGACCTGCGGCAAATGCAAGCCTGGACGTATGGAAGAAAGTCCCCCTCACCTCATCTGGAAAGACCACTCTACCAGCTTCAAAGGATCCAGATAGACCACATCCAGATATCGCCAAGTGAAGGATTCAAATACGCCATTGTGGTCAAAAGAAGTATTTTCAAGATGAACAGAAGCGTTCCAAGTCAGCAAAGACTACTGCAACGAAGCTACTTTCGGAAAATAGTGTGCAGATACGGGTTCCAGAAATGATAGAAAGTGATCAGGGACCCGCATTCACAGCAAATCTGACACACGAGACCCATTAGCAGTAGGGTCAGACCTAGGCCTACACACTCCTTACCACCCCCAGAGCAGCAGGAAGGTAGAAAAAAAACTGAACGAAACACTTAAGAATAGAATGCTGAAAAATTGCCCAAGAGACACGCAAACCATGGCATGACACACTCCTAATTGCACTGTTTAGCGTAAGGCACACTCCCAGAGACCCAGAAAAGCTGTTTCGTGCCTGCATCTTCTGCTAACCGATAAGACATTTTCTTCTTTTAGTTTTTTGGTGCTTGCAGTTTAGTTCAGCCACTGTTGTTTGTTCATTTGCCTTTTCCAGTTTTTTCAGTGGTTGCTGTTTAGTTTTTGTTACACCAGAGAACTAATTTAGGTGGTAGAGGTCGTGTGATCTCAGGTGTTTTTGTAATTAGTAGAGTTGGTACTTTTCAGGGTTTTTTGGGGTTGCAGTAAGTGCCTTTCCTATCCTTTTCTATTTAGGAAGTTTGGGCCCCAACGTTTGCTCATACTATTTTCTGTCTGTGTCTGTATTTCCTCTTGTCTAACTGCCATTACATGTTTGGGGGCTTTCTATGTTCTTTGGGGATCTGCTCCGGGCAGATAGCTTTCCTTTTTCTATCTTTAGGTGTAGTTAGCTTCTCAGGCTGTGACGAGGCGTCTAGGACCAACGTAGGAACGCTCCACGGCTGCCTTTAGTTGTGGTGGTTAGTCAGGGTACTGCAATCCCATAGATTCCAACCTCTCTGGTGTATTGCCTTTTTTTGCCTGCTCTCCTCAGCTACCAAATCATAACACTTATGTAATTGAATTGGTCAAAAACTAATGTCCATTCTCGAGTTTTTCTCTTCACTGCCAGATTTGATGGTCCTGTCCAAGAGCCCCAGATGACACCAACCTCTGTGTAACTAGAGGGAAAGCCTGTTTGGATCCACGTATCGCATTGCAAGGAAGCTCCCGTACCAGGAGAGACACCTAAGCCATGAAGGATGTCATGGATGCTCTGACTGACCAGACAGATGACCTACTTGATGAGTTCAAGGCCAGAGACCAAGTTAAAGCAGGATTTGAGTCACTATTGCCACTAGTAACTATAAACAAAAATGTTGATTGGATAAATTACATCTATTATAACCAGCAGAGATTTGTTAACTTCACCATAGATGCTGTAAAAGGTTTGGCAGCACAGTTAGGCCCCACTTCCATTATGGCATTCCAGAATAGAATGGCTTTGGATATGATTCTAGCTGAGAAAGGAGGTGTTTGCAAAATGATCAAAGACACCTGTTGCACCTACATCCCAGACAACACTGGCCCAAATGGTAAAGTCACAATGGCAATACAGAAACTTACTGAGTTATCAGAGGAACTGAAACAGAACTCAGGTGTCACTGACCCATGGGATCGATACTTTGGGTGGATGAGTGGGTGGCAGAAAATGTTGGCACAGGTTGGGACAGCCATTATGGGGGTTCTCATTTTTGCATTAAGTACTGGTTGCTGTGTAATTCCTTGTGTCGGAATCAAAATGATAAACCACTCGTCCTCCAGTCACCCCAGATTAGACTAGGAGCACGGGTCGACCGAGAATGAATCAGACAATACGCTGGTTCAGACTTCAGAACGTGCCCTAAAGAAAATGGTGCTATTAGGCGGCCATCTCCAGTAAGCACTGAACTCTTTATTCACGTACATGAGATTTCATACACAGAATATTGGGGTGGAGTAAAGGCGGGATTGAGGAAAAAGAGATAAGCTGAATCATGTCTATATATGTACACATTCAGCATCTGGTCATCCTAATTGGTCCTTAGATCTTCTTCTAAGTCCTCCTTGATCGTGTTGTCATCCTCAGTTTCGTTTCTTGAAGAAAGATTCTATTGTTCTCGGTATCATGTATGTCCTCAATTCTCCAAAGGAGGGGGTATTTCAGTAGAGTGTAATACAGTGATAGGACACAAGATGGAGACAAACACCAGCAGATACTAACATTATCTTATTATTCTTTTAAGGAAAACTTTGTGTTTATAAAATACATATACATACTATGAATATGAAAGTATAAAAGTATAAAATTATATTTTACCTTGACAATCCCCCCTAAACACTAAGTTTTTCCCTTAATTTATGCGGCCTTCGAGACTGTCCATGTGTGGGGACAGGGGTAGTGGATTTCTTCGCTTGGTCATTTTAGAAGCTAGCCCCTTATGGACTGCCCCCAAACAACCAAGTCCCTACCAAACCTGCACATGGAGTTCTCCCACTATCCCTAAACTAAATCTCTTATTTCCATTTGTATTTTGTTATAGGGGGTTTTATCAGGTTTATCCTGCGGAGTATATTTCTCCATATCACCCTTATCAGTGTCTTCATATAGTAGCGACACAACTTCCTGATGAAGGAAAGTACCTGAGGAGGCGGCTGCATTGGTCACAGCTTTCCTATACATAGATATCACACAACATAGAATTATCAATCCTAGCACCAAAGCCCTGTTACCACTAAGCAGGCTTGTTGGAGAAATTCTTTAAGTCCTCCAAGCCATCTTAAGAAAAAAAAGAGGTATCTACTTCTGCATTGGCTTTTATTTCCTGAGCCAGATTTTTAATCTTTGTAAGGGCCACTATAGTTTTACCATTGACTCCAGAATTCTGAGGAATATAAATACAACATTTTTCCCCTATCATCCCACAGACTTCATCTTTTTCAGCTAGAATCATGTCAATGGCCAGTCTATCTTGAAATGTCAGTCTCTTGTTTTGGGCCCAGTTTCTCAACTATACCCTGGAAAGCATCTTGACTAAAATTGATATTGATAAATCTTTGCTTGGTGTAGTATATATATTTTATCCAATCTACATTGTAATTGATCTGCACAGTTGGGATGAGAGAACGGAAACCCGCCAGGATCTGATTCTGAGCTTTGTATTCGTCTGGGACCCCCCTAGGAACACCTATGGAATCCATATAAACTTTGGGATCCTCAGCATAACTGGTGTGCAGCTGACCCAGACTCCTTCTTTTTCTGGATATCAGTGGAGCTATATTCTCGGATCCAGACTCTTTCTCACGTGTCTTTTAATGACTACCAAGTCTCGAGACTGCAGACTGCAGACTCCCAGGATCCTGGTTCGGATCTGGAAGAGAACTGAAAACATTATCATATACTTTCTTGAGTCTTTTATACAAATCCCTTACATATGAACTTAATACATGGTTACTTATTTCCAATGCTTGGGAAAAGAAACATCCTAAACTAAGCACTTTGCCAAATAGTACTTTATACGGAGAAAGTCCAATTTTTCTACTTGGAGTGTACCTTACTGAGTATAGGGCTAATGGTAAACATTCAGGCCAAGATTTCCCTGTTTCAGCCATGGCCTTTTAGATTTTTAACTTCAATATCCTATTTAGTCCTTTTACTTTTACACCGCTTTGTGGTAATATGGGGTGTGGAAAACTTGTTGAATTCCCAGCGCTGTCAAGACTTCATTCATTATTTCACCTGTGAAATGTGTACCTCTGTCACTTTCGATCACCTTTGGTACTCCATACCTGCACACCACCTCCGCAAGCAGCTTCTTTGCGGTTGCCGCAGCCGTAGCCTTGGCAATCGGGAAAGCCTCCAGCCAACCTGAGAATAAATCAAAAACACACCAACACGTACTCCCATGAACCTGATTTTGGCAGCTGAATATAATCATCTGCAGTCTCTGGAAAGGATAGAAGGGCCGAGGGGCATGTTTGGGTGGTGTCTTGACTACCCTTCCCTGATTATGTGTAGCACATACCATGCATCCCTGGATCAAACCTTCTATACAGGTGGAAAAGCCTGGTGCCGCCCAATGCTTCTGCATCACGCTCATCACAGCAGTTTTGGACTGGTGGGTTGGCCCATGTAACATCTGGGCGACCACAGGGTACAACGCTCTTAGAAGGCATCGGCGCATCCCTCTTCCCCATACCCCAGTTGCTGCATTCAGACATGCACCTTCTTTTTCCCACTTTTCTACTTCCTCCTGGCGCACCTGAGCCTGCATCTGGGCTAAGGCATCCTCCGACACAAAGGGATTTTTGGGAGCGCTTACCTGGTGCATCGTTACCCCTTGGAGTGGTCTACTGGCTGCTGTTTTTGCTGCTGCATCGGCCATTGCGTTTCCTTTACTCACCTGATCAGTGCATCTGGTATGTGCTTTAACTTTTATGACAGCTACCTCTTTGGTAATTGTAATGCATCAATTAACTGCTGGACTGCGTCAGCATTTTTAATGGGATGTCCTGCTGCCGTCAGGAATCCTCTAGACTTCCAAATTGGACCCAAATCATGAGCTATACCGAATGCGTATCTAGAATCTGTGTAGATGTTAACAATTCTACCTTCAGCTATCTTACAGGCCTCGGTCAGAGCCTTAAATTCAGCCTCCTGGGCTGACTGATGTGGGAGCATTGGTTCTGCTTTGATTACTGCATTCAGGGAGACGATGGCATACCCGGTGTGGAAGGTACCTGAGTCATCTTGGTGGCGAGTTCTACAAAAGATTTAAAGTCAACATTATGTCTTTCAGTTTCAAACACTGTGGGTAGACCTGCTGTTTCCTGTGCCATAAGCTGAACATAATCATAAGGAATCTCCTCTCTTGGATCTTCTTTGTACAATACCGTACAATACCTGACCTCCCCCCTAGATCCGAGAGAGGTAACAATGTGGCAGGATTAAGTGTGGTACATCTCTGCAAAGAAACATTTGGAGGCATTAAAAGTGCACATTGCAATCGAAGGTGACGTGCAGCTGAAAGGTGTGCCGGTTGCACCTGGTTCAGTATGGTGTATACATCATGAGGTGTAAGTGCTGTCAGTGGATAATCAAGAACGATATCTGATGATTTGTGGAGCAATAGTCCTACAGCATGTACCGCCCGTACACAGGACGGGGTACCCCTAGCCACTGCATCTAGTCTTTCACTGAAACAGGCCACTGGCCTTTGATTGTCACCATGTAACTGAGTCAATACTCCTGCTGCTGTCCCTGCTGTTCATGGAGATACAGGGTGAATAGTAGTTCATGGTTGGGGATTCCTAGCGCTGGAGCTGCCACAATCCTGTTTTTGAGAGAAAAATAAAAACCGTCTATACCTTCAGGAGTTAGTTTAAAAAGCACAATGGTGATACAGTCATAGAGAGGCTGCATGAGGATTGATACAGCATGTATCCACTGCCTGCAGTAGAAAATCAGTCTAAGAAATGTCCTAAGAGCGGCAACATTAACAGGAATAGGAAAATTCTGTACAGCTTCTTTGCGAGCGCTGGTCCGATGTCGTTCCCCCCGGTATAATGCAATGTCCCAAAAAGATAACTGAAGATTTACAAAATTGCAGTTTATCCTTTAACGCTTACAACCTGCTTGATACAGAAACAACATAAGTAATATTGTTGCAATACGACACTGTTTCCTGGAAGAACACAAATCAGTAAATCATCAACATATTATAAAAATAACATTGGCAAAATCAATAACTGTAAACTAAGCAGCATCCTGAAATATCTGGAACAAAAGTGTATATATATATATATTAGACACCACTGGAGTTTCCAGATCAGTAGCTGCATTAACTGCCCATAATTTTTGTACCAACCCGTACACAGGGTTAAGTTGAAGGGGGGCTGGAGTTTGCTATGTGGGCACTGATAAGAACTGTCCTTGGACCTGCAGCTGCCTGCTTGCAAAATGATTGTTCGGAGTGGACAGGGAAAACATACAGGATTACATTCTGGACAGCTTCAGTAAGTAATTGTTGGGACCTAGGCATATTAGTAGAAGTATATCGTGATTTCATTGCATATATTGCATATTGACACGGCAGCTGTCCTGCTCTGGTTGCTGGGACCTGTCCTATTTCTACCTGACCACACGTTTGTATATACGAATTAGATTCGTCCTGTATCATGGGTCCGCCTTTCTGTGAAATTGTTGCGGCCAGTCCTCCAGCATAGTGGAGTTGATTATTTGCAGCATCTACTATGACCCCAACATGTTGTTTCGTAAAATCCCCTGTCCTTATCCTAAAGAGTACATCATGACAGTGGGGTCCAGGAATAACATTGGAATATATTTCCTGAAAATCTTCTCTTTCCTCTGTACTAGCAACGTCTAGCGACATGATTTTACAAAGAGTGCTCTGCTTCAGTCCTGGTGTCATAGTGACAGTTCCAACCGGATAATACTCAATACATGCTTGTAATTGTAACAACACATCACTTCCTAAAAGATTACATTGACCCCGTGGTGATATCATTAACTGTGTGTGTACAGTGGTTCCTTGAATTTGCAGGGAAATCTTTTTAGTGACGGGGAGCTGGAGAGTTGTCTGTAATTATTGAATTGTCTGCCCCCGTGTCCACTTGGAACTCAACCTCATGTCCCCCTGGTTGGTTCACCTGTACTGTGCAATTAGTAGTGGGGGTAAGGAGACAAGGGGGTTCATGTGCAAGCTACCTCTTTTTGCCTGCACTAAATCATGTTGTGCCCCCTGTGCTATTCTGGCTAGATCCTCTGCTTTAACTGATCTCCAATCTGGTCTACTTACTTTCAGCTTTCTGTCACTTCCTTTCTCTGCCTGTCTATCTTTCTTCTCACATACACTGACCTTCTATTCACATGCCTAGCCCTTCGATTCTTACGTACTGTGTCTATTCCAAAAACCTATTCAACAAAATCTGAAAACTACTGCACTCTGGCTCTGCGTCTCTATGCTGAATGCCTGATGGGAGGGGTAAGTCGGGTCGCTGCGCAGTTTGTTAGTGTGCTCTCCCTCAGCCTTCAGCTTCCTTATCTGTAGAATGACCTTGGTGTACAGCAAAATACCATCTCGCTGCTACCAGCACTTCCTCCCTTATACCTTTGCTTGCTGTCACTGACTCCTGCATTCTTAGATCCGTTCCTACAAATATAATACTTGTATATCTCATTTATCAATCTATTGTATCTAGCTTCATCTGCCAATCATGACAGTTTTTATTCCCTGGGCGGGTGACACTGAGATAAAATATCCCTTTTCCCCTGAGTCTGGTGCGTTGATCCCTTGAAATCATTCCTATCACAGTTAAATATTTGATAGAAATCGAACTTAAAGACAACCACAGGGTTGTAGTATTAACCCAGAAGGTGGGCATACTGGCACTACTGGAGATCAGGATATAGCTCAAAAGGATATGTATATCAGAAACTTCATAACTGCTGATTAATCTTGTCCTTCTTGCAGTGGGAGGCGTGAATCCAGGTGCTCTTGCCCTCGAGCTTCGGGCAGTAGGGGTGGACAAGATCACAGTGTAGGGACCCTCAAATCTGGGCTGGAGACAGTCTCTTTCCATAAATTTTTATATATATAAGGTCATCAGGCGAGAAATCATGCACCGTGTCACCTGTAAATTCTGGGAGAGAAGCAGACACTGTAGAGTGGGTGTTAGTTAACTCTTTAGACAAAGCAATCACAAATTTGCTATTTTATCATTGGTTTCAAATGATTCCTGGTGCCTAATGTCTTCTGTTTTTAACATACCAGCATGATGGAGTATTGAATGTATGGTGGCCCGAAGGGTGGCCCGTGACTCATTTGAATTTAGAGGATCATGGACTGGACCTACTGCATGGATGATGATATCAGCGGGAAGGTCCCCTGCATGGGTTGTCAGAGTCTGTCCAGGTGGCAAAGGGCCATGAGTGTATATATGAGCCATACATTCTGCAGTGACGATGGGACCACCAGCTTGGGCTACTAATAGAGCCAGACCCCCTTTCTTGGAGCAGTTTGAGTTGGCAGGACTAACTATAGCACCAACCCGATGTGTCAGGATATCACCGTACCCTATGGACAATGTCACTGGATTTCCGTTGCGGTCTGTGTAATGCTGTGAATGGCAGGGATACCAGTTTTCAAGTACACCGGGAGCTGGGGCCTGACCGGGGTTTCCGTGAATCTTACAGAGCGACTGTCCTCTCTGAGGATTTGTGAAGGAGAGGAAGGTGCCCCATCTCTGGAGTAGGGGTGGAATAGGCCCTAGGACCAGGGGTTGACAATGACGGTGGGGGAATGGAGGAGGGAAGAGAAGATACTGGTGCTACTGGGGATAATGGTAGCTGTTGAGGGACCCACCCCTCTTCTATCTCCTGATCCTCCTCCCCTTCATTGGATCCCGTAATATCACGGCGACGGCTTCTGATCATTGTCTGGAAAGCTGAAGATTCATGCATTGCAGCAATGGCCGGGTTGGGGTGTGTAAAAGGGAACAATGGTGTTGCATCTGGTGCCATGCTGGGAGCTGTGGCCTGCACAGATGCAGGCGGGGGCTGGTAGTAGGCCCTGGTTGGTATCAGCAAGGGATATAGGCCTGACTGGGTGTGCTTGGGTGTCTCAAGATGGCCGCCGGAGGAGATGGGGTGTTGGCCATTTCCGGGTGTATTAAGATGGCCACTGGGTGTGGGAGGGGCGATGGGCTGGGCATTACACCAGGAGCGACCCGCCCCACAAACACGGCAGGTCTCCGCCCAGGGCGGATTCTGTTCACCACACACATGACAGGTCCAACCTCCCTTTGTTCTGAGATCGGCACCATTATAGGGCGGTGGCCGAGGGCTTGGAGCGGCCATTTTAGTTACATCAACAAGATCATATGCAGAGCATTTTACATATCCGAACAAAGGCTCAGCACTTTCCGAACCTCCTTATTCCATCTACCTCTTTCCAACCCTCAACTTTCAAATCATTTACTACTCTTAAATGTGCTTGGGCTTGATACAAGAGCCCCTGATCTCTCAACTTTCCCTCATTCTGTGCGACAAAGTCCTTCCACACTGAAGGCTGAAGCCTGCCTGTACTTGGCAAGCTCATTATTTTATACAAACTCCTGACTCTCTTAACAGCCTTCTTGCCTCCACGTGATTTCATCAATTCAACCACTCCCAAAGCACCACCCTCTAACTTGTGGGTTTTGTTTGATTTAAACATGCGCATCATAATATTAACAGAGTGTAATGATCTGTCGCGACTCAGACCACCGGCGTCACTCGCAGGTCACCACCCGTCACTGCAGAGTCCTCCTCAATGCTGTGACAAGACAAAAGAGTCCTCCTCAATTCTGTCTTTTTCCCTAACTATGGATGGTGACTTTAAAGCGCAGTACACCGTGACACTCTACACAGCACAGAGTCCCCCTCCATATGCTGACACCTGGGCTTCTCCTAATGAGACTTCCCGGGTTGGACAAAGAGTCCTCTATTTGTCACTTTCTCAGACGAAGAGTCCTCCTCTATTCGTCTCCTAAGGAAATTTGGATATGCGCACCCCTACCACAATTCTCTACAAGATACTAGAAATTTGGACACTTTCAAACTGTCACGGGAGGCAACTATCTGCATAAAGGTACAATGACCGGAGGAGGAGGAACGTGGTGTTTCGACTCAAGCACGTGCAGGCAATGCAACGTCACTCGGTCACACTTGCTGGTTCGTGGCGTGGGATTGCCCTTGGTCTCACCACTCAACCAGTCACCCATCCAGACCCAAAAAGACAATACAGCTTAAGCCCACAATGACTGACACACAGGCAAGTGGGACGCATATAAAATATATGATCCCAACTTACCGTGTTCAACGGAGGCTGCAGTCCTCGCATTCAGTCACCGCGGGCAACACCGCAAAGTCCTCGGGACGGGTCCGGACGGGCGGCAATCCACGGCCCCACGTTATTAGGCGCCAATTGTCGGAATCAAAATGATAAACCACTCGTCCTCCAGTCACCCCAGATTAGACTAGGAGCACGGGTCGACCGAGAATGAATCAGACAATACGCTGGTTCAGACTTCAGAACGTGCCCTAAAGAAAATGGTGCTATTAGGCGGCCATCTCCAGTAAGCACTGAACTCTTTATTCACGTACATGAGATTTCATACACAGAATATTGGGGTGGAGTAAAGGCGGGATTGAGGAAAAAGAGATAAGCTGAATCATGTCTATATATGTACACATTCAGCATCTGGTCATCCTAATTGGTCCTTAGATCTTCTTCTAAGTCCTCCTTGATCGTGTTGTCATCCTCAGTTTCGTTTCTTGAAGAAAAATTCTATTGTTCTCGGGTATCATGTATGTCCTCAATTCTCCAAAGGAGGGGTATTTCAGTAGAGTGTAATACAGTGATAGGACACAAGATGGAGACAAACACCAGCAGATACTAACATTATCTTATTATTCTTTTAAGGAAAACTTTGTGTTTATAAAATACATATACATACTATGAATATGAAAGTATAAAAGTATAAAATTATATTTTACCTTGACACTTGTATCCGCAGGATAATGGAAAAAAACTGTTCAAGAGACAACCAATTTGATGCCACTCACCATCTTGGACCTCGCACCAGTCCGGATGGAACTGCCTGGCTTGACCAGATCTCCGAACTACCTCCAGACTGAGAATACACATCCTTGATGAAACATCCTATCAAATAAGGAGACTATGATTGCAAACACATAAACCCCCGACAGGGACAGTCCTCCTGACCGCCCATTTGCGAAAAGTCTGTATTCGGTGGGGGAGACATGCGCTAGGGGTGTCTCAACTCACCGGCAGCACAAAAGAGTTGCAGCGCTTTGGGCCAGGAGCAGGTTTTTAGGGCAAGTGGTATCTAAGGGGGACTGTCATGGAAATGTATATGTATTCCATATATTCAAAGTATATTCACATATATATGTATTCACAGTTCACAGTTAGATAGATCTCACTTGCTAAAAATCCTGTGCTCATGCAAGCTATAATCAGTCATTTTAAACGAATCTGGCCTTCATAAGGCCTTCATAAGGAACAAGTACATGGAGTCTTATTAGATATCTGTTGTTTACCTTATAGTCATGCAAGACAACTAGGTCAAAAGAATATAAAACAATAATTCTGCAACTTCAGCTCTTTTGCCATGATTATCATAATTATTTACACTAGAACAGCCAATAATCTAGCAGCTTTTAATTGTATGTTAATTGACTAACCAGCCCCTTTTTGTAAACGTATAAAACCTTGAATGAATAATAAATGTATGTCTTTGACGAACTGCTATACTGACACATTCGTGTGGACAGTCTCATTTCGTTCTGAGCGCTCAAAAAGACATTAAATAGAGATATGGACATGGCAAGCAGCAAACACGGAAGGATAAATTTATCCTAATTAAATTTCCATAACATCATGGCTTAGGTGTCTCTCCTGGTACGGGAGCTTCCTTGCAATGCGATACGTGGATCCAAACAGGCTTTCCCTCTAGTTACACAGAGGTTGGTGTCATCTGGGGCTCTTGGACAGGACCATCAAATCTGGCAGTGAAGAGAAAAACTCGAGAATGGACATTAGTTTTTGACCAGTTCAATTACATAAGCAAACAAGATATCATTTTGCATATTCTGCTGCTGAGGGAAGAATGCACCTAACTTGGGACTAGACCCAAACAAAATTTCGTATGGTGACAGCTTTTCTGGGTCTCTGGGAGTGTGCCTTACGCTAAACAGTGCAATTGGGAGTGTGTCATGCCATGGTTTGCGTGTCTCTTGGGCAATTTTTAACATCCTATTCTTAAGTGTTCCTGTAAGGAAAGGGATGTCGCCATTTTGTATAGGGCCTGTACCAGCCTCCATTTTGTCAGTTCACAGAGCCACAAACTTCTAACTACACAGTGCCTATTAGCATATTCAGTACGACCAGTTTTGATGTCCACTATGAATCAATAGGGCTTTAACATGCTAATTGGTCTAGGCCAGTGTCTGAATAAGATGGTCAGTCATATGCTAACTAGCTCAAACTCAGGCCAGTATTTCCTGCTCCATATGAATTGCAGGCCAGTTAATATGCGTGCTTCAAAGCAAAAGGGAAGGGCCTAGCAGGTTTAAGAATTGTAGCCATGAACAGGGTGTTCATTCCATTTTAGACACAGAAGCCAAGAAGATGGTCTAGGAAGGACCAAGGGACTATCCAGTAACTGAAGACTGTACCTGGGAATGGTAGAGCCCCTGCTTTCCCATGACCATACTACCCGGTAATATTGATCTATAGCTTATACCTTTAAGCCTTGTACATTATCGTTGTATTTTTTCTCTGACTGCAATTCCATCGTAATTACGTTGTATAGCTTTACTGTATATTTCTGTAATTATCTAGTGCGCTCTTAAGGCGATTAAACCATAAAATGAATCTTGGGCTGATGCTTTTACTCTGATCACGAATCTTAGAATACCCATTGGGTAACAGGACACCCTCCCCGGCGGCCATTTGCTCTAGGTGCAGTTCCCTTACTAACCTGAGAGACAAAGGGGGCGCCGGAGAGCTGTACCTGTGGAGTTACGTCCCATTGGTGACGTGGGAGGAAAGGGGATCGTCCCTCACATTTGGTAGCGGAGGTGGGATCAGAAGCTGTGATACCCAGGCTACCGTGTGGCGGTCGGCTTAGTTCCTCACAAATTGGTGGCAGCGGTGGGATCAGAGTAATAGTGTGCGTGGGACCCCTACTCCCAGACACTAGAGACTACCAGCGGTACTTTCACTGCTGGGGTCTTAAGGTCAGCCCAGCACTAGACGGTCAGAGTGTAAATATAATAAGTTGTGTGCAAGGTCAGGGTTGCAGCTGTGTCAGTATCCAAAGGTTCCCAAGATGGCGGAAGGCACCAGGAGTAGGGCAAAGGGGGAGGCCAATGCTGTGGTCTATGAGGGGTTCGATACCGATGAGGGGGAGCTCAGCCAGGGCTCCCAAGGAGCCCAACCCCCGTGCTCAGTCTCACAGTGGACTGTCCACCCCCTGCCCGTCCCAGCCTGTCCAGATCGGAGGCCCTTTTCCAAGCGGCTATGGCACAGCTCGAGGCTGGTAATGACGCCGCCTATGACAGACTCCTGGTGGCGGCAGAGAAAGCAGCAGAGCGGGAGCAAGCAGCGGCAGAGAGAGCGGCTGAGCGGGAGCGTACAGAACGTGTGTTGCAGGCTACAGAGCGCCGTGAAGCTGCGGAGCGCCGGCACCGACTGGAGATGGCTCAGCACGGGCCCCCGCTGGACGCACCAGGCCCACCGGAGACAAGGGCTTCCAAGGTCCGGGCGGAGGACTTTCCCTTGCTTGAAAAGGATGGAGACCTGGATTCCTTTCTGCTTGCTTTTGAGAGGACATGCCTCCAACATCATCTGGCCCTGGATCAGTGGGCAAGGTACCTGACCCCCCGTTTGAGGGGTAAGTCCCTCGAAGTTTTGGGGGACTTACCTGCCGGGCAGGAGCAGGGCTACAACAGCATCAAGCGGGCCCTGATCCAGCACTACAACCTCACCCCGGAGTCGTACCGCAGGAAGTTCAGGAGCCTGCAGCGGGGTTCAAAGGACACCTGGACTGACCACATGCGGGCCCTGCTGAGAGCTGCGGAGCACTGGACCTCGGGTCTAGAGCTCACTACCCGTCAGGAGGTCCAGGAACTGTTCGTCACGGAGCAGTTCTTGTGTAACTGCCCAGAGGACCTCCAGCAGTTCCTCCGTGACCGGAAACCAAAGGGGGCTTCTGCTACAGCCGCCCTGGCAGACGAGTATGCCAACAACAGGGCGCCGGAGCCAAAGAAGCCTGACAGCAGCACCTGGAGAGGGGGTAAGCCCAATCCTGCCCCAGCCCCATATCCAGCCCCCAGAGTACAAGGGTGTACCCCCCGGCTGCCCTCTCCAGGCCAGGAACAGAACCCAGACGTTGTCATAATTGCAATCAGCCAGGACACTTTAAGGCTGCGTGTCCCCAGCGCCAGAAGGCCCCATCCCTGTCCCAGAAATCGACCACTGTTTTGTGTGTGTGTGGGAGGGGTGGTGGGAGGTCCCTAGACAATTACCAACCCGTCACCATCGGCCGCTCAGCGGTCATGGGACTGCGGGACACAGGCGCTGAACGAACCCTGGTACGCCCTGAGGTGGTGTCCCCTCAAGACTTGGTACCTGGGAAAACCCTTTCCGTCTCCGGAATTGGAGGCGTTGAACCGGCGCTGCCCGTTGCCAAGGTGTATTTGGACTGGGGCGCCGGGAGGGGGATGCGGGAGGTGGGAGTAACGGCAAATATTCCTGCAAATGTGTTGCTTGGGACCGATTTGGGGCGGCTAGTGTCCCAGTATGTGGCCACTGAAACCCCAAGTTCGGCTCCCCAAGAATGTCATGACTCTACTGTGAATGCTAATGTTAATGTATTGAATGTGCCTCCAACAGTGGAGGAGGGAGTGAAACCTGATGGTAAGCCATGCACTGACACTACATACACAGGGCTCACAGTGAGGACAGGTGAGGAGGCTGCAGAGGAGAGCTCAGAGGTGGGGGAGGGGCTGCTATGGGCAGTGTAGGGCCCCTAAGTGAACCCAGCCTGCTGAGTCTAGGGCCCCTGCAGGAAGAGGAACAGGCCATGGGGGGAGGGGGTGTCCCGGGAGAGGAGCCACCAGGTAGGACCCCAGGTCAGGAGTTCCCCACATCCGGGAAGTCAGGAAGTCAGGGAAGTCTGTCTGACCCGGCGACTTGGTCAGGGGACAAGGGAAAGCAGGCACTACCCGTGGTCTCAGCGGTCGTGGCCGCTGTTACCAGGAGTGGGAGCGCTGAAGCCCAAGGAGCCTCGCGGAGGTCCGACGGTTTCCCCCTCTCCGACCAAGTGGCTGCCGAGTCAGACAGTAGCCAGGAGACAGATCCCGGGGAACTGACAGAGGACATGGCAGTTTCATCAATTCTTGCCACATCAAGTCAGGGATTTCAGGCAGCGTTGGGAGCTGACCCTAGCCTGAAGACTCTCAAGGAGCAGGCGGCACAGCCTCCCCTGGAGTCCGACCGCGAGCGAGTGGTCTGGGACCAGGGACGGCTGTACCGGGTAACGGTCCAGCAGGGTTCACCGGAGGCGTGGCCCAGGGACCGACAGTTAGTGGTACCCCATCCGTTCAGGGCGGAATTTTTGCGGATCGCACATGAGATTCCAATGGCCGGACACCTAGGGATCACTAAAACCAGGGCCAGGCTAGCTCAGCATTTCTACTGGCCTGGAATGAGGACCGAGGTGATAGCCTACTGCCGTTCGTGTGACACCTGTCAGAGGGTGGGGAAGGCGGGGCGGTGCCCCAAAGCCCCACTGGTAACTCTGCCCATCATCGAAGAGCCTTTCTCGAGGGTGGCTGTGGGTCTCATTGGACCTCTGTCCACTCCCAGCCGCTCCGGGAAATGCTTCATACTAACGGTAGTGGACTATGCCACCCGGTACCCGAAGGCGGTAGCTTTGTCGTCCATTCGGGCCGACAAAGTGGCCACTGCCTTACTGGAGATTTTCTCCAGAGTGGGGTTTCCCAAGGAAATGCTCACCGACCGAGGGACCCAGTTCATGTCGCAGCTGATGGAGTCTCTCTGTAGGCAGGTACAGGTGCAACATCTGGTGGCCAGCCCGTATCACCCACAGACCAATGGCTTGTGTGAGCGGTTCAATGGCACCTTAAAGCAGATGCTGAAGATGTTGGTCGACTCCCACGGGAGAGACTGGGAGCGGTATCTCCCACACCTGCTGTTTGCCTACCGGGAGGTCCCACAGGCCTCAACGGGGTTCTCCCCCTTTGAGCTCCTGTACGGGCGACGTGTACGGGGGCCCCTTGCTCTGGTGAAGGAAGCGTGGGAAGGGGATTTAGCCACCCCTGGAGTGTCGGTCATTAAGTATGTCGTGCGCTTCCGGGACCGAATGATGGCCTTGACGCGGCTGGTGCATGACAATATGGCCCAAGCTCAGGCTGACCAGAAGCGATGGTACGACCAGAATGCTTGTGAGCGGACCTACCAGGTGGGTCAAAAGGTGTGGGTACTGGTCCCCGTACCCCAAAACAAGCTTGAGGCGGCCTGGGAGGGTCCATACCTCGTGCACGAGCAGCTCAACGCCGTCACCTACCTGGTCACCCTGGACCACGCCCGTGGAAGGAGGAAGGCCTTCCATGTGAACATGATGAAGGCCCATCATGAGCAGGAGGCTTATGCCCAACCAGTGTGCAACCTTTCAGAGGACAGAGAGTCAGAAATCCTTCTGGATCTGCCCCCTTAGCCAAAGAGAGGGTGCAGTAGGGCGCACGGGGGAACACAGGAATGTGATACCCCCTAGCGCCCTCAAAAGCAGGGAGGTGTAAGGAAAGGGATGTTGCCATTTTGTATAGGGCCTGTACCAGCCTCCATTTTGTCAGTTCACAGAGCCACAAACTTCTAACTACACAGTGCCTATTAGCATATTCAGTACGACCAGTTTTGATGTCCACTATGAATCAATAGGGCTTTAACATGCTAATTGGTCTAGGCCAGTGTCTGAATAAGATGGTCAGTCATATGCTAACTAGCTCAAACTCAGGCCAGTATTTCCTGCTCCATATGAATTGCAGGCCAGTTAATATGCGTGCTTCAAAGCAAAAGGGAAGGGCCTAGCAGGTTTAAGAATTGTAGCCATGAACAGGGTGTTCATTCCATTTTAGACACAGAAGCCAAGAAGATGGTCTAGGAAGGACCAAGGGACTATCCAGCAACTGAAGACTGTACCTGGGAATGGTAGAGCCCCTGCCTTCCCATGACCATACTACCCGGTAATATTGATCTATAGCTTATACCTTTAAGCCTTGTACATTATCGTTGTATTTTTTCTCTGACTGCAATTCCATCGTAATTACGTTGTATAGCTTTACTGTATATTTCTGTAATTATCTAGTGCGCTCTTAAGGCGATTAAACCATAAAATTAATCTTGGGCTGATGCTTTTACTCTGATCACGAATCTTAGAATACCCATTGGGTAACAGGACACCCTCCCCGACGTCCATTTGCTCTCGGTGCAGTTCCCTTACTGACCTGAGAGACAAAGGGGGCGCCGGAGAGCTGTACCTGTGGAGTTACGTCCCATTGGTGACGTGGGAGGAAAGGGGATCGTCCCTCACATTTGGTAGCGGAGGTGGGATCAGAAGCTGTGATACCCAGGCTACCGTGTGGCGGTCGGCTTAGTTCCTCACAGTTCAGTTCAGTTTTTCTACCTTCCTGCTGCTCTGGGGGTGGTAAGGAGTGTGTAGGCCTAAATCTGACCCTACTGCTAACCAGATCTCTTGTGTCAGATTTGCTGTGAATGCGGGTCCCTGATCACTTTCTATCATTTTTGGAACCCCGTATCTGCACACTATTTTCCGAAAGTAGCTGCTTTGCAGTAGTCTTTGCTGACTTGGAACGCTTCTGTCCATCTTGAAAATACTTCTTTGACCACAATGGCGTATTTGAATCCTTCACTTGGCGATATCTGGATGTGGTCTATCTGGATCCTCTGAAGCTGGTAGAGTGGTCTTTCCAGATGAGGTGAGGGGGACTTTCTTCCATACGTCCAGGCTTGCATTTGCCGCAGGTCAGACAGCTGCTGGTGAATTTGGCTGTTAGGGTGGAGATCCCTGAAGCGAAACAGTAAGCACCAATCAGATCATTCATCTGTGTCTTTGATATGTGGGTGTGGGTCCATGTGCCCATTGGACCACCATAGGGTGCATACTTTGTGGTAGGCAGAGTTTGAAGTCCATTATTGATAGCCTTCCTTCTTCACGTGTTGCTTTTTTCGCATTCAGCTCTTCTTCTCCTTTTGGAGCTTGGTCTTGCAACTTCTTGAGCAGATCCCAGGACGTCTTTTTGTCAGGTTTCTTGTCTTCAGTCGTCATGTAGTAGCCGTCCGGCACTACGACCTCTCCCACTTCTCCATGTTGTCTTCCTTTGGCCGCTTCTTTGGCTGCCATGTCCACAATGTTGTTGCCTCACGCCTCTTCTGTTCTCAGTTTTTCATGCACTTTGATTTTTCAAATTGCCACCATTTTGGAAGTTGGAGTACACCCAGCAGGTCCCTGAAGGCTCCATGATGCTTCACGGTTGTCCCGTTTGCTGTGATGAAGTCCCTTGTAGCCCAGATGGGCCCAAAGTCGTGTGCTATGCCATGCGAGTACCTGTAGTCGGTGTAGATGTTTGCAGTCTTGCCTTCTGCCATCTGGCAGGCCTTCGTCAGCGCTATCTGTTATGTTTCGGTAGCTGAGGAGTGCAGGTAAAAAAGGCAATACACCAGAGCAGTTGGAATCTATGAGATTGCAGTACCCTGACTAACCACCACAACTAGAGGCAGCCGTGGAGCGTTCCTACGTTGGTCCTAGACGCCTCGTCACAGCCTGAGAAACTAACTACACCTAAAGATAGATATAGGAAAGCTATCTGCCCCGGAGCAGAACCCCAAAGATAATAGAAAGCCCCCAAACATGTAATGGCGGTTAGACAAGATGAAATACTGACACAGAAAGAAAATAGTATGAGCAAACGCTGGGGCCCAAACTAACTAAATAGAAAAGGATAGGAAGGGTACTTACTGCAATCCTAGAAAACCCTGAAAAGCACCAACTCTACTAATTTCAAAAACACCTGAGATCACACGACCTCTTCCACCTAAATTAGTTCTCTGGTGTAACAAAATCAAAACAGCAGCCACTGAAAAAACTGGAAAAAGCAAAAGTACAAACATAAGTGGCTGAACAAAACTGAGAGGGCAGAAGCCCCCGGAGGGGACCCTGAAGGCCCCCACAGAAGTGCAGGACAAAATGCAAAAATATAGCACAAACACAAAAGAAGAAAATGTCTTATCTGTTAGCAGGAGATGCAGACACGACACAGCAGGCTACAAGGGAAACTGGAATAAAGGATTCAGACCAGAACAATTGATCACCGGCAACCCTGATGGGAAGGTGACTCCCTTATATAAGACCAGTCAGTAACACCTGATTCCCAGTCCTCACAATCTTCACTGGACAGACCAGCACCGCTTGTAACCACCAGAGGGAGCCTCTGCTCAGAACTCATCTCAAACCCATTCACAACAGCTATCAGTTCTGCTTCCTGGGCTGACAGGCTAGGTGACAGACTTCTGGACCACAGGATTTACCTATCTATCATCTATCTACCTATTATCTATGTCTATTATCTATCTATTATCTATCATTTATTATCTATCTATCAACCTATTATCCATCTGTCTATTATCTATCTATTTATTATCTATCTCTCTCCCTATCTAACTATTATCTATCTGTCTATTATTTATCATCTTTCTATTATCTATTTCTGTTATCTATTTATTATCTATCATCTATCTAATATCTATCTACCTATCTGTCTATTACCTATCTTTCTATCTATTATCTATCATCTATCTATCTATCTATCTATCTATCTATCTATCTATCTATCTATCTATCTATCTATCTATCTATCTATCTATCTATCTATCCATCCATCATGCTATCTATGTATATACTGTACATGCTGCTCTATATACTGGATATGGCTATATTTTAATTAAAGGATCTCTCCTTGCTGCTTTCCCATCTCCATGTCTGGAAATAGGTTATTTTAGTGCACAATGCAATTTTTAGCAGTGATCTGGTTAATTCAGATATTGTGCACTGGATTTAGTGATTTATTTAATTAGTTGAATCCCTTGATCTTCAAATCCATGTTGAACCTTGATCTCCTGAGTTCTCATATTCATGTTATAAAAAATTGAAAAATATTTAGACTTGAGAGTCCTCAGTGGTTGATACCTTTTAATGGCTAACTGAAAAGATGGTAACAAATTGCAAGCTTTCGAGACTACGCAGGTCTCTTCATCAGGCAAAGACTAAAACAAAAGCTGAAGAATCACATATTTATATACATATTTATATATTTATGTCTTTTTGTGTATATAAATATGTGATTCTTCAGCTTTTGTTTTAGTCTTTGCCTGAATGGCTCAACAAAGTGTGCTCAATACCCATACATTCAAATGAATTAGTAAGATGCAACAATATAGATGAAAAATAAAGCGCAGTGGTTACCTGTAAAGCAGAGCCGTGTGGGTCCCACGTCCAGTTCCCCAACGCACGTTTCGGTTGGTAATACCTTCTTCACGCCCCCTGAACCTTTGTGTATCAGGTTATAATGAGTCGCTATATTTAATATGCATTTCTCGCATATAGATGCATAATTTAGCATCCCACTTAATATTGATAAAATGTTTTGAAGATTTTTTGTATTAAGGAAGTGGGTGCAGGTCTTTGTCTCTACAGGAAGTGGAGCAGGTCTTTGTCTCTACAGGAAGTGGAGCAGGTCTTTGTCTTTACAGGAAGTGGTGAAGGTGTTTGTCTTTACAGGAAGTGGTGCAGGTCTTTGTCTTTACAGGAAGTAGTGCAGGTCTTTGTCTTTACAGGAAGTGGAGCAGGTCTTTGTCTTTACAGGAAGTGGTGAAGGTGTTTGTCTTTACAGGAAGTGGTGCAGGTCTTTGTCTTTACAGGAAGTGGTGCAGGTCTTTGTCTTTACAGGAAGTGGTGCAGGTCTTTGTCTTTACAGGAAGTGGTGAAGGTGTTTGTCTTTACAGGAAGTGGTGCAGGTCTTTGTCTTTACAGGAAGTGGTGAAGGTGTTTGTCTTTACAGGAAGTGGTGCAGGTCTTTGTCTTTACAGGAAGTGGTGCAGGTTTTTGTCTTTACAGGAGGTGGTGAAGGTGTTTGTCTTTACAGGAAGTGGTGCAGGTCTTGGTCTCTCCAAAGGAGGTGGAGTTGGACTTTGTCTCTCTACAGAAAGTGCAGCCAGATCTTTGTCTTTCTGCTTCTGCTCTCCTGTCTTGACAAATTTTATATAGACCAAACAGAGGCGAGCTTTCAGTTCAGGACAAACAGGTCATTGAAGAAAGGCATACACAATGCATGCTCAGGAATGGCAGCTTTAATACCAATCGTGCTGGCAGAATGTTGATGAAGAGGATCCACCCACTCAAAAATAAGTGGATGGCAAACTACAAGGCATGAGAACCAAGACAGTTCCTGCACATATTAGACTGGTATGTGCACCAAAAGCAGTTTCACCTTGTTGTGGCAGATGAGGGCAGGAAGACCATGCTTTTATTCTGATCTGGAAGAGCATGTGGTTAATAAATCATGTTTTACTGAATAATGTGTTTTCTTTTTCTAATGCTCTGGTGATTAATATTCAAAATCTTGCTTCTGAGCCCTAATACAACCTCACGCTTAGTTGATGTCTTCTTGACCTTTACTAACAACTAACTAAGCCTCTTCTCACGACTGCATTTGAGGTTCCATCAAGTTTTTCATAAGTTTTATGTGAAGTCGGAGGATGACTGTCCCCCGCAGACGAGATCGGCTACGGCTATGTTAGGTCTATGGCCACTATATACATGGACTCGGCCATTTCAGGACAGTCACGTCCCCGAGATCTAAAACAGAATTTGTATTACATATATATATCAATGTTAGATCTCTTAAAGGAACACTAAACCTAGAAATAAATGATAGAATTAAACAAGTGATAATCTTGCCTCGTGTACTTCTCATTCTGCAGTATTTTCTGCATGTTCCTGAAATCTTGTAGAAAATAAATGTTGCGGAGAAAATAGTAGATCATTTCCTGCTGATCTCTTCCATTTTCGGCACAGGGTTAGGCTTAGCCAAGAGCGCGGCTTAGTGATCTTTGTGTCCTGTTGCACTCTCATATTTGCCAACAGTCCTGATTTTAGCAGGAAACAAAACGCAGAAGGACTTGGTTTAGTCAATCCTTGATCAAAAGTAGGCAGTTTTGTTGTTTTTGGGAGATACTCTTCCGGGAATGTTCTGATTTTGCTTATAATAATGTTGGTAAATATGCAGACAGGACAGAGGGGGGAGGCTCCTGCTGCAGTCAGTTGTTTCATGGCCAGTCACAAGAAAGTGAAGAGAAAAGGTACATGATTGAGCTCCTAAGAAGAGAATTTAGTAGTCATTAAATAATGAGAATGAGTTATCTGTGTCCATTCTGAATCTTTTAGAAAGCCTGGTAAACTGGACAGGGTGTGTCATGGAAATATATATGTATTCCATATATTCAAAGTATATTCACATATATATATTCACAGTTCACAGTTAGATAGATCTCACTTGCTAAAAAACCTTGTGCTCACATATTTCTAGGCCAGATATAATCAGTCGTTTTAAAGAAATCTGGCCTCCATAAGACCTTCGTAAAGGAACAAATGCATGAAGTACAAAATGTCCTATTAGATATCTGTTGTTTACATTATAGTTATGCAAGGCAACTAGGTTACAAGAATATAAACAATAATTCTGCAACTTCAGCTCTTTTAATCATGATTATCATAATTATCATATTTACACTAGAACAGCCAATAATCTAGCAGCTTTTAATTGTATGTTAATTGACTAACCAGCCCCTTTTTGTAAACGTATAAAACCTTGAATGAATAATAAATGTATGTCTTTTGACGAACTGTTATACTGACACTTTCGTGTGGACAGTCCTCATTTCGTTCTGAGCGCTCAAAAAGACATTATATAGAGATTTGGACATGGCAAGCAGCAAACACAGGATATTTTTATCCTAATTAAATTTCCATATCAGTTGGCGCCCAACGTGGGGCATTGGACGAAACGCACGAGGACTCGGCCGACCGGAGAGACGGGGGCGTTGGCCCTGGCCTTGGCACACGGGACGGAGACTGCAGCTCCATCAGTAAGGTAAGAAAACTTTGTCATCTTACCTGAATGTTCCCTGTGCCTAGTCCTAGCCTACACTTCCAGCCGGTCGGACGTGGTCATCACCGCATTCCCAGGTTGTGTAAAAAGTCCATACCCTTATCCAAAAGCCCTGGGATATAAGCCGAGTTGGTTGCTGCTGTGCTGTATATGTTTCATGTTTTATGTGAACCGGGAGAAAGTTGGAACGGTGACTGTGTTTTTGCTTGCTAATTTCTGGGGGCTGTATAGCAAAAGACAATTGCTGCATAAGTTCCCGCAGTAAACTTTCACGCACCGGGAGGCCATCCCAGTCAAATCAGACGTGAAGGGCGGGAGCTTTGTTTTGGATAAGTCCACGCAGATATTCTTCACATATTGGAGGGAAGTTATCCCAAAAAATCCAGTTGTGGAAGCGAGGGCTTTGTTCGGTTAAGTTTCTGCAGTAAACTTTCACGCACTGGGAGGCCATCCCAGTCAAATCAGACGTGAAGGGCAGAAGCTTTGTTTTGGATAAGTTCTCACAATAATTGTCCACGCACCGGGAGGCCATCCCAGTCAAATCAGACGTGGATAGTGAGAATTTTGATGAAGGCTATTGCAGATTACTGTGACCGGCGCACCGGCCAGGGCTACGGTACAGAGCGATAGAACCTTGAGCTTCGCCGTGCTCAGTGCAATTGGTGAGTTATCAGTTACCAGAGCAGCTTGTATGTGTCACAGATCATCAAAAGAGGGATTCGTATTCTCCCGGGTGTCTGTCTCATTGTCTGTATCAGGTACTGTCGCTTTAAATCACATCTCCGTGCGCTCTGTCAGTAACTCATTCAGAGCAGTGTGCTGGCTGCAGCAGCGAGAAAACCCCTTTGACCCCCCCTCCTCTGCTAATCACGTTATCAGGCATTCTGTTTCTTGGCTTTGATTTTTATTTTTTTAAGCTAGTTTTTTGGCTACAGGTTTTAACGTGAGAATTATCAGGCATTCAGACTGAACTATATTCATTTTTTGCTATTCTGAGGAATAATATATTTTTTTTTTTTTTGATACGTGATTTCAGTGGCTATAGAGACAGCAAGCAGAGATATAAGGAAGGGAGGGGGAAGCAGCCAGCTGACATTCCAGAGATTTTTAATTAGCTGTTTTAGTAACAAGGGTTGTTTTTCAGAGTTTTATGATTAATACGGTTTTTCTTTTCTCCCCTTTTTGGTGAATTTTTTTTTTTTTTATGTTTACTTTTTCTAGAGTTTTTTACTAAATCTAACTTTTGTTTTTAAAATTTTTCTTTTAAGTACATTTTTAAATGATTTTGGAGAGATTTTTTTTTTTTTTTTTCTCTAAGCAATTTATTTTAGAGCTTTATTTCTCCAGCCATTTTTTTTTCTACAAGCTTGCCTTAGAACAAGGTCACATAGATAAGGAGAATTACAGGCTGTGGGAGAGAGCAGACACAAACTATGCAGTGGTCTGAGTAGCCCCACCCGTCGGGCATTCGGCGAGGAAATAATTTTTTTTTTTTTTTTTATGTGAATAAGTTTGAAAAGGTGTTAAATCATCTGTGAGAAAAAGATCACTGACATGTCACAAGAGCAGAATTCAGAGTCACACACATCACATGTCCATCATGTGGAGACACGGGACAGGTGTAGGCTGCTCTCATTGAGTAAGGAGCCTTGTACAGGGAAAAATGCTCCCCGCCTCTCTCCACAGGGAGAAGGCATTTTTGTTTCAACCATCCCCTCTCAAGAGTCACAGGGGGGACACCCTCTTCTTCTTCTCTCAGTCCCTTTCTCTTTCTTCTTCAGACTTTTCTCCTCTTTCCTCGCTGCCATCCCTCTCATTCCTTCTTTTCCCTCCATCACATCTCTGACACATCCATTTTCTTCATCTTCCTCTTCTTCTATCTCTTCCTCTCCAACTCTCAAATCTTGTTCTTCATCTTCTTCTACTTCTCCCCCTCCATCTTTCTTCTCTCTCTCTCCTCCATCTTTCTCTCTTTTCCCCCTTTCACTCTTCTCTCCCTCCCCTCCTCTTTCTCTCGCTCCTCCCTCACACCTCCCTTCTCTTCCTCTTTTTTCTACTTCGTCATCAACTGTGTCAACGCCCAATCCAAGCAATGTGGTGTCCCTGTATTCAGTGTTTCCAGAACAGGGCACCTTGTCTATCCCAAGCACAGTACAAACATTGCCAGTCATTATATCAGGAGAAGAAAGTACAGATCTCCCTACACAAAACGCTACATGTAGCCCCCAGACACAACAGTCCACTGCTAGGGCTTCACAGGGGAGTGGTATAGCTACAGGGCTGCTAGCATGGAACCATGACACTGATCCACCGCAGCCTCAGCAAGGAAGTGGGAAATCCCCATGCAGCAAGACAACTTTAAAGCCCAAATCTCACCCAGTGTATGCACCAAGTACACCATGTCACTTCTTATCTGATGAAGATGAAGATGCAACGTCACACATGCTGCCCAATACTAGGGAAGAAAACACACATGCACCAATAGAGCAGGGACAGGTAGAGGCACCATCCTATGAGCCCTTCATCCCAAGCCAGGTGATCAGTATGCTGCCAGACCCAGGGATACACCCCATGCCATTTTGCCAAAAAATGCAGCAGATCCAGCGAACGTATGCAGCAGCCTGGACTGATCTCTGGACCGTAATGGAAATAAAAGCAGGTGATGCATTCTGGCCAATTATGAGAGAACACTTCAAGCTTCCAACAGAGTTAGATGCGTATGCCTGGGAGACAGGACCAAAGCTAATTGAACAACTCAGAGAATGGGCCAAAAGCAGACTGACAGGACAAACTCTCAGCCTACATGTCACGAGTCAAGACAAGACAGAGTCTGTGGAGAAGTTCCATGACAGAGTAATGCAAGTGTTTCAAGATTTGGGCCTCATTACCCATGATCAGACACACAGACGGATGTTGGCACAGGCTTTTGTGCATGGACTGAGAGAACCAATCAGGAAACCACTGGTAGCAGCCAGGCCTGAGTACACGTCAATAGCAATGGACACCCTTCACACAGTCGCAAAAGGGATAGAATCCCAGCCAGGAGTGCGCAAAACAGCTCCCCTGATGGTGGTCTCAGAGCCAGATGGCCAACCACGTTTTAAAGACAGAAGAAATGTCAAGTGTTACAAATGTGGCAAGCTTGGCCATTACCGGAACCGCTGCAGAGAACCCCTACGACCCACCACTTTGTCTAGAGAAGCAAGCCAAGGAAGAAACACAGAAAGCAGTGAAGAACCCCGTCCATAGGACAAGAGCACACCAAGTCCACAAGGAACCCCACCAGTGGGACCAATATCCTGAGAGTGGATGGCGTAGTCATATCTTTTCTTGTGGAACTCCGCAACCTCACCTACCTATCAGAATCTTCTGCTTCCTGCATGGGAATTGATGGTCAAGTCAGATATTTCCAGATTATGAAGCCCCTGAGAGTGTGGACTCAGCCAGAACACTCCATCATGTCCCAGTTTGTTGTGTAAAAAACCTGCACCCTCAGCCTATTGGGAGTGGACCTACTGCAGAAGCTGAAAGCGACCAGAGTGTTCCAGGAAGATGGGACCATGACACTTTCTTCACCCCTGACCCAAGAAGAAACAGGAACCTCAAACAACCACACTGCAGACCTATCACAGGAGGTGCTGGACATAGTACCAGAAAAGCCACTCCATCACCCAGAGTCAAGATGTCTCTGACCAACTGAAGGTCTAAGTGAACTCGCCTAAGAAGACGGCCTGAGAACTTTTGACATTGGCCAGGATATTCAACTCAAGAAGGACTCTACTCGCTTCATGGAATGGCAACACCTCATCCAGCTCTAACGCCAGAGGTTCATCTTTTGCAAGCACCAGGAGGTGCCCCCTGCAATCAACCAGTTCACCCAGGCCCTAGACCGGAAAAAGGCCACTCAGCTCTTCAAACTTGTGCACAAATACTGACCTGAGATCGAGCTGGAGAAAAAGAAACTACTGATGGCCCGTGCTGAGAAAAAAGCAGCCGTTCAAGGAGACGTCCCAACAAGAAGACCCCCTGTGACCAGAGAATGTGCTAACACAGTGACTGTCTTGGTGGAGAACAAGAAGCCAGCTGGTCGTCATCTCTCATGATGTGGATCCTAGTAGACGGCTTGTTTTCCCGCCAGCTCTGCACCAGCAGATGGGAGTCCCCTGCCACATACTAAAGGACAAGGCCAAACTGGGCTGCCTCGCCCATCGGAATCAATCCCAGCTTTCCACAGTGAAGAAAAAGACTGTAAACCCCACTGAGTTCAGAATGGTGCAAGGCCTGGAGGCCGCGAAAGAGGCTACGGTATTTGAAACCCCAACAGTGCTGAACCATCACACTCTGCTCTCAAGAGTCTCAGTCACCGCAACGGTATTCACGGTGATCAACCTGGCCAGTACCTTCTTCAGTGTTTCCCCTCCACCTGGAGGCCTGCTTTCACGCACCAGTGCAGTGCATATGGACAATGTTGCCTCAAGGTGCTCAAAACAAGCCCTTTAAGTTTCACCAAGACAATGTCCTCCATCCTCGTCAACTGGATTGCAGAATATGCAAGAATCACTCTTCTACAACACGTGGATGACCTTCTATTTGTGTGGTTGACATAAACACCTGCACAGTCTATTCCTTATCTCTCCTACTCTACCTGGAAGAACAGCAACGCAAGGTCTGGAAGAACAAAGTCCAGTGATGCCAGAAGCAAGTTACATCCCTGGACACTGTATTGCCCACCAGACGAAGCACATGTCAAAAGACTGGGAGACCACTATGGAGAAGATGGCTCCCCCAACAACTCCAAGAATGCTGCAGGCTTTCCCTGGTCTAGTGTCATATTGCAGAACCTGGATCCCTGATGCCTCAGACCTAATGCAGCCTCTGTGCGCTTGCATCAACGCAACCCCGCTCCTTCTATCAGACGCAGCCTTCAACCCATTCAGGAGATTGGAAGAACTCCACAGTCTCAGCGCCAATACCAGGCCTACCTGACTATGAAAAGTCTTTCCGTCTACCTGATGGAAGAAAGAAGGTCATGCTATTGGAGTCCTGGCACGGATTCACGGGGGAAAACAGAGACTTTTAGGCTGCCTCTCAGCCCGCTTGGATCCAGTTGCAAGAAGAACACCCTCCTGCCTGATGGCAGTATCTGCAGCACACACCCTCCTGGACAAGGTTGCTGACATCACTCTTGGACAGCCACCGGAAACTCTCACTCCGCATGACATCTTGGCAATCTTCAATCAAGCTCAACCAACAGTAATCTCCCCGCCGCCAGGCATCTTTGTGGTGCCTCTATTGCCTTTGTCTCATAATGTCACCGTCTCCAGACCTACAGTCCTCAGCCCGGCCACTCTACTCCCACTCCCAAGGGGGATACTTGGATGGCTCCAGAAGAAGTTTCAACACAGGAAGTGCAGTGACCAGCAATCAAGAAATCCTGTGGTCCAGAAGTCTGTCACCTAGCCTGTCAGCCCAGGAAGCAGAATTGATAGCGCTGACGAAGGCCTGCCAGATGGCAGAAGGCAAGACTGCAAACATCTACACGGACTACAGGTACTCGCATGGCATAGCACACGACTTTGGACCCATCTGGGCTACAAGGGACTTCATCACAGCAAACGGGACAACCGTGAAGCATCATGGAGCCTTCAGGGACCTACTGGGTATACTCCAACTTCCAAAATGGTGGCAATTTGAAAAATCAAAGTGCATGGAAAACTGAAAACAGAAGAGGCATGAGGCAATAACATGGCGGACATGGCAGTCAAAGAAGCAGCCAAAGGAAGACAACATGGAGAAGTGGGAGAGGTCGTAGAGCCGGACGGCTACTACATGACGACTGAAGACAAGAAACCTGACAAAGAAACGTCCTGGAATCTGCTCAAGAAGTTACAAGACCAAGCTCCAAAAGGAAAAGAGCTGAATGCGAAAAAAGCAACACGTGAAGAAGGAAGGCTATCAATAATAGACTTCAAACTCTGCCTACCACAAAGTATGCACCCTATGGTGGTCCAATGGGTACATGGACCCACATCCACATATCAAAGACACAGATGAATGATCTGATTGGTGCTTACTGTTTCGCTTCAGGGATCTCCACCCTAACAGCCAAACTCACCAGCAGCTGTCTGACCTGCGGCAAATTCAAGCCTGGACGTATGGAAGAAAGTCCCCCTCACCTTATTTGGAAAGACCACTCTACCAGCTTCAAAGGATCCAGATAGACCACATCCAGATATCGCCAAGTGAAGGATTCAAATACGCCATTGTGGTCAAAAGAAGTATTTTCAAGATGAACAGAAGCCTTCCAAGTCAGCAAAGACTACTGCAAAGAAGCTACTTTCGGAAAATAGTGTGCAGATACGGGGTTCCAGAAATGATAGAAAGTGATCAGGGACCCGCATTCACAGCAAATCTGACACACAAGACCCGATTAGCAGTAGGGTCAGATTTAGGCCTACACACTCCTTACCACCCCCAGAGCAGCAGGAAGGTAGAAAAAACTGAATGAAACACTTAAGAATAGAATGCTGAAAAATTGCCCAAGAGACACGCAAACCATGGCATGACACACTCCTAATTGCACTGTTTAGCGTAAGGCACACTCCCAGAGACCCAGAAAAGCTGTTTCGTGCCTGCATCTTCTGCTAACAGATAAGACATTTTCTTCTTTTAGTTTTTTGGTGCCTGCATTTTGTCCTGCACTTCTGTGGGGGTCTGCCGGGTCCCCTTCGGGGGCTTATGCTCCTCTCAGTTTAGTTCAGCCACTGTTTGTTCATTTGCCTTTTCCAGTTTTTTCAGTGGTTGCTGTTTAGTTTTTGTTACACCAGAGAACTAATTTAGGTGGTAGAGGTCGTGTGATCTCAGGTGTTTTTGTAATTAGTAGAGTTGGTATTTTTCAGGGTTTTTTTTGGGGTTGCAGTAAGTGCCTTTCCTATCCTTTTCTATTTAGGAAGTTAGGGCCCCAACGTTTGCTCATACTATTTTCTGTCTGTGTCTGTATTTCCTCTTGTCTAACCGCCATTACATGTTTGGGGCTTCCTATGTTCTTTGGGGATCTGCTCCTGGGGCAGATAGCTTTCCTTTTTCTATCTTTAGGTGTAGTTAGCTTCTCAGGCTGTGACGAGGCGTCTAGGACCAACGTAGGAACGCTCCACGGCTGCCTTTAGTTGTGGTGGTTAGTCAGGGTACTGCAATCCCATAGATTCCAACCTCTCTGGTGTATTACTTTTTTTGCCTGCTCTCCTCAGCTACCAAATCATAACACTTATGTAATTGAATTGGTCAAAAACTAATGTCCATTCTCGAGTTTTTCTCCTCACTGCCAGATTTGATGATCCTGTCCAAGAGCCCCAGATGACATCAACCTCTGTGTAACTAGAGGGAAAGCCTGTTTGAATCCATGTATCGCATTGCAAGGAAGCTCCCGTACCAGGAGAGACACCTAAGCCATGAAGGATGTCGTGGATGCTCTGACTGACCAGACAGATGACCAGATGACCTACCTGATGAGTTCAAGGCCAGAGACCAAGTTAAAGCAGGATTTGAGTCACTATTGCCACTAGTAACTATAAACAAAAATGTTGATTGGATAAATTACATCTATTATAACCAGCAGAGATTTGTTAACTTCACCATAGATGCTGTAAAAGGTTTGGCAGCACAGTTAGGCCCCACTTCCATTATGGCATTCCAGAATAGAATGGCTTTGGATATGATTCTAGCTGAGAAAGGAGGTGTTTACAAAATGATCAAAGACACCTGTTGCACCTACATCCCAGACAACACTGGCCCAAATGGTAAAGTCACAATGGCAATACAGAAACTTAATGAGTTATCAGAGGAACTGAAACAGAACTCAGGTGTCACTGACCCATGGGATCGATACTTTGGGTGGATGAGTGGGTGGCAGAAAATGTTGGCACAGGTTGGGACAGCCATTATGGGGGTTCTCATTTTGCATTAATTACTGGTTGCTGTGTAATTCCTTGTATCCGCAGGATAATGGAAAAAACTGTTCAGGAGACAACCAATTTGATGCCACTCACCATCTTGGACCTCGCACCAGTCCGGATGGAACTGCCTGGCTTGACCAGATCTCCGAACTACCTCCAGACTGAGAATACACATCCTT
>JARQOD010000007.1:113036583-113070783 GCA_033576555.1 Oophaga sylvatica | reverse complement strand
AGCAAATCCTCCAATTAGAAATGTGTATGTTCTTCTGATTCACTATATCGCTTTGCCCATGTGCAGGGCATTGCAGTAGCTTCGGTATCCATGGTTATGACTTCTAAGAACTAACTCACTATATGAGTGGTGAAAACATGGAAGTTCCTGTCATGAGGAAAGAGACATAGCTAATCAGAAAAAATATACAACATTTCTAATTGGAGGCATTTGCTAATATTTTTACGCCTACTATATATTTGGATAGGATTTTGCAGATGGGAATAACCTTTTAGCTTTAAAAAAAATAATATATCAAAAGCTTGAATGCATTGAAAATGTGACCTGACCAAAAAGTCAACAGGTTTGGATTTTTTTGCTGCAGTTGCATTGCCCCATTGTAATCTTGATGTACATACTTGTGACAGCTCTTTAGCAGACTAAAACTATACAAATTGTCAAGGAGTTTGTAATTTGTTTTTCATTTTTTGGTAGCCATATTTTTTATGGTTCCTTTGCACTAGCAAAGTTTTGAGTACATAGATGGTGTCCATTTTGCTAGAATGACCGATGTCCCTTTTAGCAACAAGCCATAGACGATGTCCTTTCAGCTATGCCATAGACGTTGTCTTTTACATCTCAGCCACCATAGACGTGTCCTTTTGCAGCTCATTGCCCAATAGACGGTGTCATATTTGACTTCAGCCATAGACGTCTTTTGCATGTCAGGCCCATAGAGCGGTTCATTTTGCAAGCTATGCCATATGAGAGTGTCTATATTGCAAGTCCCCATAGACGATGTCCTTTTGCAGTCAGCCATAGACGTTGTCCCTTTGCAGCTTAGAGCTGTCCTTTTGACTCAGCACCATAGAGCTTTTGGCGTGCATAAACGAAGTCCCTTTTGAGGAAGACTGCTTTCAGCACCAAACATGCCATACCGTGATCAACTTGCCTTTGCAGCTCAGCCCCATAGACCGTGTCCCTTTTGCAGCTCAGCCCCATAGACCGTGTCCCTTTGCAGCTCAGCCCATACATTTAGACCTAGCGTGTCCCTTTGCAGCTCAGCCCCAAGAACGGTGTCCCTTTTGCAGCTCAGCCCCATAGACCGATTCCTTTTGCAGCTCAGCCCATGAGACCGGTGTCCCTTTTGCGCTCAGCCCCATAACGGTGTCCCTTTGCAGTCAGCCCCATAGACCGATGTCCCTTTTGCAGCTCAGCCCCATAGACCGGTGTCCCTTTTGCAGCTCAGCCCCATAGACCGGTGTCCCTTTGCAGCTCAGCCCATAGACGATGTCCCTTTTGCAGCTCAGCCCCATAGACCGGTGTCCCTTTTGCAGCTCAGCCCCATAGACCGGTGTCCCTTTTGCAGCTCAGCCCCATAGACCGGTGTCCCTTTTGCAGCTCAGCCCCATAGACCGGTGTCCCTTTTGCAGCTCAGCCCCATAGACCGGTGTCCCTTTTGCAGCTCAGCCCCATAACCGGTGTCCCTTTTGCAGCTCAGCCCCATAGACGCGTGTCCCTTTTGCAGCTCAGCCCCATAGACGGTGTCCTTTTGCAGCTCAGCCCATAGACCGGTGTCCCTTTTGCAGCTCAGCCCCATAGACCGGTGTCCCTTTTGCAGCTCAGCCCCATAGACCGTGTCCTTTTGCAGCTCAGCCCCATAGACCGTGTCCCTTTTGCAGCTCAGCCCATAGACGATGTCCCTTTTGCAGCTCAGCCCCATAGACCGGTGTCCTTTTGCAGCTCAGCCCATAGACCGGTGTCCCTTTTGCAGCTCAGCCCATAGACGGTGTCCCTTTGCAGCTCAGCCCCATAGACGGTGTCCCTTTGCAGCTCAGCCCCATAGACGTGTCCCTTTTGCAGCTCAGCCCCATAGACCGTGTCCCTTTTGCAGCTCAGCCCCATAGACCGATGTCCCTTTTGCAGCTCAGCCCCATAGACGGTCCCTTTTGCAGTCAGCCCTGACCGGTGTCTTTTGCAGCTCGCCCCATAGACCGGTGTCCCTTTTGCAGCTCAGCCCATAGACGCGTGTCCCTTTTGCAGCTCAGCCCCATAGACCGGTGTCCCTTTTGCAGCTCAGCCCCATAGACCGGTGTCCCTTTTGCAGCTCAGCCCCATAGACCGATGTCCCTTTTGCAGCTCAGCCCCATAGACCGTGTCCCTTTTGCAGCTCAGCCCCATAGACCGGTGTCCCTTTTGCAGCTCAGCCCCATAGACCGTGTCCCTTTTGCAGCTCAGCCCCATAGACCGTGTCCCTTTTGCAGCTCAGCCCCATAGACCGGTGTCCCTTTTGCAGCTCAGCCCCATAGACCGGTGTCCCTTTTGCAGCTCAGCCCCATAGACCGATGTCCTTTTGCAGCTCAGCCCCATAGACGGTGTCCCTTTTGCAGCTCAGCCCCATAGACCGGTGTCCCTTTTGCAGCTCAGCCCCATAGACCGTGTCCCTTTTGCAGCTCAGCCCCATAGACCGTGTCCCTTTTGCAGCTCAGCCCCATAGACCGGTGTCCCTTTTGCAGCTCAGCCCCATAGACCGTGTCCCTTTTGCAGCTCAGCCCATAGACCGTGTCCCTTTTGCAGCTCAGCCCATAGACCGGTGTCCCTTTTGCAGCTCAGCCCCATAGACCGGTGTCCCTTTTGCAGCTCAGCCCATAGACCGTGTCCCTTTTGCAGCTCAGCCCCATAGACCGGTGTCCCTTTTGCAGCTCAGCCCCATAGACCGGTGTCCCTTTTGCAGCTCAGCCCCATAGACGATGTCCCTTTTGCAGCTCAGCCCCATAGACCGGTGTCCCTTTTGCAGCTCAGCCCCATAGACCGGTGTCCCTTTTGCAGCTCAGCCCCATAGACCGGTGTCCCTTTTGCAGCTCAGCCCCATAGACCGGTGTCCCTTTTGCAGCTCAGCCCCATAGACCGGTGTCCCTTTTGCAGCTCAGCCCCATAGACCGTGTCCCTTTTGCAGCTCAGCCCCATAGACCGATGTCCCTTTTGCAGCTCAGCCCCATAGACCGTGTCCCTTTTGCAGCTCAGCCCCATAGACCGGTGTCCCTTTTGCAGCTCAGCCCCATAGACCGATGTCCCTTTTGCAGCTCAGCCCCATAGACCGGTGTCCCTTTTGCAGCTCAGCCCCATAGACCGTGTCCCTTTTGCAGCTCAGCCCCATAGACCGATGTCCTTTTGCAGCTCAGCCCATAGACCGTGTCCTTTGCAGCTCAGCCATAGACCGGTGTCCCTTTTGCAGCTCAGCCCCATAGACGGTGTCCCTTTTGCAGCTCAGCCCCATAGACCGATGTCCCTTTTGCAGCTCAGCCCCATAGACCGGTGTCCCTTTTGCAGCTCAGCCCCATAGACCGGATGTCCCTTTTGCAGCTCAGCCCCATAGACGATGTCCTTTTGCAGCTCAGCCCCATAGACCGGTGTCCCTTTTGCAGCTCAGCCCCATAGACCGGTGTCCCTTTTGCAGCTCAGCCCCATAGACCGGTGTCCCTTTTGCAGCTCAGCCCCATAGACCGGTGTCCCTTTTGCAGCTCAGCCCCATAGACCGGTGTCCCTTTTGCAGCTCAGCCCATAGACCGGTGTCCCTTTTGCAGCTCAGCCCCATAGACCGGTGTCCCTTTTGCAGCTCAGCCCCATAGACCGGTGTCCCTTTTGCAGCTCAGCCCCATAGACCGATGTCCCTTTTGCAGCTCAGCCCCATAGACTGATGTCCTTTTTGCAGCTCAGCCCCATAGACCGGTGTCCCTTTTGCAGCTCAGCCCCATAGACCGGTGTCCCTTTTGCAGCTCAGCCCCATAGACCGGTGTCCCTTTTGCAGCTCAGCCCCATAGACCGGTGTCCTTTTTGCAGCTCAGCCCCATAGGACTCATTCATACACTCAGTATTGCAGTGATGTTTTCTCCTACATATTTTGGCCCCAAGTTTCGGAACGAGCAAAGCCTCATATTTGCCTGCCATACTGTTAGCTTCGGTTACCAGACTTAGTCGGCCGTGACTTGAGGCTGTCATCTTCATTAGCCCTTGGGTGTTTGCTGTCAGATCCTACAAATTCCATTGGGACGTCCTGTCTATAAGTTGTGCCCACGTCCGTGTCCTGACCCCCGGGGGCCGTCACCACCACACAACACCGGCGTCTCGCATTAATTTTGTATTACATTTATTACATACATAACAATTACATGGTGATCATGTCACAAGGGGGAGAGAGAGGAAGCAGAGCGGTATTCATACAGCTGTCTTTACATAATGCCACCGATTAGACCAGAAGACGGACGGGACACACTGCGGAGTTTACAAGCATTTTTCTTTTTTTTTTTTGGAACAGACACGTTAGAGCCCCCTTGTGACACTTTCTTTACACATGTCGTCGCTGTAGGTAGAACGAGCTGTTCGAGCCGAGCACTTTATACCTTGCTGGCTGGTTAGTAATGTGCTTTTTTTTTTCTGGTTTAACCCCTGATCTCCCAGAAAATCCTGCAACACTGAGTATTGGAGGCAGTGCGGGAGCGACAGGCGCACATGCGGGGAAGTAGTCTGGGGAAATAGCGATTGTTAGATTAGTCAGGCCCGGGATTACCACTGGTCATTGAATTAGAAGATATGTATGGAGTAACTTAGAATACAGGTTTTTCTTCGGCCTTCATGCTGAGCGGGTCCGTTTGCCCCACTGTTAATGGTGGCGAGGCTGGCAGGTCAATATGGTAAGTTATACATACATCAGCCCTAGTGGACCAGGCACCATAGTGGAAAAAAATATAAGGCCTACCTCCTGGTGCTGTCTTTGTACCCTTGCCACAATATTTGGCAGTCCTAGGAGAGCTATCGGTGCTATACTTCCTCCGTAAAGCTGTATATAAGAAGCCGTGTCCATTAACCGAATGGATCCTAAAAGAGGATGGCAGTTTTACCCCTACACGAGCCTGCTCTTTAAATTTAAAGGGGTTATGTGGCATAGGAGAGAAGGATTGGCTCTGGACAATCCCTTTAAATCATGGATGTAATTTTATTTTTATATGAGATAAAAGAAAATACAGTTGCTCTCTTCCTAGAACAGCGCCACCCTTATCTACAGGCTGTGTGTGTTGTTGCAGCTCAGTCAAGCACGTTTTAATGTTTTAATAGATATCTACATTTTTTTGGGGGGGTGTCAAAACTCTTAAGACTTGTTCTGAAATGTCAGCAGTCACATTATCTCCACTATCGATCACCTACACCCTCTCAATTCCAGCTTTGGGACTGCAAGATGGGCGATGTAGTTCCACCCTAATGGTGATGCAAGTAAGTCTTATTGCTCGCAGGCAACCGATCAGGTCCTGCGTTTAATTTTTTTTTTTTCAGTGCAATTTTATTAATTTGATTTTGATCTCTCTTACCATAGATGGAAATAAAAAATAATGCAATACACCAATACTGATACATGTGTTCAGCCTTTGCATGAAGTAGGTGCTAATTATCTAATTAACTTCTTATAATATCAGAACGATTTGGCATGAGAAGAAAAAAAAACCCGATCCTCAGACGCAGCCTAGCCCATGTAGGTCCGTGAACATCCTTAAATTCAGTCCCCTGCGATCCATAATGTAACCCGCCAAACATTTCAGTGCCAGCCTGGATGATCAGGCCTTGATGCCAGCCTGGCAGAGGTGACATTTAATTAACCAGTTCATCATACTTAGGCTTTGAAGAAGAAACATGAATTAGTTTTGAATGTGAGTCTCCAGGCGTTTGTGGATATGCTGCCATGTTCTGGAGTTTTCTAGATATTGGGCACATCAGAAGGTGAATAAAAGATGAGAAGACCAGCAAAACATGGGCTGAGAAATTGCGCAGAATTGTGTCACTGTCCCAGTTTGGTATTTCCAGCGGGTGCAGGGAAGCAGGAGGCGTCTTGGCATTCTGGGGAGAAGGCTAAGGTTGCATTCATTCAGGGACGTAGGAGACTTGCCATACAATAATATGGCTTCGCTCTGCCTTAGAGAGTACTGGTTTGGTCTGATTCCCATCATCTCCAGAGTGTTCTTCTGTCTCATCATCTTCTCCATCCCTGAAAAAAAAAAAAAAAAAACATTCCTTTGATCCATCAGAACTTTGTGTTTTACATTTCTGTTCCTTTTCTTCCCTAGGGAGAAAGTGTCCCCTTATCTTCCAATAATACCAAAATGTAGGAAGATGACTGACCAGTATATACTGTATAAGTACGGTTTCACACATCAGTGTCTCCGGTGCGTGTGGTGACAGTTTTTGCACGTACTGGAGACACTGACACACGTAGACCAATTCAAATGAATGGGTCTATGCACATGTCAGCGTGTTTTCATAGACCGTGTGTCCATATGCAAAACATGCAGATGTATGTTTTCACCTGGACACACTGGCCGCACACGGAGAACAGTCTCCGTGTGCACAGATGGCCGCCCGGGAAGAAGCGCTACTGTAAGCTGCTGTTCCCCGGCGGCAGGTGATGAAGACAGCTGCCATTCTCCCCTGCTCTGACCCCTGTCTGCCAGACACCAGCCCCGGGCGCCCACACTCGCCCGCGGACTCCCCGCTCAGACGGCTGCCGGCAGGGGAGAATGACAGCCGGCTTCAGCACCAGCGGCCAGGGAACAGCACTTACAGTAGCCGCTTCTTCCCCGGCGGCCGTCCGTGTGGTACATGGTTGCCGCACGTAGTACACACACGGACACTGATATATCAGGACGTGTGAAACCGGCCTAAGCAATTCAATTTGGTCCAACATCCACTGCAATCCTCCATGCTAGCCTATCTTATCCTTGGTGCCTCTGGTGCTGATTGGGCCCTGTGATGTCCTCTTGTCCCAAAGTGACCTGAAGCCTGGGAAAAAAGCCTCATGCATTGTCGCCCAGCATGAATAGCTGCCGTAGAGGACGCCGGACCAAGGCAAAGCAAACCAAATTGCTCATCTCCACTGGCCAATTTTTTTTTTAAGTCTATGGCCACCACCTTTATCCAGAGACATGATCCTCATTTGATAATTTCTGTACCACAGTAGTGGTCTCCAAGCTCTAGTTGTAAAACTACCATTCACAGTATGATGAGGGTGGTAGTTGCACAACAGCTACGAAATCCACGGTTTTGAGACCATTTATTTTGCACATCGTTGCTTTGCTTCATTATAACGTGTGTCCGTCAACCGGAGCCGTCCTAGCTGATGTGAAGCCGTGATTTCCAGCCTGTCGGCACATGCTTTGAGTCATAGCGTCACCACAGATGAGGCACGTGTGGAATCAATTCTGTTGCAAAGAGATAAAACGGTGAACTCACCAATTCGGAAGTCAATGTATCCCTCTCCTCCACTCAGCACTAGCACATTCTTCAATTTTTGTTCCTCCGTCTCTGCAGATGGTGTGCCTGGGTTCTCGGAGGGACTGTCCAGCACGCTGCCATTAAGTGTGGCCAGCACGTTACCTGACAATACACACAATGGTTAGGCGACGGACATGATGGAAAAGCCTGGGAACGACCTACTGGGGCCTGGGAGTCTGGTACCTGTACTGTCACTGGCGTATCAGCTCACGTTGCTAAAGAGGGCATGATAGACCGCCTCAATCTATATTATTTCTATAGATATTGTATCACACATTTACTGTATGTGCAGATAAACAATACTGACATACAGCGACCATATATTGAGTTTAGTAATGTGGGGAAGCTATGGATTTGGCTCGTGACTATCTCTAAAGCTGTCCATACACAGTAGATGGCAGTCCGCCGACACTCCCATACACACGAGCGCTCTCTAGGCCGTATGAGAAAGCCGCCCAATGACACATCAATGGCTTATCTCCGTGCAATCAACAGGTCTTCTGACCATCAGTCTGCGGCCATCGATATCGGCATGTTCAGCAAACATTAGTCTAATGTGCAGGGGGAGTGTGGATCTCAAGATAAGAGTTTGGGGAACCCTAATTTGCAGCAATCAAAACTAAAAATATTTTGATGTTACCTGGTACAGACACAAAGAACTTGACGGCATCACGGTGTCCGTGGAAGCAGAGCTGGGCCTGAGCCATAGAGCAGTATGGTATGAAGCTGCCTGCAGACTTTTCACTGTTCTCATCGCTGTACACGTGGATGACTCCACCACCGGCCCGAGCGATTTCTCCGGAAGATGTAGGAGATGTCTTGTTGGCTGAAAACACATAAAAGGAGTAAGTGATATGATGTGGCCTCTTACAAGGGCAAGATCTGCTGCCTCTACAGATGGTGCTCTTACTGGACCAACCCATGTAGACACAACCCAAATGTGAAGGCTTTCTTCTCATCAAACTACCTTTGTCTAGTAGGACATCTCATAGTGTGTGCAGCTTGAGATTTCTCTAACCAGGCTTCTACTGGAACAACATTTGCTAAAGCCTGGTCTCGGTATCCAAGACATGAGAGGAGATGCTTGGCCCATTCATCTGTAGCCATCTTTTTATTAGGACTATTTAGAGAACAACTGCGGAACATATACCGTGTGAAGCGCCATCCCACCCGGACTGCAGGGCATGGCGTAAGTGATCAGCAATGAATGATCCTGCCACATCTCTCCAACTGAAGAGGAAGTTACTTATTGATCTCTTGAATGTAAAGGAAGTCTTTCAGCAGCACAAAATGACTGTTCAAACCAAGCACAGGTGCTCAGTGCACAGTTGGTGTGGTCGAGCAGTACAGTACGCCTACTTGTTTTTATCTGTCTGCACCTTCCTCTGGCTTCTGTAAAGTCAGAGCTGTCAATCAAGAAAGAAAGGATAGAGATAGACACAAAACACGTTGGTGGGAAGGTGCACAGAACTGCTTTTTTTTAATTCTCTGCATATAAAATAAAACATTAAGCAATAGATTTTAATAAAAAATGTCCTACTGTATAGTTTCTATAGATCTGGTGCAGGGTGCGCCACTGGTAATAGACAACAGGCTGCGTAGTCTGATCCTGCAGTCGTGTTCGCTCCAATCTGTCCTTTACTTTTTGGCTAAACAGCGAAATGTATACTAGCAGAAAGCCAGAGACAAATGGATGAAAGTATGACTGCAGGATTATACCACAATCAGTTGGCTCCAGGTTATCTCTCTCCTGGGACCCCAAGAGATCAGATGCGTGAGAAAATCTGCAACTAAGTGTTCGATTTCCCTGCGAGAAATGAAGGATCGCACAGTTTTAATTAACGTGGATGTGTCTTATAGAAGTAAGTATATTGTGGCCACTGTCTTATATAAGGATCCCACGATAGAGTATCTTTCAGGTTGTTATACGTTATAGAAGCTGAGAGTTAGGCTCTTCACACATCAGCTTTTTGAATCAGGCGCGATCGCGTGTTTCTAAAAATAACGGATCGGTTACGGATGCGTTTTTAGCATTGAATTACATTAGCGCCGGATCGCCTGATGTCACTGCGTTCATCCGTTTTTGGCCGGATCCGTCGGAATTGTACATTCCGGCTGCGGACAAGACGGTTTTTGTAATGTTTTTTTTTTTTCCGGAGGCACCTTACAGTGCCTGAATCGGCACTTCAGGCGGCCGGAAACAATGCAAACCTATGGAGCCGGACAAACCTATGGAGCCGGACCAGATTTTTGACAAATCCGTCAAAAAATGATCCGGAGTTTTTTTTTTTTTTTTTTTTCTCTCTCTCTCTCTCTCTCTCTCTCTCCTCTCTCTCTCTCTCTCTCTCTCTCTCTCTCTCTCTCTCTCTCTCTCTCTCTCTCTCTCTCTCTCTCTCTCTCTCTCTCTCTTTTCAACATGGAAAAGCTTCTTTTTCCGGGTTCAAAAGGTCAGGCCGGATCAGGCGAAAAACCTGATCAGTTCCATCAGTTTTTTAAAATCAGCGCCGGATCCGTCCTATCAGGCATAAGACGGATCATGCCTGATTCAAAAAGCCTGATGTGTGAAAGTAGCCTTAAAGAAAATCATTTTAAACATTTTAGATTGTCCTTAAAAAATAAAGTAAAATATCAGTATCATTAGATTCCCATAGAACAGCATGGAAACCTTTTAACATGCACCCAGTAAAGATTGTGGGAAGCTGGTGGCTCAGTGGATAGCTGTGTACCGGGCACTGTTAGGGTTCATTCAGGTGAGATGAACGTATTGTACATCTGTTTGCGGTCTGTACCAAAAACTGACAGCACACTGAGCAATACGATAATTCACAGGAACGTTTTTACACACGGACGAAGGGTCTGCGTATAAGGAATCGCAGCACGCACTATGATTCGTATTCTGGATCAGAATCACCCATTATAAGTCAATGGGCGCATAAAACATATACGGGTTACCATGCGTTTTACCACTTTTCATTCAAATCTATGGGGAAAATCCATAAATAAAATGCATATTTACTGCAAGATAAATTGACATGTTGCAAATATTAAATTTGCACTGCAAGTCAGTCTAGAGTAAGTAAAATAAAATAAAAAATAAAAATTTGGCATGAGATTTATATAAATCCCATACATGTTCTGGAACTGCAATATTCAGGGTCCAGCAGGCCCCAATGTTGGCCTCGTAAACTAGGTGCCTGTCCTATGGGTGCACTTATATAGTGCTGGCAGCTGGCAATCAAGGTTGCACATAAACATATCGCTAACGGATCGCTAAAAACGATATTAGCATCTTAGCGATGTGTCAGTGCGGCAGCTTCACACGAGCTTCCTGCTGTGATCTCGTGTCCTGGAATCGTTCGGACCTATTCATCGCTGCCTCCGCTGGTAATATCTACGCGTGTGGCACTTTTCTTACGATTTAGCGGTACTTTTGTACGCTAAAGTCGTTAAGAAGATCGCTAACGGCGATAGGTCGTTAACTTATCGCTAATGTGTAGCATTTAGCGATATAGAAACAATCCCGCTAGCGTCTATAGTATGCACGCTAACGAGATCGCTAGCGGATAGCTTAGGGAGGCTGTGGTCAGGCACTGCGCAGTACGTGTGTGTGACCAGCGTCCTATGCCTGCCTTTTTTTGTGCGCAGTTTTAATACTAAGCAATCGCCCCCTCCATGAACCGGTAGGTCGTGAGTGATTGTCTCATCATTACTTTACACCTGTGTTGAAGGACGGATGAATGGACAAATGTACCGAGATATTCTTGATTAAATCTGCTATCATCTACCAGGATGATGAAGAAACGAGGGTGGACATTCCAGCAAGACAGTGATCCTAAACACACAGCCATGGAAACTCTCAATTGGTTTCACAGAAAATAAAGCTGCTGCAATGGCCGAGCCGATCACCGGACCTGAATCCAAGAGAAAATGTAAAGAAGGAACTAAAGATCATAGAAGGAGCCCACGGGACCTTCAGGGTGTGGAAGAATGGGCCAAAATCACACCTGAGCAATGCCTGCGACTAGTTTCTCCATACAGGAGGCGTTTTGAAGCTTCATCACTAATAATGGCTTTTGTATGAAGTAATAAATAATTTCAGTAAGCGTGTTAAATTCTTTTCCCTGTGTCATTTCTCATTATTACACATAACTTAATTTATGGACATCTATAGATGATTTCTTTGCCTGTGTGGATTGGATGGGTTGTTACAGACATCTGGAGAGAATTTCATGTCAATAGCACCTTTATAAATATATTTACTTAAGTATTGAACACGTCATCAATCTTCAATTGCACCCGATGTATAAGCAGCAGCTCCCGGGCACAATGATTCCTATATGGGCAGGTGCAGACAAGCATATTTTCGGTTCGATTGCCATCCGACAAGACATCAGATCACACTCGGATCAATGTTATGCTATGGGGCCATGCACATGTCCGAATTTTTTCTTTGGACAGAGTCTGTCCAAGGAGATAATCGCAACATACCTGAGATTGATCCAATATTCGATTCATATTCGGCCATGCAAGTCAATGAGTGCATGGGAAACACTGATCTGCACTCGGACGACATCAGAGTGCAGTCCCATTTCCATGGATTGACAGAATGGAGAAAATGGAGAATTTTTTTCTCCATCTTCTCTTCATCCGAGAGAATCGGATCAAACGAAGATCACACACTGATCAAACTCAGAGTTTGATCAGATTGTGATTCGCGTAATCGAGCCGATTCTCTCGGATAGGAGACTATATAGTCATCTGCACCTCCCTTTACATTGCATCCTCCTGGTTTAAGACCCCATTATGAATTCAGTCCTGATGAAATACTTTATTATGGCCGTCAAGCCTAGAATATACCCTGGGCTCTGCTCTGAGTAAAAGCATTTGGTATTCACTAAGAAGGCTGATCAGACCAACTCAAGAGGGGAAACATGGGGTACACATACAGGAAGCTGATGCCAATCCTATTATCGTGGTGCAGAGTTAGTGGATTTACCACGGCCCTGGTGTCACTGGGGACCCACAAGTCTTCCAAATTATGGAAGTTTGCCATTCACGATTCTGGGAGAACTGAGTGACGCTCTTACGGCAGTCATGTTTGTTGTCACCGAGCTTTCTCAGGACCCATTTTCTGTAAAAGCTTATACCAATATCCGAAAACACATCAAAAATTTCTGCCGTTTTGTGAATACCACAGAATGATGAAAAAATGAGGATGGAGACAGGACATGTTGGAAAGATGGGATGAGGCAACATAGAGTCAGGTCCAGCACTTACCCCTCAGCCCCAGCAGCTGGCCCCGGTGTAGGACTACCGCTAGCGGAGGTGGAAGGGTTGGGAGTATTCATAGGCCAGAGGAGGACAGGAAAAAGGATGGGGAGGTAGGAAAGGGATAAAGCATGAAGAACACAAAGAATAAATTATTGGCAGGATTTGAGGTGGGAAACCTGTATATTGGGATGTGCAATACATCAAGTAATACAAAACGAAATATACAACAGTACCAGACTACGACTAGATAATAAAAGCCCTTTGCAGAGCCACAGTCCGACTCTTATTATTGACATGACATTTATGTAGAATATTATTTAATTAAATTGATTATTTTTTATAATTGTATAGGTATTACATACACTTTCTAATTTCACGCAGGACTAAGGGAGATGTTCAGATTTTATATTATCGCCCTGTGTAATATCATTGGTTGCTGTTTATTGCATCCTGTAGTCAGTCAATAGACCTTAGAATTAAGGGGGGATATATTTCCTATTATGAATATCTTAATAGGGTTCCTCTACTTTGGACCCTTATTTCCTGGTCTGGCAGACTTAGATTGTCCATGCTGTACATGTAATGCTACATTTATTCTGCAACCGCCAGGTCAGAAGTGGCATCCCCAGCGATAGCAGTTGACCACCAAGTGCTATGGAAGCCCCTGACAACAGCCTCCTATTGACATTTGATTTACAGTGACTTTGCAACTCAATTTTACATGTTTATTGGGAAAATTACTATTTTTAAGGGTTTTCAAGATTTACATAAATGACTAATAGCAGATATATTAATCAACAATTATGGAACTTTTTCATATCAGTGAATGGAAACTAATTTAATTCAGAGGCACAAAACTCATAGAGATCTAATGAACCTGGCGGCTGACAGAGTGCTGCAATATATCCAGTGTATGCAATCCTCTTTACTAGGGCCGTAGTGGCATCTATGCTTTTGATGCATTTAAGGTTGAGTTCACATTACATTTCGACAACAAGTTTGTTGCTCCACTGGGGATTCCGTCGGAAACCCTGAGAAATGGGATTGATGTCGTGCCCATGACGGTGCCATAGACTTTAATTGTCAAACAGAGTTCAAAATATGAAACTTTGGCCTCTGTTTTAGCTTTTTTGTCCATGTTCATCTTTGAATCTAGAAACAATAGGGCAATAGACTACACTACTGTTTCCATTTGATAATTGTCCATGGCCCTGTCAGGAGCTTGTCTCGATCTAGTTTCTTGATGTTTCCGTCCAAATGCATGGCCAAACCATAATGTGATCCCTGCCTTATTACTCTGGGATAAGCTGTTGAAGATATAAGGTCTATATAGGTTGTCATACACTGGTAAACAATAATGTATGGCCAGCAAGCAAAGATCTTGAAAATCGTAAATAAATTAATTTTCTTCACTGTAAAGTACAGTAAATGTGTAACATGTTTGTGTCATAATAAAATGCTTGGCTAGATTAGTCCCCTGTGCCTGATATGTCCAGAATTGAATATGGGGAATGTCAGTCACTATTTATTATGGGTAGCATAGCTGGTACTTTTAATTATCTCTATGTTTGCTTTTTTTATATGAGCACTGTGCCATATTTCTCCCTATAAAGTGAGGAGTCAGGATACAATTTCCTTCTTTGATTTTAGACAGCAGACAACTAGGACTACACTTCAGCCTTTAGAAATGACTCCTAAATAATTTGGCTCAGTGTAAACAGACGGGTGTAGTACGTACCAATCAATCAAGTGCCCTAGTTTTTAGGCTATGGTTCCACGGTCCGGAACCATAGCGCTTTGGACGGAGCGGAAATTCCGCTCCGTCTAAGCCCCGCCCCCTTTATGACGCGCGATCTTTCCGGAGGTGTTCAGGACACCTCCGGAAAGAGCGCAGGGCTACATAGCCCTGTGTTAATTCTGTTGCGGCGACGCACCGTCGCCGCAATACGCGAGGACATGCTGCGGTCTGAAAAGACGCGCCGCATGTCCGTTTACGCAGGTCTGCCACCTGCGTATTGTTACGCATAGTGGAGACGGGATTTCTTGAAATCCCCTCCACTATGCTGTAACATCTGGACGCTGCGTGTTTGGCGCTGCGCCAGCGCACAGCGCCAAACACGCAGCGTTTCCTGACAGTGGAAACTCACCCTTAATTTATTTTTACAGCAGGTTTTTATGAATACTGCTCTAATATCTCCATCGCTTGCAAATATATGTTCATGATATAATGCAGACAAGGCTTTATGTGTGGAAATGACCCCCCTTAAGAAGAGTATTCAATCATTGCTTACTTTCCGTGAGGGGTATTGAGATGACCACTCCATTTCCAGTTCCTACCCATAGTCTATTGCCGGCGATTAGCAACGCTGTTATTCTTACAAATGAAAATCCCAATTTTCCAGTACCTGCCAATGATGAAAAGAGAAGATAACGAGTAATTGAGAATGATTACAATCACAAAATGCTAGTACATAATATATCTATATCACATGTCAGATTACTATTAGTGATGAGCGAACGTGCTCGGACCAGATGTTATCTGAGCATGCTCGGGTGCATACCGAGTGTCTTCGGCGTGCTCGAATACTAGGTTTGAGTGCTCGTGCCTGCATGTCTTGCGGCTGTTCAACACTTGCAGGGATTACCTGTTTGTTAGGCAATCCGTGCATATGTTGCGGCTGTCGAACAGCGGTGAGACATGCAGCCGCAGGGACGCAAACATATTATTCGAGCACGCCGAAGGCACTCGGTTAGCACCTGAGCATGCTCAGATAACACCTTGTCCGAGCACATTCACTCATCACTAATTATCTCAGATCATCCTCTATACCCAGAGCCATGAATATTGTACTGTCTATGCTTCCTAGATATAAAGACTATCTTCTCTCCCAAAAAGAACTAAGAGGTAGCGTCACCCACCTAACATTTTACTGACATAAGGCTCAATGTCCACATCCTGGAGATGCTGGTGGGTGTGGGCATGGTATAACCGCAGCGTGGAGTCCAACCGGATTGAGACCCAAACCCCATCTCCAATCCATGCCAGCTGTCGCACTTGGCTTTCCCTTCGAGGGTGGGCATCAAATGATTTCTGAAGGGAGTACAAGGAGAAATCATAGAATCGCAGGGCATAGCTTTTACTTGTAACAGATAGATAGAGAGCCCACTTACCGGTATTTGCATGGTTTTAGGCTGAATCACGTATATTTTGTTCTTGTAGCCGCACCATACTCTGTCATATACGACTGCCATACAGCGAATCGAGTGATGAGTGTGCCCGAGGTCCATCAAGTGATAATTACTGAGGTCCCACTGTTTGTCTTATGCAGAGGAATATATAATATATTAGCAATGATCGATTCTTACACTCTTTATTACCCAATGCATATTCCATTTCACGTAAACGATAGGTACAAAATATCAGCAGTAATGAGATCAGGTCCAGGGCGTTTGTACATGATGCCTTTTTCAGGCAGGTCCGCTCCAAAATCTGTCTTAAATAGCGCATAAGAATGCTAAAAAGAACGAACATATGCATTTCCATGTCAAAACGATTTGCTGTTCATACAGTTAGGTCCATATATATTTGGACAGAGACAACATTTATCTAATTTTGGTTCTAGACATTACCACAATGAATTTGAAACAAAACAATTCAGATGCAGTTGAAGTTCAGACTTTCAGCTTTCATTTGAGGGTATCCACATTAAAATTGGATGAAGGGTTTAGGAGTTTCAGCTCCTTAACATGTGCCACCCTGTTTTTAAAGGGACCAAAAGTAATTGGACAAATGACTCCAAGGCTATTTCATGGACAGGTGTGGGCAATCCCTTTGTTATGTCATTCTCAATTAAGCAGATGAAAGGGCCAGAGTTGATTTGAGGTGTGGTGTTTGCATTTGGAAGGTTTTGCTGTGAAGGAAACATGTGGTCACAGGAGCTCTCCATGCAGGTGAAACAAGCTATCCTTAAGCTGCAAGAACAGAAAAAACCCATCCAAGAAATTGCTACAACATTAGAAGTGGCAAAATCTACAATTTGGTACATCCTGAGAAAGAAAGAAAGCACTGGTGAACTCATCAATGCAAAAAGACCTGGGAGCCCACGGAAGACAACAGTGGTGGATGATCGCCGCATACTTTCTTTGGTGAAGAAGAACCCGTTCACAACATCAACTGAAGTCCAGAACACTCTCAGTGAAGTAGGTGTATCTGTCTCTAAGTCAACAGTAAAGAGAAGACTCCATGAAAGTAAATACAAAGGGTTCACATCTAGATGCAAACCATTCATCAATTCCAAAAATAGACAGGCCAGAGTTAAATTTGCTGAAAAACACCTCCAGAAGCCAGCTCAGTTCTGGAAAAGTATTCTATGGACAGATGAGACAAAGATCAACCTGTACCAGAATGATGGGAAGCCAAAAGTTTGGAGAAAGAAAGGGAACGGCACATGATCCAAGGCACACCACATCCTCTGTAAAACATGGTGGAGGCAACGTGATGGCATGGCCATGCATGGCTTTCAATGGCACTGGGTCACTTGTGTTTATTGATGACATAACAGCAGACAAGAGTAGCCGGATGAATTCTGAAGTGTACCGGGATATACTTTCAGCCCAGATTCAGCCAAATGCTGCAAACTTGATTGGACAGCGCTTCATAGTACAGATGGATAATGACCCCAAGCATACAGCCAAAGCTACACAGGAGTTCATGAGTGCAAAAAAGTGGAACATTCTTCAATGGCCAAGTCAATCACCAGATCTTAACCCAATTGAGCATGCATTTCACTTGCTCAAATCCAGACTTAAGAGGGAAAGACCCACAAACAAGCAAGACCTGAAGGCTGCGGCTGTAAAGGCCTGGCAAAGCATTAAGAAGGAGGAAACCCAGCGTTTGGTGATGTCCATGGGTTCCAGACTTAAGGCAGTGATTGCCTCCAAAGGATTCGCCACAAAATTTTGAAAATAAAAATATTTTGTTTGGGTTATGTTTATTTGTCCAATTACTTTTGACCTCCTAAAATGTGGAGTGTTTGTAAAGAAATGTGTACAATTCCTACATTTTCTAACACATATTTTTGTTCAACCCTTCAAATTAAACGTTACAATCTGCACTTGAATTCTGTTGTAGAGGTTTCATTTCAAATCCAATGTGGTGGCATGCAGAGCCCAACTCGCGAAAATTGTGTCACTGTCCAAATATTTCTGGCCCTGACTGTATGTTCAGTCTTTTTTTTTAGCTTTTTTTTAACCAACTTAAGCTTTGAAAGCTGCAAAGCGGGTAAAAGAAGCGGCCAGTCTACTCTTCAGGCGGCTTACGCTAGGATCTGCTCACTGTTGTATATACAGTCATGGCCAAAAGTTTTGAGAATGACACAAATATTAATTTTTACAAAGTCTACTGCTTCACTTTTTCTAATGGCAATTTGCATATACTCCAGAATGTTATAAAGAGTGATCAGCTTAACAGCAATTACTTGCAAAGTCAATATTTGGCTAGAAAATGAACTTTATTCCCCAAAACACATTTCAACATCATTGCAGCCCTGCCTTAAAAGGACCAGCTAACCTCTTTTCAGTGATTGCTCCATTAACACAGGTGTGGGTGTTGATGAGGACATGGCTGGAGATCAATCTGTCATGATTAAGTAAGAATGACACCACTGGACACTTTAAAAGGAGGCTGGTGCTTGGCATCATTGTTTCTCTTCTGTTAACCATGGTTATCTCTAAAGAAACACGTGCAGTCATAATTGCAATGCACAAAAATGGCCTAACAGGGAAGAGTATCGCAGCTAGAAAGATTGCACCTCAGTCAACAATCTATCGCATCATCAAGAACTTCAAGGAGAGAGGTTCCATTGTTGCCAAAAAGGCTTCAGGGTGCCAAAGAAAGACCAGCAAGTGCCAGGACCGTCTCTTAAAAGTGTTTCAGCTGCGGGATCGGGCTACCAGCAGTGCAGAGCTTGCTCAGGAATGGCAGCAGGCAGGTGTGAGTGCATCTGCACGCACTGCGAGGCGGAGACTCTTGAAGCAAGGCCTGGTCTCAAGGAGGGCAGCAAAGAAGCCACTTCTCTCCAGAAAAAACATCATGGACAGACTGATATTCTGCAAAAGGTACAGGCAGTGGACTGCTGAGGACTGGGGTAAAGTTATTTTCTCTGATGAATCCCCTTTTCGATTGTTTGGGACATCAGGAAAACGCCACATTCGGAGAAGACAAGGTGAGCGCTACCACCAGTCTTGTCTCATGCCAACTGTTAAGCATCCTGAAACCATTCATGTGTGGGGTTGCTTCTTAGCCAAGGGAATCAGCTCTCTCACAGTCTTGCCTAAAAACACAGCCATGAATAAAGAATGGTACCAGAATGTCCTCCAAGAGCAACTTCTCCCAACCCTCCAAGAGCAGTTTGGCGATCAACAATGCCTTTTCCAGCATGATGGAGCACCTTGCCATAAAGCAAAGGTGATAACTAAATGGCTCAGGGGACAAAACATACAGATTTTGGGTCCATGGCCTGAAAACTCACCAGATCTTAATCCCATTGAGAACTTGTGGTCAATCATCAAGAGACGGGTGGACAAACAAAAACCTAAAAATTCTGACAAAATGAAAGCATTGATTGTGCAAGAATGGACTGCTATCAGTCAGGATTTGGTCCAGAAGTTGATTGAGAGCATGCCAGGGAGAATTGCAGAGGTCCTGAAGAAGAAGGGTCAACACTGCAAATATTGACTTGCTGCATTAACTCATTCTAACTGTCAATATAAGCTTTTGTTACTCATATGTTTGCAATTATTATATTTCTGTCTGTGATAAAAACATCTGTCAAACACACATAAAAACCAGAGGGCAGCAGATCATGTGAAAATATAATATTTGTGTCATTCTCAAACCTTTTGGCCATGACTATACAGCCAGCATTTTCCTGAAGCAACTTCCTCTTCCTAAACTAGGCAGGTATACCGACATCTAAAAGACGGCGTGTGACCATTAAGGTGTTGTCCACTTAAAAAATAAATAAGTAAAAAAAAATCCTGGTACTGACAGCTCTGCTTCCAACACACAAGAAATGACCACTCAGGGAATTGGTAACTGCTGTGGACGCCATTTGGCTTCAGTAGTCCGTCCTAGGCGTTGAGACGGATCAGGACTCAGGGAGTGAAGGAAAGAGGATTGGCGTCGGGTTTATTAGGAGAGACGTTTTTGGGGCCATTCTAATTTTATTTTTTAATTTTAGCTGAAAAACCCCATTGAAAGGGATTGTCCCAGCAGCACAATATCTCATATTTAGGATATATGGACATTATGACCCCCTCTGTTACCAAAAGATGAAAGCCCTGCTCTCTGGTGGACTTGAAGATTTCCCTGCAGGCGGTGCTGCTGCCCACATCCTTCTCCAGCAATACTGACATACAAAACAAGGCACTGTAATAATAACTACTGATGTACTTATTCCATGAAATAAAAAGGTATAAAATGTCATACCTTCTCCTCGGTGGAAGATGGCCAACGTCCCATCTGCTAGGGCCACCAGAACCCGTCCTTTCACATGCCTGGGAGTTACATGATGATGTGTCATTTACACTGGAGGCTGGTACAGAACTAGGGTGTATGGGTATAAGTCCCTTTTTTTGTGGGAGGGGGATTTTTTATTTAGGGAAATGCAAACTAACAGTGTCATATAAGTAACAAAAATAATAACGTCATGCAGTGCTTTAATAATGCTGCAATACCGTGCCCAATTACAGCAGTAATATATGCACATATAATGTGGCTAACCCACCAATTTTGGAGGGGCCAACCAACCAACTAATACGTATGGGGGAACATTTGATCCATACAGTGCCCTAATAAGAGTATAATAAACTTTGCAAAGCCGCAGTCAGCCCTAACATGTCAATTTATAAAGCAGGACAAGATGGCAGATGTCCTGGGCCCTTTTACCCATTCTCCAGCCCTGATGATACGACCCATGCGGTAGTTTTATACGTACACGATGCTCAGCACCGAGTCCTTCAGCTTTATGGAGTGCAGACACTTTTTCCAGTTGGAGACGGCAGAATGAACGTACATCCTAAGGAGAGGTACGTAGAGATGGGTATCATTGTTATGGTATACACTGCTGGTACCAGCTGGGGGGTTCACTCACGTACCAGCCATTCTGTGCTCCCAGCCACATCGTTGGTGCAGCACTAGTGCCGGAGGGGATCTCGGAGTTCGGCTCCATCTCTTGCTGCGCTGTGTTCCCTTCAGGCTTGAGATGCCCGTTTTCACTGGTATTGAGAATAAAACATTACAACAATATTAGGCTGCAAGTTGAAAAAAACATAATCTTATATTAAGTTATGCATGGTTATTTATCTCGTGTAACTCTACAAAGATCATCGGCATTCACATCAGTCCTGGTACTCATTGGGGGCTCACAATATACCCTCCATCAAACACACTGTCTGCATGAGCAGTGGTACCTGCTGGGCTTTATCTACCAAAAAAGAAAACTAACACCCTGACTATGGTAGTGATATTTTTGAAGCATTCATTTTCTCACTGTCTTGTATGTTTATTTTTCCTAATATTAAATACTAGACCATTTTCCCTATGCCGGGGCGTAAAAACCATTTTGATGGAATGTACTCACTGGCATGTATTACTGCACCACCATTTACACAGCCTTAGATACCTGCATAGTCCGCCATTCACCACAGGGGCAGGGTCTGTGAATACATGTTCCGTTAGGGGTCCTGGTCGGACCGGTGCTGGTTCTGTCTCACTGATTGACGATTCTGGTACCTCCAATGCTTCTGTGGCTTCCTCCGCCGACTGATGCTGGGTAAGTTTTCCGTTGCTTACGGTGGAAACCTCCCCTGGTAGGAAAAATCATAAACCTCTCCATATTAGCCATGCTGCATTTTAACCATTTTAACATGGTGCCCTTAAAGTGGGCATTTCTGGGAGTTGTAACCACAATACATAAGATGAGGCTTAATCTCCTTAAAGGGGAATCATGGCTAAATACAGGGAGAGGAGTCCAGAAAGAGGGAAAAAAAAGAGTCCACTGGGCGGTTCCCCCAGTTTTTTTCCTCCCAGCGTGGCTATTCATAAATAAGAAGAGACCTGCTTTGGACAGAGGTGCGCCACACAGCAGACTCTTCTCCCCCTGCCTGGAGTTCTCTTCTGGCTCATTTATGTCTTTTATGAAATGTTTCCCTGTTTCAGGGTCTAACATAGCATTCTCTTATGTGGGAGACTGTCGTTATTACATGCTGTCCGTGGTTCAGCGACAATGACGTGCTGACAGCTTTCCTTTAAATGGGGATACAAATATTGAGAAACTTTCAGTAATTCCAGAACAGAGCTCCAAATACTCTAGACTTAAAAGACAATATGCCTACTGCCTGCAGCCACCACTAGAGGGAGCTCTGGAGCTCAATATATACTGTGTTATATACTGGGGCGATGTATACATAGTATGCAGCAGTAACACAAACCTTTGGCTTTTGTCCAGTACTGGGGTATCCCCACGGGAGGAGCAGTTACTGCGTGGCACATTGCACCTTGTGGCACATCCCACTATCGTGATTCCTGCTAGGACTCCGTCGGTATCACTTGCATCCTCTGTATTAGCCTCTCCTTCCAGGAATATCTCCCCTGGTGGGTAATCGCTATCACTGGCAGCTACATGAGACAGAGAAATACACACAGTCTGGTGATGAGTAATATCAAAGCTGATATCAAAGTAAGGCCATAGTTACCCCTGGGTCATTGTCATACCTGGGATGCTGGAGATACAGAGCACATGGGCATTGCAAACTGTAAACTGGTCCACCAGGGTGCCAGGCTGGTTGGCATCGATAATCACAACCTTGCTAGTTGATAGAGTGCTGGTTAATATCCATACACGACTGGAGGTGGCATCGGCCTCATAGATGTCTTTGGTCTGCAGACAGGGAGGAAGATGAACTCACTTTAGGCAGCTTTATGTGCTGTAATTGGGTACCAACCATTGATCTCTATGTGAGTATCAGGGTACTTTGAGCAACTAATCGTTTGTTTTTTTTATATTTTGTAGGCCCTTTAAATGCCTGTAAAGTGAGCGGTCCAGTTCCTGAGACCCTCACTTATTGCTCAAAATAAGAAGAGTGCCTGAAAAGTGGGAGCAGGCGCGCACAGAGAGGAGTACGGATTCAATAGAAAGTCATAGGCTGCCTCCCGAGCCGCACACTTCTCAGCTGTCTGTTGAGCGATCAGTGAGGGTCTCAGGACCTGGACCCCCGCAGTCAACAAAGACTTAAACGGCCGACAAAATATTTAAAAAAAACACTTCAATGATTAGTTACTCTTTCAACTGAAAACCCAAGTTGATGACATGGGGAAAAAATTAGCTATAATCAAATAAAGAAAATTTGCAACTAATCCCAAAATTGTTAAAAATTCTGTTCTGCCGTTACTTAGTAGATGACAATCAATATGGCTACCATTATTAGGTATTTTTGGAATTAATGTAAGGAGGTCTCCGATTTGGCCCCTTTATGGTTGACCCAGCACGTCCACTTCTTAGATAGACATACCACTGATTTCATTAACAACTCGGTAATGCTTCATTTCACCTCTGGTGGCGCTGTAGGATAATTAGTTTCTTCTGCTTAGATATCAGCTGATCGCTGATGATCCGAGCAGCAGGGACCACGGTATCAGCCTCAGTGTCCTCACCTTCTTCTTCTCCGGTGAGGTGTGGGTGCTCTTGCTCTCTCCTTCCACTTCACGGTCAGCCGTTAATGGATCTCGACCAGTAGTTGCTTTGACCCCAGTGATAGTTTCCTCCTCAAATGGCTTCCAGCCTGTTAAATCCACTCCGGCGGCGCACCACAACTGTGAAGAAGGGTGAAGGATCATTTAGTGACCATTTCACTATAGGGGGTAATAGAGTCATAGGTAAAGGCATGACAGTACCTTCATAGTGGGGTCTTTCTCTACAAGAGGTCTACAGTACACGGGCACGGGCACGTTCTTCATGCGGTTGTCCTCCTGACCTCCATTTGGACTTAGCTTATTAAACAACACACATAAAATGGTTCTGTCAAAACCAATTACTTATGGAAAGGATAAAGGTATCGGCTTTCCCCATTGCCTGCAATCAGCAATGCTGAACCTACCCACTTAGGTAAATTATTCAGAAAATTCCTTGCCCGTATGCCCAAAAATAATGCTGATCTATTTTGGGGCATTGTCAGAAATTGCAGTTGAATGATCATGAGGTGCAATACCAGACACAGCCTACTGACAAGTGTGGCGCCGCTCCTGGGGAATATAGTATTTTTTAATTTTCTAATTTTGGACAATATGGACGTCCAGTTCTGGGAGGAATAATCCATCAGTTTACTATTATATGCTATATACAGAGCTCAGATCATAAAATCGGATTTACCACTGTGTGTAGGCAATGAGTCCCACCGAAATCAAACGCTTAATATCCCGTCCAAAGTCACCAACCTGCTTGTACTTAGCAGGCAGGCTCCACCCACAAGCTTGCAGGCGACCGTCATCGTTACGCACGTGTTCCCGCACTTGGCGGTACTGCTCACGTTTTTGCTCGCGACGAGCTGTGGAGGTGCAGTCACTGAGGAGAGAAGCCACAGTGTTACTTCTCAATCTAGAGGGAGAGAGAAAGGGAGAGAGGGTGCCCAGCGTCAGGGGAGCGCGGAAAGCAAAGCAGCGAGGGTTAACCGCAATGTATTAGTAAGATTACTGCACGTCTGAGCAAAGCAATCTGGAAATAAAGAGTTATCTATCATTTTACTCTCAGGCTTTGTGCACCCGGAGGTTTTTGAGCAGAAACTGAGCGAAAACTTTCCAAATCTGGAAAATCCTCAAAAACTTTGTTCTGCAAAAACGCATCAAAAATACTCTGTGTGTACAGCCTAATGCAAAATAAAAACATCTGATTAGGGCTTCAGGCTGTTTTCTTTCCAGATATCTCAGCTCAGAAGGAGCAGAATGTATAAGCAATAGGCAAGCAAATGTAGAGGCCGTAGCATCCTACAATCACCCTGTCCAGTTTACCAGGCTTTCTAAAAGATTCAGAATGGACACAGATAACTCATTCTCATTATTTAATGACTACTAAATTCTCTTCTTAGGAGCTCAATCATGTACCTTTTCTCTTCACTTTCTTGTGACTGGCCATGAAACAACTGACTGCAGCAGGAGCCTCCCCCCTCTGTCCTGTCTGCATATTTACCAACATTATTATAAGCAAAATCAGAACATTCCCGGAAGACTATCTCCCAAAAACAACAAAACTGCCTACTTTTGATCAAGGATTGACTAAACCAAGTCCCTTCAGCATTTTGTTTCCTGCAAAAATCAGGACTGTTGGCAAATATGAGAGTGCAACAGGACACAAAGATCACTAAGCCGCGCTCTTGGCTAAGCCTAACCCTGTGCCGAAAATGGAAGAGATCAGCAGGAAATGATCTACTATTTTCTCCGCAACATTTATTTTCTACAAGATTTCAGGAACATGCAGAAAATACTGCAGAATGAGAAGTACACGAGGCAAGATTATCACTTGTTTAATTCTATCATTTATTTCTAGGTTTAGTGTTCCTTTAAGAGATCTAACATTGATATATATATGTAATACAAATTCTGTTTTAGATCTCGGGGACTTGAATGTCCTGAAATAGCCGACTCCATGTATATAGTGGCCATAGACCTAACATAGCCGTAGCCAATCTTGTCTGCGGGGGACAGTCATCCTCCGACTTCACATAAAACTTATGAAAAACTTGATGGGACCTCAAATGCAGTCGTGAGAAGAGGCTTAGTTAGTTGTTAGTAAAGGTCAAGAAGACATCAACTAAGCGTGAGGTTGTATTAGGGCTCGGAAGCAAGATTTTGAATATTAATCAACAGAGCATTAGAAAAAGAAAACACATTATTCAGTAAAACATGATTTATTAACCACATGCTCTTCCAGATCAGAATAAAAGCATGGTCTTCCTGCCCTCATCTGCCACAACAAGGTGAAACTGCTTTTGGTGCACATACCAGTCTAATATGTACAAGAACTGTCTCGGTTCTCATGCTTTGTAGTTTAGCATCCACTTATTTTTGAGTGGGTGGATCCTCTTCAACATTCTGCCCACACTATTGGTATTAAAGCTGCCATTTCCGAGCATGCATTGTGCATGCATTTCTTCAATGACCTGTTTGTCCTGAACTGAAAGCTCGCCTCTCTGTTTGGTCTACATAAAATTTGACAAGACAGGAGAGCAGAAGCAGAAAGACAAAGATCTGGCTGCACTTTCTGTAGAGAGACAAAGTCCAACTCCACCTCCTTTGGAGAAACCAAGACCTGCACCACTTCCTGTAAAGACAAACACCTTCACCACTTCCTGTAAAGACAAAGACCTGCACCACTTCCTGTGAAGACAAACACCTTCACGACTTCCTGTGAAGACAAACACCTTCACGACTTCCTGTAAAGACAAACACCTTCACCACTTCCTGTAAAGACAAAGACCTGCTCCACTTCCTGCAAAGACAAAGACTTGCACCACTTCCTGTAAAGACAAACCTGCTCCACTTCCTGTAAAGACAAAGACCTGCACCACTTCCTGCAAAGACAAAGACTTGCACCACTTCCTGTAAAGACAAACCTGCTCCACTTCCTGTAAAGACAAAGACCTGCACCACTTCCTGTAAAGACAAAGACCTGCTCCACTTCCTGTAAAGACAAAGACCTGCACCACTTCCTGTAAAGACAAAGACCTGCACCACTTCCTGTAGAGACAAAGACCTGCTCCACTTCCTGTAGAGACAAAGACCTGCCCCACTTCCTGTAGAGATAATAAGACCTGCTGCACTTTTTGTAGAGATAATAAGACCCGCCCCACTTCCTGTAGCGATAAGACTTGCCCCCACTTCCTGTAGAGATAAGACCCGCCCCCCACTTTCTGTAGCTCTAAAAAGACCTGCCCCCACTTCCTGTAGCGATAATAAGACCTGCCCCCACTTCCTGTAGAGATAATATGACCTGCCCCCACTTCCTGTAAAGATAAGACCCGCCCCCACTTCCTGTAGAGATAATAAGACCTGTCTACACTTCCTGTAGCAATAAGACCCACCCCCACTTCCTGTTAAGATAAGACCCACCTCCACTTCCTATAGCAATAATAAGACCTGCCCCCACTTCCTGTAGAGAGAAGACCTGCCCATAGTGATAATAAGACCTGCCCCACTTCCTGTTAAGATAAGACCCACCTCCACTTCCTATAGCAATAATAAGACCTGCCCCCACTTCCTGTAGAGAGAAGACCTGCCCATAGTGATAATAAGACCTGCCCCCACTTCCTGTAGACAGAATAAGACCTGCCCCCACTGCCCATAGTGATAATAATACCCACACCACTTCCTGTAGCGATAATAATACCCACACCACTTCCTGTAGAGAGAATAAGACCTGCCCCCACTTCCTGCAGGGAGACAGTGACCGGCCACCACTTCCTGTAATATGTCTCAATGTCCTAAAGTGAAGTTATTGACAGACCCTTGTACATTGTCAGTATACTAGACCCCTCTCAGGGACTGGAGCCAAGCAGACATTTTTTCCACATATCTAGTAAACTGAATGAGAGGAGAAAATAATCAGGTGCAGAGCTATAGGAGCCCTGAGGTAACATTCACCCCTGGACCTGATGCATGAGGGGTCCTAAAGGCCTCTCTACCCCACAAGAGGACAGCAGTATTACACGCACAGAAGGAAGGGGGCCCGCTACTGATTCAGATATAGTACAGACCATGCTACAGCTTGACTTACTCATCAGGGAAGAATTCGATTGTGCGCCCCCCGGTGGATATCTGACACATGGTGTGACTGCGGCGTTGGCTGAACCCAGCTGGAGTGGGTGACTTGTAGTGGATGTTGACTGGGGGGTAAGTTCTCTTGGCAGGAGGTGGGCTGGAGGAAGAGCTGAACAACCTGCTGAAGCTGGAATAAGAAGCAGACAGATAATGTGGTTACTTGGAGTAAACTGTAGAATCGCATCAATTGTTATCGTCTTGTCATTCAAGAGCAGTACGGCGATATTCGTCTCCGGAAGCCAATTAAAAGTCTCCGTCTACTGTGGGTATCTGTGGCCTCAGTTAGTGATGAGCGAGCGTGCTCGGCATTGCTCTTTCCTCGGACGAGCACTAGGGTGCTAGGGCACGCTTGTTACTCAGCCCAGTATAGGGAGTGCTCGAGTGCAATGCTTGAGTCCCTTTCCCCCATGTTTCGCAGCCAATCTACATGTGGGGATTGCCTGCCGTACACAGTAATGCAGTAGCCAGCATGATAGCCTTTTTCCTTTGAGTATAAAGCTGTCCGCCCAGAGACCTCGCACAGTCATGGAAAACACAAACTAATACTTACAACTGCCAGATTGTGGATTTCTTTTCTCCTGGACGGACGGATGTTCCCGTGAGGCCCTGCAATGAGATAAGCAGCATTACCTATCATGGTGGGGATAATCAATGTTAGTCTTCTCATTATATGTCTGTTGTGTTGGTTGGTTTTGTGGTACTAATACATATGAACTATATAGAGTCTGAACCATAATTCTCCAACAATGATGCATAACAAGAAACCAGAGATTTATTACACATCCACAGTATGGACGATAAATGTATGATCTCTACTGGACTCACCAGCCACCAGAATGGAGGTGCCATGTCCCCAACTTAAATGCAGGATTATCGCACAAGCGCAGTAGTGCTCCACTAAATGTCTATGGGACTGACAGATATTGTCTCTGTCAGTCCCATAGAAGCTCAATAGAGCATTAGTGTACGTGCATCCATGGATATAGTGTATCTGTTAAATCTCCTACAAAAATGAAGATTTCCTTTCATTGGGGTCTTTCTCCAACACTGCGATTTGGGAATAGTGCAATCACCTGATCATCTCCGTCCACCTCACTGCCTCCTGTAGCTCCATAAGCCTCTCCTTGTACTGGTTCCTCTCCATAAGGACACGAGCCATCTCCACACGTGTAAATCTCCTGCGCTGTGCAATCGGGATGTTATCTTGCAAGGGAGAGGAGCTCTGCTAACATATAATAGATTCCACTTAGGATCGGATAAGTGTAATTCATGTGTCTATTCCAGAACATCAGGGTCACTTACCTCATCCACCTCCTCCTTAGGCTCTTGCATAGCGACGATGGCTTCAGATCTCACCCTTAAAGTTGAAAAAAAGTAATTTATGAAAAGTATAAATCAAGGAATTATTAATATATATGTATCTATTACATTGTTACTCGTTACCTTTTTAGTTCCTCTTCCAGCTCTTTCACGCGGGTCTCCATTTTACCCTTGGCCTGTTTAGTGGCCTCTAGTTCGCCCTTCAGTACCTCCTGCTCTCCTGACAGCTGATCCACCTTCGCTATCAAGTCATTCTTAACAATGTTTAATGCATTCCTGAAAAATGACAAAGTAAGAGGATGGATAGATAGATAGATAGATAGATAGATAGATAGATAGATAGATAGATAGATAGATAGATAGATAGATAGATAGATAGATAGATAGATAGATAGATAGATAGAGAGAAAAAGAGAATAAAAAGCAGCACAAAAAATACTTATAGGGTGCAAAGAAGCTTCCCAGGTATGTACAACACCTAGTGAATATATCTGGAAAAATGGAAGCAGTGCACCATTGTAGGATCAAATCACGTGCAGTTTAATTGCCCCACATGATAGATAGATAGATAGATATGTGATAGATAATAGATGATAGATAGATAAATAGATAATATATAAATGATAGGTAGATAGATAGTAGATAATAGGTAGATAGATACATAGATGATAGGTAGATAGATAATAAGAAGATAGATAGATAGATAGATAGATAGATAGATAGATAGATAGATAGATAGATAGATAGATAGATAGATAATAGATGATAGATAGATAGATAGATAATAGAAAGATAGATAGATAGATAGATAGATAGATAGATAGATAGATAGATAGATAGATAGATAGTAGATAATAGATACATAGATAAGAGATAGATAGATAGATAGATAGTGTGGCAAGACGACTCGCTCGGCTCTCCTGAAGGCAGACTCAGGACACACGTTCTCTGGGTTTTCTTTCTGCTGGTTTATCATCAGCCATAAACTCATGCAGGTTTCGCAGGAAAAAGTAAACATGACCCCTCTGGGTTAAACGGGAAAAAACATAAAAAAAACAAACAATAACTCAGTCCATAGATGAGTGGGTTCCGCCCGCTCTCGGTAGCATAAACTGCACTGCTAAAGTCCTTGTGGAAAGCTCTGTAGCTTCCACTATACTGTCTGGAGACTTTCCTCTCCAGACCACACCAGAGAAAAAAAAACAAGACCGAGCTTTTATACATTGCTCAGCCACACCCTTTTAACATATAACATGCTGGCAGATAAATAAAGTAGGTCTTAGTTCACACAGGAGAGCATCCTGTGTGACACATACCTCCCCTAACATATAAAACCAGTGACACTGTCACATATTCCCCCCTGTGCCCAAAGCCGGGGGTTTGGGCACCTTCTGACACCAGACAGGGAATCCTAGAGAGGGCATCTGCATTCCCATGTAACTTCCCTGGCCTATGCTCCACGTGAAAGTTAAACTCTTGAAGCTCTAGGAACCATCTAGTTACCCTAGCATTTTTTCCCCTCTTTTCCCTCAACCATCTCAACGGGGCATGGTCTGATACTAATTTAAACTTCCGGCCTAGTAGGTAATATTTCAGTGTATCCACGGCCCATTTTATGGCTAAACACTCTTTCTCTACTATGGCGTAGTTCTTCTCGCAGGAGGACAGCTTTCGGCTTAGATAGAGAATGGGATGTTCTTCCCCATTTATTTCTTGGGAGAGTACGGCCCCTAGACCAACCTCTGATGCGTCAGTCTGGACCACAAATTCTTTCTTAAAGTCTGGCACGACCAGGACAGGCTGCTTGCACAGTGTTAGCTTCAGCTTTTGAAACGCGGTCTCCGTTTCTTCCGTCCATTTCACCATGGTTGATTTGGTGCCTTTTAGAAGATCTGTTAGTGGGGCGGCAATCGTGGCGAAATTCGGGATAAACCGCCGGTAGTATCCCACCATTCCCAGGAATGCTTTCACCTGCTTCTTTGAGAGCGGTTGCGGCCAGGTTTGAATTGCCTCCACTTTCTTGATCTGCGATTATTTTGCCTCTCCCAACAACATAGCCCAGGTACTTGGCCTCCTCTTTTCCGATGGCACACTTTTTCGGATTTATGGTAAATCCTGCTTTCCTTAGCGCGTCCAAAACGGCCTGTAGTTTAGGTAGGTGACTAGCCCAGTCTGAGCTAAAGACCACAATGTCGTCGAGGTAGGCTGCGGCATACTTCTTATGTGGGGCTAGGATCCGATCCATAGCCCTCTGGAAAGTGGCTGGGGCCCCCTGTAGTCCGAACGGCATCCGCGTGTATTGAAAACAGCCATCCGGTGTTGAGAAAGCCGTCTTCTCTTTAGCCATCTGGGACATGGGGATCTGCCAGTAGCCCTTCGTCAGGTCAAGAGTGGTGATGTACCTCGCCGGTCCAAGCCTCTCGATGAGTTCGTCGACGCGGGGCATCGGGTACGCGTCACACTTGGATACCTCATTTAGCCGACGGTAGTCATTACAAAACCTCCACTCTCCATTGGGCTTCGGCACGAGGACGATTGGGCTCGACCACCCACTCTTTGACTCCTCTATTACCCCGAGGTCTAACATCCTCTTCACCTCAGCCGAGATCACTTCCCGGCGTGCTTCCGGAATCCGATACGGCTTCAAATTCACTCGTACATGCGGTACTGTCAGCACGTCATGCTCTATCACTTGTGTATGCCCCGGCAACTCTGAGAACAGGTCCCGATTCTGCTGTAGTAATTCTCGACACTGTTGCTTCTGGGCCGATGATAGAGTCTCTGCAATAGTGACCTCCTCCACCTTGCCTTCTGGTGCGGCTCCCAGGCAAGGAGTTTCCACAGGTTCATGGTCCCGCCACGGCTTGAGCAAGTTTATATGATATATTTGATGTGCCTTCCTTCGGCCAGGCTGGTGGACTTTATAATTAACCTCGCTGACTTTCTCCACCACCTCGTATGGACCTTGCCATTTGGCGAGGAACTTGCTCTCGACGGTAGGGATCAGCACCAAAACACGGTCTCCGGGCTGGAACTGTCTGTCATGTATAGTGTACAGTTCCTATAGCGTCTTGTGCTTGGGTGCGAGGAAAACACAGGAGACATAGGTTGAAATGAAATGACTTGTATTACTTCATACAAGCATGCTGAAAAGTTCACACAGTTTGCAGGAACAGCGACAGGAGACACAGCAGGCCAGAGTAACTTCAAGCACTACAGTAAATCTCCAAAGCAGGTTCAGGATCTCTTCTCTGTACCGTAATTCCTCTGCAAACATGGATTCACCAAACAGCAGGTTTCCAGAGTCCAAAAGTGTTCCAAGGTTCCTCAGTAGGGAATAGCTGGAGTACAAGTCCAAGGCTTCCAGGAGTCAGGTCACAGACTGACTGAGGCTTGATTCAGGAGCACTGATTGTTCAGCTGAGGCTGCTTAAGAAGCAAGAGGGAAGAATCAGGGCGGGAACATGAAAACTGGAAACTCCATATTAACTGAGGGCAAGAGCTGCAGAAAGACAGAAAGCAAAATGGCCGACGGAAAACTGAGTTTCAAGGAACATGTCAACAGAGACAAAGAACCTTACATTACTCCCCCTTAGGGACAACCTCCGGATGACCTCAGACCAGGCTTGTCAGGGTACCTCTGATGAAACTGGCGGAGCAGGCGAGGAGCATTTACATTATTGACTGGTTCCCATGAGTTGTCCTCCACTGGGTGGCCCTGCCATTTAATCAAATATTGCAACTGATTTCTGTACAACCTGGAATCTAGAATCCTTTCCACCATAAATTCTTCCTGACCATCGACCAGCACTGGGTCAGGGCAAGGAGAAGAACGTCCAGGAAACGTATTGGGTGTTGCAGCCTTTAGTAGGGATACATGAAAGACAGGGTGGATTCTCATAGTTCTGGGCAGTTGAAGACGACAAGCAACAGCACTTATAATCTTATTGATCTTATAAGGTCCAATGTACTTATGTCCCAATTTAGACGATGGAATCTTTAATTTAAGATTTCTGGTTGACAGCCAGACCAAATCTCCTACCTTGAAAGCTGGTGCAGGTTTACGAAATTTATCTGCTGCTTTCTTGTACCTTTCCTGAGCCAATTCTAGATTTTCCTTTAGAAGATCCATATTCTTTTGTAAAGAAGTGATTCTTTCAGCCACTGCCGGCAAGGGCGTATCTATGGGAAATCGAGGAAGAATGTTAGGATGATAACCTAGATTGGAGTAAAAAGGGGACTGCTTAGTGGAGGCGCTCTGAGAGTTGTTATAAGAGAACTCAGCCAGTGGAAGTAGATCCACCCAATCATCCTGTAGGTGGCAGATAAAACAGCGGAGATACTGCTCCAGGGTCTGATTGGTTCGTTCTGTCTGTCCATTAGTCTGGGGATGAAAAGCAGAAGAAAGGTTTACTTTAATGTCCAATGCTGCACAGAAATTTTGCCAAAACCTTGAAGTGAATTGCACCCCTCGATCCGAAATGACCTCATCCAGTACTCCATGTAAGCGAAACACATTCTTAATCATCAAGTCTGATGTCTGTTTTGCAGTGGGTAAGCCGACACAAGGGATAAAATGAGCTGCCTTTGTTAGACGGTCAACCACCACTAGAATGGTGTTCTTCCCTTGAGAGGTAGGTAACTCCACAATGAAGTCCATAGAAATGGATCCCCACGGGCAGGACGGGGTGGGAAGAGGTTGCAACAGACCAGTTGGTGAGGAGCGAGGTGTTTTGCATCTTGCACAGACTTCACATGAAGTGACATAGTTTAAGACATCTTTCCTGTAAGTGGGCCACCAAAAGAAACGAGAAAGAAATTCTTGTGTCTTTAGAATTCCCCTATGCCCGGCTATCTTGGAATCGTGGATGAGTTGCAATACTCTCAATCTGACTGTTTCAGGTATATACAGACGTTGTCCCTGAATCCACACACCATTCTTAAAGACAAGACTTACGTCCCTTGGGGGTTGAGCCAACAAAGAATCCGCATGGTATGCTTCCTTGATGTCCTTAAGTAGGTCTTGATTATGAATCACTCCCAGGAATCTAGAGTCAGGAAGAATAGTCTTAGGAGGAGTAAGTGGACGTGTCTCTGCTGAATGAATCCTAGAGAGTGCATCAGCCTTTCCATTGCGCGATCCTGGTCTATAAGAAATGACAAAATTAAATTGGTTTAGGAAAAGATTCCAGCGAGCCTGGCGAGGAGTCAGGCACTTAGCCGACCTGATAAATTCAAGGTTACGATGGTCTGTCAGGACGACTATTTGCTGTGCAGCTCCCTGAAGAAGGTGTCTCCATTCCTTGAAGGCGGCAATAATGGCCAACAATTCTCTATTGCCCACATCGTAGTTCCTCTCAGCCGAAGACAACTGCTGGGAAAAGAAGGCACAGGGATGCAAGACATTCTTCTCACCTGTTCTCTGAGAGAGTATAGCTCCAACGG
>JARQOD010000007.1:113009464-113036483 GCA_033576555.1 Oophaga sylvatica | reverse complement strand
CTTAAGAAGCAAGAGGGAAGAATCAGGGCGGGAACATGAAAACTGGAAACTCCATATTAACTGAGGGCAAAAGCTGCAGAAAGACAGAAAGCAAAATGGCCGACGGAAAACTGAGTTTCAAGGAACATGTCAACAGAGACAAAGAACCTTACACTGTCTTAGTCTCGCCGACTGGTTATAGACCCTCGCCTGGGCTTCCTGCGCCTGGAGGAGATGTTCCTTTACGATAGGCATCACCTTTGACATTCTCTCCTGTAACTGGGCGACATGTTCGATGATACTCCGGTGTGGCGTGACTTCAGCCTCCCAAGTTTCCTTGGCGATGTCTAGGAGACCTCTTGGATGCCGCCCATATAGGAGCTCAAATGGAGAGAAGCCCGTGGAGGCTTGAGGAACTTCTCTGACCGAGAAAAGCAGAAATGGGAGCAGATAGTCCCAGTCTCTCCCATCCTTTTCAACGACCTTCTTGAGCATCGCCTTTAAGGTCTTGTTGAAGCGTTCCACTAGGCCGTCCGTTTGTGGATGATAAACCGAGGTCCGCAGCTGAGTTATCTGAAGGACTCTGCAAAGCTCCTTCATCACCTTGCTCATGAAGGGGGTTCCTTGGTCTGTTAGAATCTCTTTTGGTAGACCTGTCCGAGCAAAAATATGGACCAACTCTCGGGCTATACTTTTACTGGACATGTTCCTTAGGGGAACCGCTTCTGGATACCGAGTCGCATAGTCCATGACGACCAGGATATATTGGTGGCCCCGAGCTGATTTGACTATGGGGCCCACGAGGTCCATGGCAATCCTCTCAAAGGGAACCTCTATCACAGGTAGTGGAACTAAGGGGCTACGGAAGTGGGAGGAGGGAGCGGTTATTTGGCAGGTGGGGCAGGACCTACAAAAGTTTTGCATTTCTCGATAACACCCTGGCCAATAAAACCTCCTCAGTATCCTCTCCTGAGTTTTCTCGACCCCTAGGTGTCCCCCAGAACATGTGAATGGGCCATGTCTAGCACCCGCCGTCTGTATGGCCCCGGCACTAACAGCTGTTCCACTATCTCACCGCCCCTTAGTTTGGCCACCCGATATAGCAACTCCCCCTGTACTGCAAAGTGGGGGAATCTGGTGTCGGCCCCGGCTCTTGGGCAACCCCATTACATACAGTAACCTGGTCGAACGCCCCTTTTAAGGTCAGGTCTCGAACTTGAGCAGTCCCAAAGTTCTCTCTGGACATATCTAACGCAGGTAGGTCGGCCTCCTCGGTCACCGTCTCACCCTCATCACCGACAAGGACGCACAGTGGGAACTCCTCTCTCTGAGACTCTGTCGGGGGTTCTTCTTCAAGGATCTCGCTTTTCCCCATGCTACTTAGTCCAGTTCCCTTCTCCCACAAGTCCCAGAATAAGGAAAAATCACGGCCCAATATGACGGGATGTATCAGGTCCTTTACCACCCCGACTTCATGGGACTGGGCACCACAGTCTGTCCCCACTGTTACTGTGGCCACGGGATAGTCCTTGGCATCACCATGGATGCACCGAACACCCAGGGTTTTGGAAGGGATCAACTAGTGGGAAGGGATGCTCTGATCAAGGTCACCAGACGCCCGGAGTCCAACAGCCCAAGCACTTTTATTCCATTAATGGATACTGCACACGCCTGCGGTCCCTTGCCGGGTCGACAGTCCACGCTACAGGCTGGATAGGCATAATAGGAGACCCGTCTGCCTAGGCTGCAGTCCATGGGCTCAGGGGATATTTGACACTTGGCGGCTACATGTCCAGGGTTGTGGCATCGCCAGCAAACTATATCTTTCCCAACTGTTCTAAAGGCCCCTTCAATAGGAGTGGGATGCCCCCCAGTGGTGGCTCTAGACCCCTTCCGTGGTGAACCCACCCCCTTTTGGGTATCCCAGTAGGGACAAGTGACTGCATCCGGTTTCCCAAGAGAACTCTCAACTACCTGGTACCTCTCTACCAGGCCGATAAAGTCATCTGCGTTCTGGGGATCACCCTGGGCAACCCAGGTCTGTACTGACTTGGGAAGGGAATGCATGAATCTATCAATCACCACCCGCTCAACCATCTGGGCCGGAGTGGAGGACTCCGGTTGTAGCCACTTCTGAACAAGATGCAATAGGTCAAACATCTGCGAACGAGGGGGTTTGTTGCTAGCATACGCCCAGTGATGAACTCACTGGGCTCTTACTGCCATATTTACTCCCAGACGTGCTAAGATCTCTGTCTTTAGTTTGGGATACTCCTTAGCATCTTGCAGCGCCAAGTCAAAATACGCTTTTTGGGGTTCACCCGATAAATATGGTGCCAGAACCTCTGCCCACTGTGCTGGTGGAAGTCTCTCCCGATCAGCCACCCTCTCAAAAACAGTCAGAAATGCTTCCACATCATCCCCAGGGGTCATCTTCTGCATGGCCCGCCTTACCGCCTTCCTGACGTGAGAATCATCAGTCGGCCCTGGGGTTGGGGTGGCCACCCTGCCCTGGATGGCGTCTGCCAAAGCTGTATCTGCCGTTGCGCCTCCTGCTGGTGCTGCTGCTGCGACTTTTGCTGCAACTGGATCTGTTGAAGCAACAGTTTGGTCGTCTCCTGGTGCTGCTGCTGCATGCTCTGCTGGGCCTGCTGTATGCTCTGCTGGCTCTGGACCAGGTGCTTAACGAGCTCCTCCATGCTGCCGGACTTCTCTAACTGGCTGGCAGCCTTCACCCAGGACATCCACCGGTCTTTGTGGCAGGTACACGTGTTCCTGGAATCCTGCACGCACTCTCACACCAACTGTGGCAAGACGACTCGCTCGGCTCTCCTGAAGGCAGACTCAGGACACACGTTCTCTGGGTTTTCTTTCTGCTGGTTTATTATCAGCCATAAACTCATGCAGGTTTCGCAGGAAAAAGTAAACATGACCCCTCTGGGTTAAACGGGAAAAACATAAAAAAAAAACAATAACTCAGTCCATAGATGAGTGGGTTCCGCCCGCTCTCGGTAGCATAAACTGCACTGCTAAAGTCCTTGTGGAAAGCTCTGTAGCTTCCACTATACTGTCTGGAGACTTTCCTCTCCAGACCACACCAGAGAAAAAAAAACAGGACTGAGCTTTTATACATTGCTCAGCCACACCCTTTTAACATATAACATGCTGGCAGATAAATAAAGTAGGTCTTAGTTCACACAGGAGAGCATCCTGTGTGACACATACCTCCCCTCACATATAAAACCAGTGACACTGTCACAATAGATAGATAGATAGATAGATAGATAGATAGATAGATAGATAGATAGATAGATAGATAGATAGATAATAGATATAGATAGATAGATAGATAGATAGATAGATAGATAGATAGATAGATAGATAGATAGATAGATAGATAGATAGGACATAAATGGACTGATAGAGTTGCCATTGGGTGGTTGAGGTTAGTCTTTGATTCCAGTGTTATCATCTAATATATGTGAAAGAAATATCAGACAGAAGCACATGGGAGTCACATTTTCCAAGACTATAGAACAGTTTACTTAGGAAAAAGAAAATAAACAAGCATCTTACTTGGTTTCGAGAAGTTGGGAGTTTTCTAACAGGAGATTGCCCACTTCTTTGCCCATCCCTGTAAGAACCGTAGAAAATTAAGCATCAGGCAATGATAGATAAGCCCTCGATCCCTTTCCCCTGCACACAGTCTCATTATTCTGCTGTGTATCCCTCTTATTGGACATAACACAGACAGTAAGAAAAAAAGAAACACAAAATAAGATTTCCGCAGAGATAGCATTTTAAGTGTGATTTTACTGATTGCTTCCAGGAGAGGGCAGTATTGAGTGTGCTGTCTTCCCTGGACTGGCAGTCTGGCAGAGACCTGGAGGGAAGTGGCTGCACCGGACTGCGTATCGCAGGGGTTAGTTACTCAGACATGAGTCTCGCGGTCGATGGTCGCACTGTGTGGATGCTACGTCACAGTATCCTTGGGGTGGCTGTGTGCCCCCATTCATTAATATTGCTCTGCGATGTATCAGCGACACATAGCGAACTTCGGCCAAGCGACTTCTGTCGTAGGCGATTTTGCTGTGTTGCCCCAGCCCAATAGGCACCAGGGTTTATTAACTATAGGAGTGCAGAGGTAACAATCGCACCCAGGCCCGGAATCTAAAGACGACCAAAAGTTCCATCTGTCCCATTTGAGGACACCAGTATTATAAATAGGAGCCCTGTTACAGATTTAGCATTTGAGGGCCCCTCTGCTCCAGAATTAATTTTCCTGTAAGTTAAAAAAGAAAAAAAAAACGAACAAACAAAAAACAACAACTTTTATTGCCAAAAAAAAAAGAAAGACACAAAACAATCGTGAGGCCTGGACTGACAGGAGAGCGCAGACCTCAGCCTTACCAAAGAAATCATCCCTCACTAGGAGCGCAGCCACATGGGAGGAGGAGAGGGAGGAAGCAAAGAGGGTGGAAGAAAACAGAGCAGCAGTTAAGAAGTGATCACAGATCGGCCCATACAGCAATTGTCGCCATGCACGGCCCTACAGTGGGCGCCCGCCACCCGTACGCTCCAGACGTATGCACTATACCGCTAGCCATGCAGAGCCCCCCACGTCCAGAGTGTTTCCCAGCGCTCCAGGCGCAGACAGCCACCAGATTCGAGGATTTGCAATGTCACATTTTGTAGATCTGACTTTGCTGCTTGTTCTCATTATTTCTAAAAGGGGTATTCTCATTTTTGATTCTTTGGAATAAAGAGGTAGCTGTGCGTGCGTGACCTCTGTGAGTGAGCGTGCGTGACCTTCTCTGTGAGTGTGCATGACCTCTGTGAGTGAGCGTGCGTGACCTTCTCGGTGAGCGTGCGTGACCTTCTGTGTGAGTGAGCGTGCGGGACCTTCTCGGTGAACGTATGGGACCTTCTGTGTGAGTGAGCGTGTGTGACCTTCTCGGTGAGCGTGCGTGACCTTCTGTGTGAGTGAGCGTGCGTGACCTTCTCTGTGAGTGAGCGTGCGTGACCACAAATTTTAAAGGTATTGGAGAGCCGCGCATGCACACCTCTCCTTTCCGGGTGGCATGACGTAGGACCCCATTCTTCAGACAGATGCTGGTCCCAGCGGTGAGACCGGCCTCTATCAGACTCCCGGGGATATACCCTAAATGTCAGAGCTAGGTGGGGGGCAGGGGCTGCAGATTTATATTAGTGAATTGTTTCAATTACCCTTCCTCTTCTTGCTGCGTAAACATTGGTTTCAGAGGTTGTCCTAACTATAAGGGCTTGTGCAAACGACCAAATTATCAGTCCGATAACAGATAATCAGATCACACTCGGACCAATGTTATTCTATGGGGCCGTGCACATGTTCCATTACTTCCTCGGACATGATCTGTCCGAGGAATGAGAAAATCGCTGCATGTCTGAGGTTGATCTGATATTCAGATCGAACTCGTCGATGAAGTCATTGAGTCCGTGAAAACCATCGGTCTGCGCTCGGATGACATCTGGGTGCAGTCCCTTTTCCACGGCTAAGTAACAGCACATGTGAAAAAGACTTGGGTATACTAATTGATCACAGACTAACATGAGTCAACAGTGTGATGCAGCAGCAAAAAAGGCAAATACAATTTAGGATGTATCAACAGAAGCATACAGTCTAGATCACGTGAGGTCATTATTGCCCTCTACTCCTCTTTGGTCAGACCTCATCTGGAATACTGTGTCCAGTTTTGGGCACCACATTTTAAAAAAGACATCAACAAACTGGAGCAAGTTCAGAGAAGAGCCACCAGAATGGTGACCAGTCTGCAAACCATGTCCTATGAGGAACGGTTGCAGGATTTGGGAATGTTTAGCTTGCAAAAAGAAGACTGAGAGGAGACTTAATAGCTGTCTACAAATATCTCAAGGCTGTCACATTGTAGAAGGATCATCTTTATTCCTTTGCACAAGGAAAGACTAGAAGCAATGGGATGAAACTGAATGGGAGGAGACACAGATTAGATATTAGAAAAAACTTTTTGACAGTTAGGGTGATCAATGAGTGGAACAGGCTGCCACGAGAGGTGGTGAGTTCTCCTTCAATGGAAGTCTTCAAACAGAGGCTGGACAGACATCTGTCTGGGATGATTTAGAGAATCCAGCTTTGAGCAGGGGGTTGGACCAGATGGCCCAGGAGGTCCCTTCCAACTCTACCATTCTATGATTCTATGATTCTACGACTGAAACAATGGAGAAGGCGGAGAATTTTTTTTCTCCATCTTCTCCTATCCAAGAGAATATAATCAAACTCTGACTAGAGTATCATCTGCATAATTGACCCGTTCTCTTGTATGAGAGAATATACGGCCCTTGATGTCAGAGTGAGTTACCAGAAGATCCTTCAGACATAATGAGGCCCATTCCCAACAAAGCGCAATAAGCTTTTCAGGATTTCTGCTGTTTGGGGGGTAAGGCCTCATACTCACTTGCGCCGAAAACGGATGAAAATCTGATGAAAAAAAATGGATTCAAATCTGACCAATGTTAGTCAATGGGTGAGTTTTCATTTGCGATTTTTTTCTCAATCAGAAATCGGTGTGAGAAAAAAATCGCAGCATGCTGCGATTTGATGCGATTTTGGCATGATAATCGCCAATGCAAGTCAATGGGTGCGAGAAATCATCGCACAGCACTCGCCCCATGCAAGTGCTGTCCGATGTATACGCACCAGTCTCCTTTGAAAAGCCGGCAATTCATCCCCGGCTACTGTAAAATCACACTGACAGCTCACAAAACACTACATATATACACATAGAATACATATATATATATGTACATGTCATTGTGACACATACATATATATATATTTATAGTTCCTAGACTTCTACATACTGTAATAGCCGGTAATTCAATTGCCGGCTTTTGTGAAATCACAGAAGCCGACATGAAATGATACATTGTTTCCACACATTTAACCATGTAATTTCATGTATTTTTATATATGGTTGAAACTTACAATTACATGAGTATATGTGTGCAAAATTTCAGATATGTAGGGGTTAATTAAAGGTGTAAATTCGTTGAAAAAAAATGCGTGGGCTCCCGCTGTATTTTCTCCACCAGACAGACAAAGCAAGCGAGTGGGGGCAGATAATAACAGCCTAGGGAGGGTACATTTTTTTTGTGCCCCCCCTGGCTACTAACATCTGCCCCCAGACACCCCAGAAAGGGCAAATCTATAATTAGATTCGCCCTTTCTGGCACTTTGCCCGTCTATTCCCATTGCCCTGTAGCGGTGGCGAATGGGTTAATAAGGCATTAATGTCACCTTAGTATTGAAAGGTGACCTTAAGGCAGGTTAATAATTGAGAGCTGTCAATTAGACAACTATCAATTATTAATCCTATTGTATGATAGAAAAATCAAACACACACAGTTTAATAAAAAATCATTTTAATGAAATAATCACACAGTTTTTGACCATATTTTATTTTCCTGCTAAAACCATTTCCTGTAATAAAAATAAAATAAAAAAGCAAAATTATACTTACCAATCCGATGTACAGTCAGGTCCCACGGTGTAATCCATCAGAAAGGGTTAAGAGTTACAGTTAGCAGAGAGATAATTCTGTCTCCTAGCTGTAACCCCATGAATGAATAAGTTCCTCTACCACAGAAAGTAGAGGAAGTGATTCATGAATGGAGCTTAATTGATTTATTGGCAATTTAACTGTAGTGACCTGACCTAAAGGGAAAGTGGACACAATCAATTAAGCTTCATTCATTAAACACATCCTCTCCTGTCGCCAGGAGAGGAACTTATTCATTCAGGAGCTTTGAGCTGAGCATGCAGGATTACTTGCACTGCTTGGCTCAAAGCTAGTTAACCCTTTGTGAAGGATTACAGCGTGGGACGTGACAGATTGGCGGAATAGGTAAGAATAATGTTGTTTTATTTTTTTTTCTTTATTTTAGGAGATCAATGGCTTCGCACGGATTAAGTGTAAAATAAAATATGGTCAAAAAAATGTGTTTTTATTTCATTAAAATTAATTTTTATTAATGTGTCTGTGTTTTTTTAATTTACTTCAATAGGATTAATAATTGATAGTTGTCTAATTGACAGCTCTCAATTATTAACCTGCCTTAAGGTCACCTTTCAATACTATGGTGACATTAAGGTGACATTATTAACCCATTCGCCACCGCTACAGGGCAATGGGAATAGACGGGCAAAGTGCCAGAAAGGGCGAATCTAATTATAGATTTGCCCTTTCTGGGGTGTCTGGGGGCAGATGTTAGTAGCCAGGGGGGGCACAAAAAAATGTACCCTCCCTAGGCTATTATTATCTGCCCCCACTCGCTTGCTTTGTCTGTCTGGTGGAGAAAATACAGCGGGAGCCCACGCATTTTTTTCAACGAATTTACACCTTTAATTAACCCCTACATGTCTGAAATTTAGCACAAATACACTCATGTAATTGTAAGTTCAAACCATATATCAAAATACAGGAAATAACATGGTTAAATGTGTGGAAACAATGTATCATTTCATGTCGGCTTCTGTGATTTCACAAAAGCCGGCAATTGAATTAGCGGCTATAACAGTATGTAGAAGTCTAGGAACTATAAATATATGTATATATATATATGTCACAATTGTATATATATAAATATATATATGTATTCTATGTGTGTATATGTATTGTTTCTATTCTTTATTAAAGCTGTCAGTGTGATTTTACAGTAATGCCAGGGATGAATTAGCGGCTATTATACTATGTAGAAGTGTATGACCTATATATATATTATATATATATATATATATATTAGATGTATATATATATATATATATATTATATATATAATTATTTGCTTTTTGTGTACTTTTTTTTGTTACAATGTGATTTTTACATGACTTTTTACATAGAGATAACTGCTCTATGTAAAACTTCATGTTAAAATCGCATTGCATACAGATGGAAAACGGATGGAAAACTGACAGAAAACGCATGGTGCGATTTAAAATCGCCTGCAAATCGCATGCCTTTTTATAACACTTGTACCATTTTTTTCCTGCCGAAAACGGACCGATTTTTTTCCAGCCCAGTGAGTATGAGGCCTTAGGCTGTGTTTCCACGCTCAGGAAACACAGCGCTTTGGACGGAGCAGAAAATCCGCTCCGCCCAAAGCCCCGCCCACTTTTGAACGCACGGTCATTCCGGATGTGTTCATGGAACACATCCGGAACACATGCGGAATGACCGCAGCGCTACACAGTCCTGTGTTATTTCCCTTGCGGCGACGCAGCGTCGCCGCAAGGGAATAGGACATGCTGCGGTCTAAAAAGACGCGCCGCATGTCCAGAAACGCAGGTCTTCCGCCTGTGTGTTTTGAAGCATAGTGGAGACGGGATTTCTTGAACAGCTGTAACATCTGGACGCTGCGTGTTTGACGCTGCGCCAACGCACAGCGTCAAACTTGCAGCTAATCCGGACTGTTTCCTGACCGTGGAAACATACCCTAAGAGAACTTTTTTGTTTACTCCACAATTAACTTTACAAGTATCTATTTTATTTCCTTAAGCACGCAATTATAGTTCTTACATTTCCATTTTCATCCCCTTCTTCTAAGAGTCAAACTTTTTTTATTTTACTTTCAACCAAGCCATATCAGGGATGGCTTTTTGTTGGACAAGTTGGAATTTTATATGTTCATTTCAGGGTAAAAACAGCAATACCAAACTTGTATAGTTTTTCAATTGTATTAAAAAAAGCCTGAACTTTATAGTTTGTGTCGCTCGTCCTTTTGTAAATTTTTCCATCAATGGAGCTGCAGGAGGGTTTGTTTTTCCTTGCCAAGCTGTAGTTTTATTGGTACCATTTTGGGGTACATAAAGATGTTCTGATCGCTTTTTACTGCAATTTTGAGGGAGGTCTACATGCCAAAAAACACAAATTTTGGCATTTTGATTTTTTTCTTTTTTTAGTTTAATGAGTGGGTTATTTAATTTTATATTTTGATAGATTAGATGTTTATGGACACGGATATACTGAATATACTGACTTTTTATATTTATTTGTTTTTGAATGGGTAAAAGGGCAGTGATTCAAAATGTAACTGTTTTATTATTATTTTTTTTTTACTTTTTTATCACTATATTTTAAGTCTCCATAGGGAACCAGAACCTGTGATTGTTTGATCGCTTGAGCTATATATTGCTATATTTTAGTACTGTGGTTTCCTATGAAGACCTGCTCCAATTGCTGCTGTCAGAGGCAGGTGTTGGCTGTATCACACAGCCGACACCTCACCTACGTAGAACAGGCTCAGGTACTGAGCCCGCACCATACAACCGCACCCAATAGTAAGTCATGGAGCGGGAAAGTGTTCATAACGTGGTTTGCATAGGTGAAAACTCAGCTGAAGTGAATGGAAAAAACTGCATGTGCGACGACTTGTCCATGTACAGCAGCTTCATCGCTGGCCAGGGCAGGGGTTGGGGAACCCCTACTCTAGAGATTGGAGAGACACACATACATAGAAACAGTATCTATCAGATATTTATAGCATACCCATGAGTGTCTACCCTCTGAACCATATTCCCTTGTGCCACCCAAGTGCCCCGTACCTAGGTCATATTATCTTATACAAGTCCCAAAAGTGGTTATTTTGGCCCCAGTGGTTGTCGCCCAGCTTCCCAGGAACAATATTACAGGGGGGAGTTAGATGACAATATTCACAGTATTTTTAGACATAAATACCATCTAAACATTCCTAATACAAATCCCACAAACGTCAGTCCGTCCTGTGTCCGTCTTTTTTATAGTCCTGAAAGCTGAGTAGTCAAATCCGTTGGCGAAATACCAGCCAGAAAATAGAAAACGCCATTCATTCAGGGGTTAGATAGGAAATTTGGGAAAAGTTGAGGAATTAACATATAGGTGACGAGAAAGAGTACACACCTGAGAATTCTCCTATGAAGACCATCCAGCGGTGACATGAGTGAGGGGTGAGAAGGGAAATAGAGGGAAAGACCGGGTCAGTCAATGGCTAGCTAGAACCAACATGCTAAGAGAGCAATCCTAAAAACAGTAGCGCATGCAAGGGGACGTTACTTCCACAACATATCGACAACTACCCTAGAATGGGAAAATGGAGACTAAACACTGATTAATTTATATAATGCAACTAATCGACAGGAGGTTGGCCAATGTAAGCCGTCTGGATTTCGATTGACCATCAATGACTCCTAATGGACAGCGCACTAGAATCCATGCAGAACATCACAGCTCCTTTCTTCCCATACCAAGTAAATCGGCTCCTTCGTCAACATCCCCGATGACTTCCGACCCAGCCGTGGACAGCTCGTGGTACAAAGAGTCGGTGTTGATTCCGAAGGCTTTGTTCACAATGCCTTGAGTGGGACTGATGGGATAATTATATTGGACATATTACACATAAGCTGTAAGGGTTAAAAAGTAGGTTCTAATATAGAACATCAGAGTTCATACCTGGTCCCTGAACGTTCTAGGCGGGGATCCTGACACATGTCCAACTCTGGGGTTGAGTCGATGATGTCCTGAACGTCAGACCATTCATCGCTGCTCCCCATGCCTGTGTGACACCCTCATTACTAGCAATGCATCCCATAAAGGATTTTGTAGGGTAGGATATACATTTACTATACTGTTCTTACCTATGCTAACGTTTCTCATTTCTTGGGTCACTTGCACCTCCATGTTGTGGCTGTTCCGCTTTTCCCGTGACCTCTTACTTTTGCTAGTCATGCCATAGTCCTGGAGAGGCCCGAGACTCTCATGTAGAGGCGTTACGGCTGCCGACGGGACGGATGAGGTGGGAGTGTTAGATTTGGTACCAGTGGTGCTTGGGGTGGCGGCCACTGATGACTGGCCAGATTCTGACATTTCATCCTGGCAGAAGGTTATATAGATATTAAGCAAGACTTTCCAGTAATTCATTATGTATAGTAATATCTGTAGAATAGGTGACATCAAGGACACTACTTCTTAAAGGGAATGTCTCATGCATTTAACTCCCCTGCAGGTAGTCCTATTAGAGGAACGCTCTTCCTTTATTGTCCACAGCACAGTTGCAATGTAAGGGAGTGAATGGACAGAAAAGCGTCAGTTTATTAATCTAGTCTTGGGAAATGATGATGTACAGCTACCTCGCGAGACCAAGAAGTGACAGGGGAGCTGCATGGAACACCTTTTATATTAGTATAGTGCTAAGGTTTTCTTACGCCAGCCACAGATAAATGGGCAAACAAGCATTCGTAAGTCATTAGCCCATGTAAACTTGGCTCTAATCAGCCAATAAACAAGCAAAATGCCCGCTTTCTGACCGATGGAAAGTTTTATGTGTCGTAAATGTCACTGTTATTATCAGCAAATCTACCCATGTAAAGAGGGGGTGCTGATAAAAAGCAAACTGTATGGGGAATGATTGATCGCATCGTTCATCACTATCCAGTTTGCTTTGCCCCTGGAGAGGGACCTTGAACAGGTGCTGACAGACATGCTATATCTTTGATCGGTGCTCATAAAGGTATACATCTTCCCTTGTAAACCCAACTTTAAACTTATTTAGGCCTCCGTCAGTACAGCAGATCTGTCAATCCACTGTCTTCTAAAGGAGATGACGCTGCTGACACTGTCCCAGTCTAACTGGCGCAGCTGTGCACCTTGGTGGCCAGTGTGAAAGCCAAAAATTAAAAATGATTAGACATTCCCATCAAAAGTGTTGTCGCATCGTCTATCTTTAGGACAACACTGCTCCCCTGTTTCCGACTTCCTACTTGCCAGAGGGTGGTGAGCTCCTGATGATTGACAGTTTGGACAAGCGACATGGCTGTGCTGCTGGCGTAAACTGTGCACCCTCCAAGGCTACAGGCAAAAGCTGTTTTGCATCTGAAGAGCGCAGCGGCACTCAAGCCAGATCCTGCCAACTTCAGAGCAGCGCTCACAACCTCTATAGCAAAGAGCTTGCAAGTGCTGTGCTCCCTTCCTAGGAGACTTCTGATACACTGCAAAGGCGACCGAGCACCTATGCAACAAGCAGAAAACTATTAGATTAAAATCCTCTCTAATTTCCAATTTGTAATTCACTGTTTTTTACAAGCACTTTGCAGTTTTACCCATTTAAGAAAATGGGAGTCGCTGTTCCTGCTCTATTTTAAGGTGGATCTGTCATCGCTTTGCTGCACAGTTTTAGGTACAATATAGTGACAGGTCATCGGCTAATGCAGCAGAGGGGAGGGATACCCCAATTCTTCCCGCCCCTCTCACCAGTGATCGATGTCATGTATACCCGCAAATACACAATGAGCAAAAGGTGGGCTAACACTGAACAAACATGCGGTGAACAGGATGACCGTACAGAGGCACGTAATGTAAAGGACTCTGGGTATGGGATAGATTTAAAAATCTAATATCTATGAAATCAAATCTGATAATGGATCCAGGACCCCAAAATCCTCCCTCTTATCGATTCACATCAAACAGCCACATGCCCTGCTATCAATATCCATTGCAAGGATGGATGAGATGGTGATGAAGACACACGGAAACTGTTCCCATGAATATCTGAGCCAACCTTGTAAATGAAGCTGGACTTTAGCTGGCTGAGGTCACTCAGGTGCCAGTGGTCCGAGCTTGGGGTGATCTTGCCACCCACCTGCCCACGTACCATTCCGTCCGCCAGTGAAAAGACGTTGAGAGAATTTGGGCGCTCCTTTCGGCTGAAGGATAGAGAAGAAAACATGGTACATGTTAGAAGAAGAGGAAAGCAGAACATCTTGTAGCGCAAAGATTTATATACTAGCAATGCAAGATTAGGTCTGTGGGCAAAATAAAATTGATGTGAAGCCCCATTCCACCTCTGCGGAGGATCAAAGAAGCTTGATGCTGGAGTAGAATGAAGTCAAGACTTGAAGGTAATCTGTCAGCAGCTCTTTGCTATGTAATCTGAGAGCAGCAAGATGTAGGGACAGATACCCTGATTCCAGGGATGTGTCACTTACTAGGTTCTCTGCTGTTATTTCAATAAAATCAATGTTTTATCAGCAGGGAATATCACTGCTGGACAAGGTGTTGATGCCTCCTGGTCAACTGCTCTGTGTAACTCCTCCCCCACCACTTATTGGCAGCTTTCTGCCTATGCACAGTAAGCAGCCAACCAGTGGTGTGGGCAGGGTTATACACAGCTCAGCATTCAGAGCTTTTCTAGATCTGCAGCAGAGAAAATTAATTCTAGTGACACATTGCTAGAATCTAGGTCTCTGCCCCATATCATGCTGATCTCAGTTGGGGTAGCAAAAACCTTTAGACAGATACCCTTTAAAATATTAAATATTGGAATGGTTTTTTTATGTGCTTCTATGGCAACAGACTACAAGCAAACTTGCGTCGTCTGATTTTACAATCATGCTTCCTTCTTTCCACCCCCTACATTATAGTGACCTCCTGAACTTATGTTAGAAAGATAAAAAGGACAAAAGTACGGGCTGGCAGGATTATATTACACGGGGCTTATTGGTAGTCTGTTACCATAGAGACACAAAGGACTGCATAGGAGCTGTAGTCACAAAGCGATAAGAGATTTTTAATTGACTATTTGCTTTATTTTTCACTGCAGATGCATTTGAAACAATAAAAAAAACATGAAAATGGAGCTAATGAGAACAGCTATGACCTTCACTATATCTTCTGCTCAGGAGTGTAAGACCATGTTCCCACGTAGCGTTACAGTACCAAAACATGCAATAGGAACGACCTTTGATGCGATTTTGATGTGCTCTTTTTTTATGCATTTTCCCTTTTTTATGATGCGTTTTTGCTTCAGATTTGAAGATTTTTTTCAGTTTTTTTAGCGCAGAAATGCTGGGATTCTGCACTAAAGAAATGCAAGAGCATTTTCTAAATGCATTTTTTTTCAGTCTCCTCAAAAATATCTATAATGCCTCCTTCACATGTCAGTGTGGTGACAGTTTTCACACGTACTGGAGATACTTATACAAGTTGACCCATTCAAGGGTATGCCACACTAAACAACATCGCTAACGGATCGCTAAAAAACGTCCACTATTTAGCGATCCCGTTAGCGATGTTGTTGTGTGCGCATCTGTCAGCGACGAGGCCCCTGCTGTGATCTCGCTCGTCGCTGACATCGTTCCGGACCCTATTTAGAGTCGGCGCCCCGCAGGTAAGTAATATCGCTAAGTGTGGCACCTTTTCTTAGCGATTTAGCGGTACTTTTGTACCGCTAAAGTCGTTAAGAAGATCGATAACCGCGATAGCGTCGTTAACTATATCGCTAAGTTAAGCCGCACTTAGCGATATAGAAACAATCCCGCTAGCGATCGCATTAGTATGCGTCTTTATCGCTATCGCTAGCGGATGTTTTAGTGTGGCAGTACCTTCATGGATATTGGCCCCCTCCCAGACTAAGAAAATCGGCCTTCACCCACCCCATAAATGGCTTATCCTTAGCATCGGCTCTTCCCACTTACCCTGGTGCAGAAGGTGAAAAGAGCAGAGGCTAAGTGCGAAGAATTGGCACATCTGATGGATGTGCCATTTGTGGGTGGCTGAGGGCTGATGTTCTTAGCCTGGGAGGGGCCAAATCCATGGCCCCTTCCTAGTCTATTAATATCACTCGCATCTGTCTGTTTAGCCTTTTTTCTGTTTAGTAAATATTGGGGGGACCCTTTTTTGGGGGTATGTCCTATAATAACCACAAAGGCAAGCAACAGCTGTGAGCTGATATTAATAGCCTAGGAACCTTTATGGGTATTGGCACCTTCCCAGAATATTAACATCAGTTCCCACTGTCAGCTTACCCTCAGCTGGTTAGAAAAATGAAGTGGGACCCCACTGTTTTTTGTTTATAAATTTATTTTAGACGAGAGAGTCACAGACGGCAGTGCTGAATGCAACCTCCTCAGTGCGCCTGGTCTCGCTGCGCAGTGAGACTACACGAACAATGATGAGAGCTCCATTCAGCACCCATCACCTTGGAACAGCGCTAGCTGTACGCTTTTCCCAGGTGCCGGTATGTGGTCAGAATGATGCACACATGGACGCCACACGTACAGTATGTAGCCGGTACTCATTTTTCCAGTACCTGAAATATCAGGACGTGTGAAAGAGGCCTAAGAAAAAAATCCACCAAAATGAACACATTTCCACAGAGTATGGAAACGCACAGCAGGTGAGTTTTCATGAAACAAATCCACATTGTTTGAACTAATAAACTACGTTCCTATGCGTTTTTTTGTTTTTTTTTGGGAAAGGAGGATTGCATGAAATTGTATGTAACAGTCCATGAAAAGTTGATGTGATATCAAGAAAACTCATACCCTCTAGTGTTTAAATATGTGTTGGAAATATGCTTTTCTGGAGCACAAATTCCCTACAGCTTCTATGGGGAGCCTGAGAAAAATGTTGTAAAAAAAATGCAATTGTGTGGCCCAGCTGCGCTTGGTACACATGTTCCCAGAGAATGCACGGAAAAGGTAAATCACAATATCTGATAAGCACACAACACCTGACATTTTCCTGGTTTCACCAGAGGGAGCCCTTGAGACAGCAGTGAGCAAAAGACAATCTAGCTGAACGCTAGAGGAGCGTTGTGTTACCTCAGGGAGAGCAGACACGAGATCAGAGTACGGAGTTACCTCAGGAGAAGCGACATCCACTGCTGCCTGTGCTCATATAAGGTGTGTGTGGAAAGACGGCGAGTGGTGACCTAGGGAGGGGTGACTTCGGTGACAGATCACCTTCACTCAACTTAACCGACACCGGGTCCGAAGTATTGCTGGAACCTTTACGCTACAGAGAAACACCGGAATCCCTGCGGACTTCATCGCACCCTAAGTGCTGATACATAACCGGGTTAGAAGACGGGAGTCTGGCAGGTACCCCCCATAAAGACACGTTCTGTCCACAAAAATCCCCCACACAAGGTCAGCCGGGCAAAAAAGGGAAGGGTTTTAACTCGTTTTACGCAATTTTGGGGTCACACACTAAAGGGAAAAAGAGGCCTTAAAAACCAACAGTGATTACCCATTCATTTCCACCCGAGCAGCTTCCCGGCTACCCGCAACCCACCATAAAGGTATGGAAAAGACGATTTGGGGTGCTACCCTTTTGCTTGCACCCGCCCGCCATATCACCCTAGGGAAAACCCTCCTTTTCCCCCGTGGGGGCTTTTAAAAAAATTTTCCCCCCAACCCCAAGGGTTTTACCCTGCACGTGGCACCCTGACAGAAACCAAGGGGTCACAACATTACTAAACCCCGTAAATTTCCCCCCTTTAAGCGCCCAGGGAACGGCCAAGCTGTGTACTTTTGACATTCCCCTAACTCAATGCCCGGTGCCGAGTACCCCAAACCCGGTGTTTTGGGGGCTCTTTTTGGGGTACGAACAGGGGACAACTACATTTTTGAGTCCGGTGCCTAATTTTCGTTTTTTTCAAAAAACTGTGTTCTTTTTGGGATTTTTTTGGGGTCAATTTTTCCCCCCTGCCCGCCAAAGTACAGCGCTACAGGAAAAAAGAAGGGGGGGACCCAAAAGCACGCGGATCCCCCACACGCCCCCAACGCTGACGCGGCGGGAGGTCCTGACATCGCTGTCCCGGAGAGCTCACCCCTTCGGGAAAAAGGGGGGCCCAAACCAAAATGGGGGGGGGGCAGAAAAGTCGAGCCGAAAACTGACAGCGGGCCGAGGGCAAACCCCTCCAAGACTCACCCGCCGGGGGACCCCAGGATAATCCCCGGCCCCCTCACCACCCGGGGGCCCCGAAATCCCGCGACGTCCCATACCTGGGGGGAAAGAAAATGGCTCCCCATAACGGTAACCGCCCCCCTTTTCGGGGTTCAAGCGCAAAATACAGCAAATAGACATGTCCCCTAAAAAAAAACAAAAGCGCATATATTAGGAAAAATTATGGGGCTGAAAAAAGGGGGAAGTGAATTTGGGACGCACCCGACCAAGAATCTTTTTTTTAATTTTTTTAAAAGGGCTACAGACTATTTTTGAGGACCCGACGGGGAAACAATCTCCCGATGACATTTTCCCCAAAGCCCCCCGAGACCAATACATTTTTTGGGCTACGCCCCCCCCCAAAAAGGGGGGCCCCCTCAGCTCCAAACGGGGTTTAAACCCCAAAAAGGGCCTTTAAAAGAAAGTAAAATGCTAAAAGGAAAAAGTTTGGGGGGGTAGGTCCCAAGCGAAAGCAGGACTGGGCATGGGGGGCCTTGGTCATCCGACGTCCCTTTTTTCCCTTTAAAAAAGAAGGGGTAAAAAAGGGGCTGCGACCCCGAGAAGCCGGGGGGAACTCAAACCCGGGGGGAAGGGCCACCAAAAACCGGCAGCATCCATTTTTCCCCGTGGGGGGGGGGAAACCAAAACGCGGGGTGGCCCCCCTATTTTTTTGGGCCCCCGCCCCTCAAATGGCCAGCTGACTAAAAACTGGCCCTGTAATGAGTCCCTAAAAAGCGGAAGGAAAAGGGGAAAAAACCCGGGCTACCGACCCCCCCAAAGATCCCCTTTGGGGAAAAAACCCAAAAAAAGGGGGGACGTCCCCCCCGGGGGAGGAAAACGCCCCCCCCAGGAGCACCCCTGATCCCACCATCCTCGAAAAAGGGGATCACGCTACCGTTACAACAAAAAAAGGCATCTAGCCCAACATGTTTTTAAACTAGCAACCTTTGGGCCCGCCCAAACCCCAAAATGATCCACCCCTTGAGGGAAACCCCCGCGGGTTTTGGGGGGAAAAGAAAAACCCTCCCTTCCACCCTGGGGGGATCCATCCCTGCCCTGGGGGGCCAAACGGGGATTTCAAAACCATTTTACCTATTCCTTTAAAAAATTTTTTTGGGGTCCATGGCCCCCCTTTCCAGCCCCCACCCTGACTTGTTTTAACCCCTAATGGTCTCCCGTTGATTTTGGGGGCCCAAAAAAAGGGGGCAAAAGGGGGGGCAAAGGGAAAAAAGGGACAAGGACTTTTAGTATAAAGCGGGAAAAAGGGGAAAAAGGGGTTAAAAAGGGGGTTTTTTGTACAAAAATTATTAGTAACTTCGGGGAGAAGTTGTGTTTTTGCTCCCCAGCTCGAAAAATTGCCAAGCCGAAGCAAAAGGGTGATCCAGAGGGGACCGGCCCCCCCGTCCCCGCAGCAAGCGAACCCGACAGATGTGAAATTGGGGGTTTCGGGGGGGGAAACCCCAACCCCATTGGGAACCCCCCAAGGGTAAATGCAAATGGGGGAACACAATAGGGGAGGAAAAAAAACCAAGCAGTAAGCCCCAAATTTTTCAAGCACAACCTAACTTTGATGCTAGAGGGGGATGGAAGAAAAAAAGGGAGGACCAGTACGGGTTCTCAACTGGGAGAAGATAAGGGAAAATTTCCACTTTTGCCATGTTTTCTAAATTACATACCCTAAAAACAACTCCATTCTCAGACCGAGTCCCCTTTCCCCCGCCAACCACGGAGGATAAAAAAACCCAAACAACCCCCTGGGGATTTTGGGGGCAGCACTCCTGTCGGACAGACACCCCCTCCCCCCCCAAAAAAAGGGGGGACTACGGGGGACAGGGGGACACACAGGTATTTAGCAAACACCCATTTTTTTTGGGGGGAAATTTAAAGGGGGAAACCCTCATATCCCTACCCCAGCATCCCCCATCAAAACGGTTTTTGGGGCCCTTTTTTCCCGACACAAACCAAAAAAGCTAAGGAAATTGGTGACATGAAAAGCAGGGGGGTAAGGGGGGTTGTAGTCCCGGGGGGGACCCTTTTCTGTAAAAAAGGGTGGCATGAGAATGTTGTAGATTACAGACAAGTAAATGCATAACCATAAAATCATACCCATTCCCCCCCTTGGGGGGAAACCTTAGCCCCCCCTTAAAAAAAGGTAACTCTTTTCCACCCTCGACCTCAAAAGTGGGTACGGGGAAGGGGCTGTTGGGAGGATCGGGAAAAAGCTTTTACCCCCCTCAATGGACCTGTAGTTTTTAAGAAGCCGTTTGGGTCAGCATGCCCCGAGAACATTCCAAGATGAGGGGGGGCCTGGACATCTCAAATTTTTAAAAACCCCCTTTTTGGGCCTGGACCGTAATTTTGGGACCCAAGCTAAGGAACACGGGAAACCCTGGGGGGGTATTCGAGGGACGTCCAAGATGGATGGGCTGAACCTTCAAATCCCTTTTCCCCCCAAAAAAAAGGGACAGTACTTTTGGGACATATGTCATCCCGAAGGGGGGGCGCCAAACCCCGAAAGTCACGCCATCCCGAAAGGCCCCCCCCCGAAAACTCAAGGGGGGGCGGGAGTTTTTCCCCGGGAAAGGGCAGGGTTTCAAACCCGGGGGGTTTGGAAAGGACCAACCAAGAAACACGCCCGCAGGACCTCCTTTGGGAGGACAAAACCCCCCAAGACAGAAATCCTCCATTCCCGGGGAAAAAAACAAAAAAGGCTTCAAAATGAAAGATCCTGACAGGCGATAAACTTTTTCCCCCCTGACTACAGCCACCCCCTTCCTGCTGACAAATGTGCAGCCAAAAGGTTTGGGGGGTTTCAGTCAAAGCAAAATGGCCAAAAAATCTTTTCAATGAAACCCGGAAGCCCCCGGCCGACCGAAGAAACCCAAGGGAAATATAGCGCTTTTAAGGGGGCCTCCTGGTCTGGGCCCATTACAAAAAGGTTCAAGATTCCACCTCTAGCAAGTTCACTGCTACACAGAAAAAAAACCCCCTTTAAAAACATCTTGAAACACCCAAAGGGGGGGCCATACACTTTGGGAAACCCGGGGCGTCAACATCAATTTCCCATCAAGAAAGGGGGGGCCGTAAAAAAACCCAAAACGCTGCCCCCTTGTCCAAAAGGGCCGATAATTTCCGAAGGGAAGGGGAATGGGATGATCTAGAAGAATTGAGCTACCGCTTTTCCACAAAAGGGGGGATATCCACAAAAGGGGGGCCTAAAAAAAAGGCAGGGGGGGAAGACTTTAAAAAACCCTTTACCCACCCCCACAAAAGGGACCCCAAAAATGCCCCCTTTGGCCCCAAATCAAAACTGAAACCCAAAATTTTTCCCCCTTGAGAAGGTGTTTCTCAACAAGCGAAGCAGCTGGGGGAAAGAAGAACCCAAAATGGTGTTAAAAGCCTACCACGATCGAGGGGGACTTTGGCGGGGAAAAAGCGGGGAAAACCCCGCGGGAAGGGGTCGTTTTACTGGTGGGAATGCAAGTTTCCATCGAAAAGGGTGTAAAAACGCCCTCCGGGAGCCTCCGAAAAAAAAGAAAACATTTAACCAAAAAACACCCCTGCACCCCTCAAGACGACTCGTCCCGGGAGATGGGGCGGGGACCTTTCAATTTTTCCCCCACCCAGTCGGGAAATACCATATCCCTGAAAAGGGGGGATCACTACTGGGGGTTCCGGGGGCCCCCCCCTGTTAAAATTGACAGCTGAAACAGCAGCAAAACGTTTCGGCTTTTTTCTGCAGCCCCCATGGATATCCAAGCAAGTGCTAATAAAAAAAGGTCCTCCCTTTGAACTAAAACTTTTAAAAAGGAAAATTCGTTTTTTCCCCCGGTGTAAAAAAAAAAGAACCACCCCGAAACCCCCCCCAAAAACCCAAATGGTCTTGTGAAAAGATAACCCTTTTACCCTTTGTCTGCTGAAGGGTCCATTTTGGGGAAAATCGGTGGCCAGAACTACAAACCTCCCCGGGTAGATCGGGAAAAATCACATCCGTGAGTTCCACCAACTGCACCCCCCCTTATCACAAGAAAAAAAAAGCTGCCCAGGGTTTTGGTTTTTGGTTTTGGTAAAACCCAAAAAGGGTTACTGCTAAATTTTTGGGGGCCCCAAAAAAAACCCGACAGGAAAGTACAGGAGAGTAAAACCCTGGTAAAAATAGTATCAAAAAAAAAAGGGGGAAAAGCAAGAGAAAACTACACAAAAGGGGCGCCACCCAACCCTTTTTTAGGGCCTGGAGAAAGTGCTAAAAAGAAAAAGAAAACCCCCAAAAAATTTTGGTAAGGGGGGGGAAAAAAGGGCCCCATAGGTCGGCAAAACCCAAAAAATTTACAACGGGAAAAACCCGTCCCCTTAAAAGATGGGGGAAAAAAAGACCACCACGGTATCCAGAGACCACCTAAAATTGTGTCCAGACTTTTTTAAAAATTCCAGAAAGAATTTTTTAGGGAAAAAAAAAAACCTTTAATCATACCCCGGGCCTAGGAGTTTTTCCCGCATTTTGGCCCCTTTTATGGGGATGCTGTATTTTCCAGTATTTTCAATTTCCCCAACCCCCAAAAAAAGGGGTTTTAACGGTTTACCCCCTTAAACCGAAACAAAAATTTTTTAAGAAGAACCCCCCTGACTTTCCCAAAAATAGTTCCAAAAATGGAATCTCAAAATGGGGAAAACCCTTTAGATTTTGGGGTCCCCAGAAAAGAACCCCTGACAGAGCAAAAACCGCTCGCCCGGCCGCTAGCATTTTTTCCCGATCCCAAGAGGGGATGGGATTTTTTTCGCCACCCACGCAGCAAAAAGGGTAAGCACTATCCCCACCCCCACACCACGTGGTCAGTACGTAAAACGAAAAAAGGGGTTTCCTTTTGGGGTCCCCAAAAGTAGCCCCACAAACTTCTAGTTACCCAAAGGGGGTTTTCAACTGTACAAAGTTATGAAGAAAATTACATTTTATTGAAAGGGTTTTAGAAAGTTTTTTTTATCAAATGTGATTTTTCTAAAAGGGGTTTTTTCCAAGGACTTTCGTGGGGGGACTTTGCCAGCCCAAAAACTGTATTGAAATATTTGGGACCATCCCCCCTTTTGGGTTTTTTTTCAAAAAGCCATACACTCAAAAGAAAAACCCGGGGTTCCGGGGGGAGGTCCGCCTAAAACCCCCACCCCCCCCAGGCCCCCGGGGGGGGTTTTTGGGGGGGGGTCCCCACAAAATAAAATTTTATTTTTTATGTGAAAAAATTTTTTTGATATTTTCTAATTTTCTTTTTAAAAAATTTTAACTTCGAATGCCCTTTCCTCCCGAAAGGGGGTAGTTTTTTTTTTTAAGTTATGTTTTATTTTTATGGGTTTTTATAAAAATTTTTTTTTTTTTCACCCGGGGTGCTGACGTAACTAGGGGGGTTGGGGGGCCCCGCTGCCTTTTTACACATGTTCCCAGGAGAAACACCGGGGAAAAAGGGGGAAAACAAAAATCTGAATAGGGGAAAAAAGTGTTTCTTTTGTACCGTGTTACCTAGAAGAAAAAAAAATTTTGACTTGAAGGGGGCCCTGGGGATCCTTTTATTTTAACTGAAAAGGGTGTAACAAAGGGGAAGCTTTCGGACTACGCAGGTTTTCTTTACAGGCAAAGCAAAACAAAATGAAGAATACATATTTTTTATCCAAAAGGGGAAAAAGGGAAAATGCAATGGGAAGACAAGTGACGTGAAAAAACTGTCCCTTATGGGAAAAAGGGGGGGGAAATAAATTTTACATTTATAAAATAAGGGTGAAAGTTTTTTTACCCCCTGTTTTTGGGGGGGGGGATTGTGTTGGGGATACCCCCAAAAAAGGGAGGGAAGCAATTCCCTTTTAAATTTTTTGAAAAAAATGGGAAACCCCTTTGGGGAAAAAATTTTACCCCCCACTTAAAATTCAAAGTCATCAAAGGTTTTTTTCCCCCAAAAATTTTAACTTTTCCCCCTTTGAATTGATTTTAAAAATAAACCATACCCCCCTGCAGCGGGCATACAAAATGTTTTGCCACAGTAAAAAAATTCTTTTTTCTTATTTTGTCGATGAGAATTCATCCTTGTTTTTAGTTTTTTGCCCGGGGTTTCCCCCCCCAAAAAACCCCCCGTTGGGGGTTTTAATATAATTTTTTTCACCAAAATTAGATGTGATGCAGCGGAAAAATACCTGTATCGGGGCCGATGGAAATTGGGGGTTTTTTTTGTCCGTGGTCATAAATCACAGGTTTTGCTTTTTTTTTTTGCAAAAAAGGGACCTGCAGGGTTGGGGGGGAAAGGGGGCTTCGAAAATGTTTTTTTAGATTTGGGGCGCCAAAAAATTTGTAGTGGGGGTCTGGAAAATAGATTTAATGGGGGATCTTTTGTAGGGAAAAGGGGTTTAGGGGTTTTTCAGCTCCCCTTTTTTTCCCCTTTTGGGGGGGTAGGTACCACAGGGCACCCGGTTATTTTCTTCTTTTGCTTTTTTGTGCAGGATTCCTTTATATTCTGGGCCTTTTGGGGGAAACCCGGGCACCATCCAAAACAATTGAAAACCAAAAAATTTTTAAAACCACCCCAAAATCAAGGGGGTCACCTCACATTCAAAGCTAAAGAAAAATAACCGGGGGCCTCTAGTGGTCACCTACAAACCAAGTCGGGAAAAATGCTAATGGACTGCACAAAATACAACCTTTTTTAAAAAAAAAATGCCCCATTCAAACCATATTTCCCGACCCCCACAATGTTTTTGGAAACCCCCCCAAAACTAAGAAGCAACCCCCCCTTTTCAAAGCTCCCTCCCCCCCCAAAAGCTGCAGGTACCTTTCCCCCTTTTTAAAAAAAAAAAGCAAAACTTGGGGCTCAAATGACCCCGGGCAGGAAAAAGAAACCCCCAAATCCCACAGGGGGACAAATACCAGGGCTTTCAGGCTCACATCTAATTTGTACCAAAAATTAAAAAACTAAATGCCAAAGGGGGGTGTAGGGGGAAGGGGAAAAAAAAAAAAAAACAAGGGGAATTTTTCATGCCACACAAAAAAAAAAGAATGGGGAAAACCCTTGGGGGAAAAACTTTTTAGCCCGGTCATAGCATGACGATATGGGGAAATTTTTTTTATTTTAAAACTAACTTCAAACAGAAGGATAAAAAGTCTGGAATAAAAAATTAGGGTACCGACCTCCTAGTGCGGATGAATTTATTTCCCCAATTTTTTTTCTTTTTACCCCAAAAAAAAAAGGGAAACTGTTTCCCCCACCTTTAGGTCTCAAAAAAATCCCCAAACCCCCCAAAAAAAGGGGAAAAAAAATTTTTACTCCTTATCATGAAACTAGTCAATTTTTTCACCCTCTGCCAAAAGGGCAGTTCTGGGGGTTTACGTCATTGTCTTCCCCTTTTTCTTTTTCCCTTTTTCCCTTTTTTGGGTAAAATTTTTATTTTTTCGCTTTTTTTTTAGTTTTTTTCCTGATGAAGAGACCTGCGGGGTCTCGAAAGCTTGCAATTTTTTACCATCTTTCAGTTAGCCTTTAAAAAAGGGATAACCACGGGGACTCTCAATCAAAAAATTTTTTAAAAAAAAGGAGGAAAGGGTTTTTAATATAAAAAAGCTGCAAAAAAAAATATCACAGCAAATTCCCCATTCTTTTTTTTGGGGAAAAAAAAAAAAACATTTTGGGGGGGACAGGGAACATTTCCCAAACAATGAGAGAACCACTTACTGTCGCCAAATTTTCAGTGACTTTACCTCTTCCCCCATGACCGGGGGGGACTGCAGTGAGAATTCCAGAAAAAACCACCCAAAAACGCGGCCACAGCACGAAAAAAAAGAAAAAAAAAGGGGGAGATGCCCACCCCTCAAAAAAATAAAAAAAAAATTAATCAAAAAGAAAAAACCAGAGGGGAAAAGGACGGACCCGGGGCCCCGTTTCAGTAATCAGGACTGAGCGCAAAACCCTTAGGGCTTTTATTGTAATCATACAATCCTAATAAAGGGGGGGCCGTAAGACACAACTCTGGGAAAAATTTTGTATAGGGAACCCAGACACAAAATACAATATCTGATTACAAAAATTGTTTCTGTAAAAAGACATTTTTTCCCAAAAAATTTTAAATTATCAAACCCGCCCCCAAAGGGCCAAAATCCACTAGCGCAGATACAAACACCATCGTCCAACAAAAAACAATGTGGGGAAAAAGAAATAAAATATGAAAATTTGAAAGGGGGAAATACGAGGGGGGAAATAGGACCGGGACTCCCCCTATTGGGGGGGGGGTTTCCCAAAAAAAGGGGGATTTGTTGAAGGGGTTTTTTTGTATGGGGATCAAAATGTATTTTTTATTTTTTGGTCCAAATTACTGCACCATAAACCTTTTTATCTATATTTTTAAAACCCTTTTGGGGGGGGAGCAACTGCCGGGGGAAATTTTTCTGAGCGCCGGGTTTTAAAAAAGGGTTCACGTGCTTTGAATTTTAAAAATTCTAGCCCCGGGCCCCCATGTCTCCGGTGTCGAGACAAACACTTGCAGGGGGTTTTCCCAAAAACAGTAATCCCGGCATGTGTTCCCGCGGTACTTGAACATATTTTTCGAGATGCCGAAACACTGGGTTTTTACACAAGCACTTGGAAACCCTTAACCCGCCGTTTTTTCATCACTGGCAGACGAAAAATCAAGCTATCGCATGATAGGCATTCGACGGAGGGGGCATAATACAGACAATAACCCCTTGCCCCTTTCCAGGTCGTACATTGGGCAATGCCCAAAACTGGGCCCAAAGAACTGACACTTTCACCAAAACCAGGGACTTATTGATCCCAGAATCCTCCTTGCAAAGAGTTGTCAATCTTTTCCCCCAAGAAAGCCCCACTAATTGCCAGGGGGGAAGTTGCTCCTAAGTTTACAGTTTTGCCTACGTGGTCGTGGGAGCTGTGCGAACTGTCTGCAGCTTTTTTCGCACATAAGCCATAAAATTAATCGGTCCGTACCAGTGGGCAGGTACGCTCCGGGGATTTGACTTTTTGGGCCAAGCATGGGCACCGCTGGTCTGAACTGTGGAAGCAGAGACAGCTTTTCTTCTGCACACTGAAAGTCATATGGCCCGATTTCCCGCTCACCAGGGGGGGGTTCCTACTGCATTAACTGTCAACCAGTCAGGAACCCCCTGCTAGTCTGAACTGTGTGAAGCCAAGGCAGCCTTGATTCTGGGCAGGAGAATACAAAGGGGGACTGAAACTGGCCGACTGGAAAAAAGGGGAACTTCAGCCCGCGCTTTCAAGCGTGTACAAAAGTTC
>JARQOD010000007.1:112855678-113009364 GCA_033576555.1 Oophaga sylvatica | reverse complement strand
GTGTTTGACGCTGCGCCAACGCACAGCGTCAAACCGCAGCTAATCCGGACTGTTTCCTGACCGTGGAAACATACCCTAAGAGAACTTTTTTGTTTACTCCACAATTAACTTTACAAGTATCTATTTTATTTCCTTAAGCACGCAATTATAGTTCTTACATTTCCATTTTCATCCCCTTCTTCTAAGAGTCAGAACTTTTTTTATTTTACTTTCAACCAAGCCATATCAGGGATGGCTTTTTGTTGGACAAGTTGGAATTTTATATGTTCATTTCAGGGTAAAAACAGCAATACCAAACTTGTATAGTTTTTCAATTGTATTAAAAAAAGCCTGAACTTTATAGTTTGTGTCGCTCGTCCTTTTGTAAATTTTTCCATCAATGGAGCTGCAGGAGGGTTTGTTTTTCCTTGCCAAGCTGTAGTTTGTATTGGTACCATTTTGGGGTACATAAAGATGTTCTGATCGCTTTTTACTGCAATTTTGAGGGAGGTCTACATGCCAAAAAACACAAATTTTGGCATTTTGATTTTTTTCTTTTTTTAGTTTAATGAGTGGGTTATTTAATTTTATATTTTGATAGATTAGATGTTTATGGACACGGATATACTGAATATACTGACTTTTTATATTTATTTGTTTTTGAATGGGTAAAAGGGCAGTGATTCAAAATGTAACTGTTTTATTATTATTTTTTTTTTACTTTTTTATCACTATATTTTAAGTCTCCATAGGGAACCAGAACCTGTGATTGTTTGATCGCTTGAGCTATATATTGCTATATTTTAGTACTGTGGTTTCCTATGAAGACCTGCTCCAATTGCTGCTGTCAGAGGCAGGTGTTGGCTGTATCACACAGCCGACACCTCACCTACGTAGAACAGGCTCAGGTACTGAGCCCGCACCATACAACCGCACCCAATAGTAAGTCATGGAGCGGGAAAGTGTTCATAACGTGGTTTGCATAGGTGAAAACTCAGCTGAAGTGAATGGAAAAAACTGCATGTGCGACGACTTGTCCATGTACAGCAGCTTCATCGCTGGCCAGGGCAGGGGTTGGGGAACCCCTACTCTAGAGATTGGAGAGACACACATACATAGAAACAGTATCTATCAGATATTTATAGCATACCCATGAGTGTCTACCCTCTGAACCATATTCCCTTGTGCCACCCAAGTGCCCCGTACCTAGGTCATATTATCTTATACAAGTCCCAAAAGTGGTTATTTTGGCCCCAGTGGTTGTCGCCCAGCTTCCCAGGAACAATATTACAGGGGGGAGTTAGATGACAATATTCACAGTATTTTTAGACATAAATACCATCTAAACATTCCTAATACAAATCCCACAAACGTCAGTCCGTCCTGTGTCCGTCTTTTTTATAGTCCTGAAAGCTGAGTAGTCAAATCCGTTGGCGAAATACCAGCCAGAAAATAGAAAACGCCATTCATTCAGGGGTTAGATAGGAAATTTGGGAAAAGTTGAGGAATTAACATATAGGTGACGAGAAAGAGTACACACCTGAGAATTCTCCTATGAAGACCATCCAGCGGTGACATGAGTGAGGGGTGAGAAGGGAAATAGAGGGAAAGACCGGGTCAGTCAATGGCTAGCTAGAACCAACATGCTAAGAGAGCAATCCTAAAAACAGTAGCGCATGCAAGGGGACGTTACTTCCACAACATATCGACAACTACCCCTAGAATGGGAAAATGGAGACTAAACACTGATTAATTTATATAATGCAACTAATCGACAGGAGGTTGGCCAATGTAAGCCGTCTGGATTTCGATTGACCATCAATGACTCCTAATGGACAGCGCACTAGAATCCATGCAGAACATCACAGCTCCTTTCTTCCCATACCAAGTAAATCGGCTCCTTCGTCAACATCCCCGATGACTTCCGACCCAGCCGTGGACAGCTCGTGGTACAAAGAGTCGGTGTTGATTCCGAAGGCTTTGTTCACAATGCCTTGAGTGGGACTGATGGGATAATTATATTGGACATATTACACATAAGCTGTAAGGGTTAAAAAGTAGGTTCTAATATAGAACATCAGAGTTCATACCTGGTCCCTGAACGTTCTAGGCGGGGATCCTGACACATGTCCAACTCTGGGGTTGAGTCGATGATGTCCTGAACGTCAGACCATTCATCGCTGCTCCCCATGCCTGTGTGACACCCTCATTACTAGCAATGCATCCCATAAAGGATTTTGTAGGGTAGGATATACATTTACTATACTGTTCTTACCTATGCTAACGTTTCTCATTTCTTGGGTCACTTGCACCTCCATGTTGTGGCTGTTCCGCTTTTCCCGTGACCTCTTACTTTTGCTAGTCATGCCATAGTCCTGGAGAGGCCCGAGACTCTCATGTAGAGGCGTTACGGCTGCCGACGGGACGGATGAGGTGGGAGTGTTAGATTTGGTACCAGTGGTGCTTGGGGTGGCGGCCACTGATGACTGGCCAGATTCTGACATTTCATCCTGGCAGAAGGTTATATAGATATTAAGCAAGACTTTCCAGTAATTCATTATGTATAGTAATATCTGTAGAATAGGTGATATCAAGGACACTACTTCTTAAAGGGAATGTCTCATGCATTTAACTCCCCTGCAGGTAGTCCTATTAGAGGAACGCTCTTCCTTTATTGTCCACAGCACAGTTGCAATGTAAGGGAGTGAATGGACAGAAAAGCGTCAGTTTATTAATCTAGTCTTGGGAAATGATGATGTACAGCTACCTCGCGAGACCAAGAAGTGACAGGGGAGCTGCATGGAACACCTTTTATATTAGTATAGTGCTAAGGTTTTCTTACGCCAGCCACAGATAAATGGGCAAACAAGCATTCGTAAGTCATTAGCCCATGTAAACTTGGCTCTAATCAGCCAATAAACAAGCAAAATGCCCGCTTTCTGACCGATGGAAAGTTTTATGTGTCGTAAATGTCACTGTTATTATCAGCAAATCTACCCATGTAAAGAGGGGGTGCTGATAAAAAGCAAACTGTATGGGGAATGATTGATCGCATCGTTCATCACTATCCAGTTTGCTTTGCCCCTGGAGAGGGACCTTGAACAGGTGCTGACAGACATGCTATATCTTTGATCGGTGCTCATAAAGGTATACATCTTCCCTTGTAAACCCAACTTTAAACTTATTTAGGCCTCCGTCAGTACAGCAGATCTGTCAATCCACTGTCTTCTAAAGGAGATGACGCTGCTGACACTGTCCCAGTCTAACTGGCGCAGCTGTGCACCTTGGTGGCCAGTGTGAAAGCCAAAAATTAAAAATGATTAGACATTCCCATCAAAAGTGTTGTCGCATCGTCTATCTTTAGGACAACACTGCTCCCCTGTTTCCGACTTCCTACTTGCCAGAGGGTGGTGAGCTCCTGATGATTGACAGTTTGGACAAGCGACATGGCTGTGCTGCTGGCGTAAACTGTGCACCCTCCAAGGCTACAGGCAAAAGCTGTTTTGCATCTGAAGAGCGCAGCGGCACTCAAGCCAGATCCTGCCAACTTCAGAGCAGCGCTCACAACCTCTATAGCAAAGAGCTTGCAAGTGCTGTGCTCCCTTCCTAGGAGACTTCTGATACACTGCAAAGGCGACCGAGCACCTATGCAACAAGCAGAAAACTATTAGATTAAAATCCTCTCTAATTTCCAATTTGTAATTCACTGTTTTTTACAAGCACTTTGCAGTTTTACCCATTTAAGAAAATGGGAGTCGCTGTTCCTGCTCTATTTTAAGGTGGATCTGTCATCGCTTTGCTGCACAGTTTTAGGTACAATATAGTGACAGGTCATCGGCTAATGCAGCAGAGGGGAGGGATACCCCCAATTCTTCCCGCCCCTCTCACCAGTGATCGATGTCATGTATACCCGCAAATACACAATGAGCAAAAGGTGGGCTAACACTGAACAAACATGCGGTGAACAGGATGACCGTACAGAGGCACGTAATGTAAAGGACTCTGGGTATGGGATAGATTTAAAAATCTAATATCTATGAAATCAAATCTGATAATGGATCCAGGACCCCAAAATCCTCCCTCTTATCGATTCACATCAAACAGCCACATGCCCTGCTATCAATATCCATTGCAAGGATGGATGAGATGGTGATGAAGACACACGGAAACTGTTCCCATGAATATCTGAGCCAACCTTGTAAATGAAGCTGGACTTTAGCTGGCTGAGGTCACTCAGGTGCCAGTGGTCCGAGCTTGGGGTGATCTTGCCACCCACCTGCCCACGTACCATTCCGTCCGCCAGTGAAAAGACGTTGAGAGAATTTGGGCGCTCCTTTCGGCTGAAGGATAGAGAAGAAAACATGGTACATGTTAGAAGAAGAGGAAAGCAGAACATCTTGTAGCGCAAAGATTTATATACTAGCAATGCAAGATTAGGTCTGTGGGCAAAATAAAATTGATGTGAAGCCCCATTCCACCTCTGCGGAGGATCAAAGAAGCTTGATGCTGGAGTAGAATGAAGTCAAGACTTGAAGGTAATCTGTCAGCAGCTCTTTGCTATGTAATCTGAGAGCAGCAAGATGTAGGGACAGATACCCTGATTCCAGGGATGTGTCACTTACTAGGTTCTCTGCTGTTATTTCAATAAAATCAATGTTTTATCAGCAGGGGAATATCACTGCTGGACAAGGTGTTGATGCCTCCTGGTCAACTGCTCTGTGTAACTCCTCCCCCACCACTTATTGGCAGCTTTCTGCCTATGCACAGTAAGCAGCCAACCAGTGGTGTGGGCAGGGTTATACACAGCTCAGCATTCAGAGCTTTTCTAGATCTGCAGCAGAGAAAATTAATTCTAGTGACACATTGCTAGAATCTAGGTCTCTGCCCCATATCATGCTGATCTCAGTTGGGGTAGCAAAAACCTTTAGACAGATACCCTTTAAAATATTAAATATTGGAATGGTTTTTTTATGTGCTTCTATGGCAACAGACTACAAGCAAACTTGCGTCGTCTGATTTTACAATCATGCTTCCTTCTTTCCACCCCCTACATTATAGTGACCTCCTGAACTTATGTTAGAAAGATAAAAAGGACAAAAGTACGGGCTGGCAGGATTATATTACACGGGGCTTATTGGTAGTCTGTTACCATAGAGACACAAAGGACTGCATAGGAGCTGTAGTCACAAAGCGATAAGAGATTTTTAATTGACTATTTGCTTTATTTTTCACTGCAGATGCATTGAAACAATAAAAAAAACATGAAAATGGAGCTAATGAGAACAGCTATGACCTTCACTATATCTTCTGCTCAGGAGTGTAAGACCATGTTCCCACGTAGCGTTACAGTACCAAAACATGCAATAGGAATGACCTTTGATGCGATTTTGATGTGCTCTTTTTTTATGCATTTTCCCTTTTTTATGATGCGTTTTTGCTTCAGATTTGAAGATTTTTTTCACGTTTTTTTAGCGCAGAAATGCTGGGATTCTGCACTAAAGAAATGCAAGAGCATTTTCTAAATGCATTTTTTTTCAGTCTCCTCAAAAATATCTATAATGCCTCCTTCACATGTCAGTGTGGTGACAGTTTTCACACGTACTGGAGATACTTATACAAGTTGACCCATTCAAGGGTATGCCACACTAAACAACATCGCTAACGGGATCGCTAAAAAACGTCACTATTTAGCGATCCCGTTAGCGATGTTGTTGTGTGCGGCATCTGTCAGCGACGAGGCCCCTGCTGTGATCTCGCTCGTCGCTGACATCGTTCCGGACCCTATTTAGATCGTCGGCGCCCCGCAGGTAAGTATATATCGCTAAGTGTGGCACCTTTTCTTAGCGATTTAGCGGTACTTTTGTACCGCTAAAGTCGTTAAGAAGATCGCTAACGCGATAGCGTCGTTAACTAATCGCTAAGTTAAGCCGCACTTAGCGATATAGAAACAATCCGCTAGCGATCGCATTAGTATGCGTCTTTATGATCGCTATCGCTAGCGGGATTGTTTAGTGTGGCAGTACCTTCATGGATATTGGCCCCCTCCCAGACTAAGAACATCGGCCTTCACCCACCCCATAAATGGCTTATCCATTAGCATCGGCTCTTCCCACTTACCCTGGTGCAGAAGGTGAAAGAGCAGAGGCTAAGTGCGAGAATTGGCACATCTGATGGATGTGCCATTTGTGGGGTGGCTGAGGGCTGATGTTCTTAGCCTGGGAGGGGGCCAATATCCATGGCCCCTTCCTAGTCTATTAATATCAGCTCGCATCTGTCTGTTTAGCCTTTTCTGTTTAGTAAATATTGGGGGGACCCTTTTTTGGGGGGTATGTCCTATAATAACCAGCAAAGGCTAAGCAAACAGCTGTGAGCTGATATTAATAGCCTAGGAACCTTTATGGGTATTGGCACCTTCCCAGAATATTAACATCAGCTCCCAGCTGTCAGCTTACCCTCAGCTGGTTAGGAAAATGAAGTGGGACCCCACTGTGTTTTTGTTTATAATTATTTATTTTAGACGAGAGAGTCACAGACGGCAGTGCTGAATGCAACTCTCCTCAGTGTCGCCTGGTCTCGCTGATCGCAGTGAGACTACACGACAATGATGAGAGCTCCATTCAGCACCCATCACCTTGGAACAGCGCTAGCTGTACTGCTTTTCCCAGGTGCCGGTATGTGTCAGAATGATGGCACACATGGACGCCACACGTACAGTATGTAGCCGGTACTCATTTTTCCAGTACCTGAAATATCAGGACGTGTGAAAGAAGGCCTAAGAAAAAAAATCCACCAAAATGAACACATTTCCACAGAGTATGGAAACGCACAGCAGGTGTGAGTTTTCATGAAATCAAATCCACATTGTTTGAACTAATATACTACGTTCCTATTGCGTTTTTTTGTTTTTTTTTGGGAAAGGAGGTTGCATGAAATTGTATGTAACAGTCCATGAAAAGTTGATGTGATATCAAGAAAACTCATACCCTCTATGTGTTTAAATATGTGTTGGAAATATGCTTTTCTGGAGCACAAATTCCCTACAGGCTTCTATGGGGAGCCTGAGAAAAATGTTGTAAAAAAAATGCAATTGTGTGGCCCAGCTGCGCTTGGTACACATGTTCCCAGGAGAATGCACGGAAAAGGTAAATCACAAATATCTGATAAGCACACAACACCTGACATTTTTCCTGGTTTCACCAGAGGGAGCCCTTGAGACAGCAGTGAGCAAAAGACAATCTAGCTGAACGCTAGAGGAGTCGTTGGTGTTACCTCAGGGAGAGCAGACACGAGATCAGAGTACGGAGTTACCTCAGGAGAAGCTGACATCCACTGCTGCCTGTGCTCATATTAAGGTGTGTGTAGGACGACAGGCGAGTGGTGACCTAGGAAGGAGTGACTTCGGTGACAGATCACCTTCACTCAACTTAACCGGACACCGGGTCCGAAGTATTGCTGGAACCTTTACGGCTAGCGAGAGAAACACCGGAATCCCTGCTGGACTTCAGGTCGCAGCCCTAAGTGCTGATACATAACCGGGGTTAGGAAGACGGGAGTCTGGCAGGTACCGCCATAAAGACACTGTTCTGTCCACAAAAATACCTCATCACAAGGTCAGCCGGGCGAAGAGAGGAGAAGGAGTTAAACTTCGCTTCACGCAAGTTAGGACTCACACACATTAAAGAGAAAGGAGGCCTTTAAACCTACACAGTGATTACCTGGATGTGCATTCTCCACCCTGAGCAGCTTCCCGGGACATACCTGCAACATCACCAGTAAAGGTATGGAAAGAGACTGATTTGTGTGTGGCTACCTTATTGCTTGCACCCCTGCACCGCCATATCACCCTGAGGGATCCATCCAGTCTCGCCTGTGGGAGACTTAACACCTTGCTGCCCCAACCCTCAGAGGATTCACCCTGCAGCGCTGGTCACCCTGATCAGAAACCACAGGTGGCGTCACGAACTATTACTAAAATCCCCTGTAAATATTCCCCTTTGTATGAGCGCCCAGGGCAACGGACCGAGCTGTGCTACTTGTGACATTCCCCATAGACTTCAATGCGCTCGGTGCCGAGTACCCCATAACCCTGGTGTTGTGCGGCTCATCTTTGGCGTCACAAACAGGATACGAAGCTTACTATTTGTGAGTCCTGTGTGCCTAATTGGACTGTTTTTGTGCAAAAAGACTGTGTTGCTGTTTTGTGATTTTTGGCGTCAATTGTCCACCACTGCCCGCCAAAGTACAGCGCTACAGAGCAAAGAGAAGGGGCGTACCTGCAGAAAGCACGCGGAGTCCCGGACACGCCCCCAACGCTGACGCGGCGGCAGGTCCTGACATCGCTGTGCCCGGAGAGCTGCAGCCTTCAGGAAAAGGTAGGCCACGCTGAACTAGGGGGGGCGCAGACATGTCGCAGCCGCAAGCTGACAGCGCGGCCGAGGGCGACCACTCCAATGACTCACCCGCCGGCGCTGCAGCGCAGGATGGAATCGCTGGCCCCTCACCAGGTCCGGTGGCCCCGATAATACCGCTGACGCTCCCATACCTGCCTGGAGCAAAGTGGCTCCCTCAGTATAGCGGTAAGCCGGATACCCTGTCAGGGTTCAAGCGCAAAATATGCAGCATAATAGACATGTACCCTATGACAGAGAAGCAAAGAGCTGCAGTAGTATTAGGACAATTGACTGGGGCTGCAGAAAGGGAAGTAGAGACTTGGACAGCAGCAGACCAAGAATCAGTGATTTCAATTTTCTTAAAGCTACAGACTATTTTTGAGGACCGCACTGAAACAGATCTCCGGATGACATTTTACCAATGCTCCCAGAGACCAGATGACAGTATTAGGGACTACGCCTGCCGACTACAGGGGGCCCTGCGAGCTCTCAAACAGGTTAACCCTATAAGTGCCATTAATGAAAGTAAAATGCTGAAGGAACAGTTTGTACGGGGACTGAGGTCCCAAGCTGAAAGCAGGACTGTGCACTGGTGGTCCTTGGATCATCCTGACGCTACCTTTGATGCCTTCAAAAGATATGGCTATAAAAGGACTGCGACCCCTGGAGAAGCCTGAGGTGGCAACTCAGTATCACCCGGGTGAAGCCACTCTAAAGCCGGCAGCATCCACCTTATCCCCGCTGGTGGCGGAAGCCAAAACGCAGGTGGCGCCCCCTACTGAGTTGGACTGTCTGCGCTCAGAAGTGCGCCAGCTGACTAAAAATCTGGCCGCTGTAATGAGTGCCCTGCAACTGCGGAAGGAAGAAGGAGGAAAGATCCTGCTAGCCGACTGCCCAGAGGATGTCCCTTGGATGAACCGGAGGAAAAGGAGGACGTCGCCCCACCGGAGGAGGACAACGCCACCCCCAGGAGCGACCCCTGATCAGCACCATCCTCGCCGAGAGATCATCTGCTACCGTTGCAACAGAAAAGGTCATCTAGCCCAACAGTGTCCTTTAAACGAGCAGATCCTGGGTCCGAGGGCCAACACCCAGGAATAGACTCTTCAGGCCCCTCTAGACTGGAACCGCAGGTTTGTGGGAAGAAGACCCTACCTGTCCATCATCCTGGACGGGATCGCAATCCCTGCCCTGCTGGACACTGGATCTCAGGTGACCATCATACCTGATGTCCTTTATAATAAGTTTTGGTCCATGGACAGCCTCCAGCCCCCGAGCCCTGACTTTGCTGTATACGCCTCTAATGGTCTCCCTGTTGATATACTAGGAGCCAAAAACGTGGACGTAAAGGTGGGCAGAGTGGAGCTGAAGGATCAAGGACTCTTAGTAGTAAAGACTGTAAATGAGGAAAATGGCTTAAATGTGGTTTTAGGTACTAACATTATTAGTAACTGTCTGGGAGAAGTTGTGTTTTTGCTCCAACAGCTCGCTGAAGTTGCCAAGCCGAAGCAAAAGGGAGTGATCCAGAGGGAGATCCGGGCCCTGATGTGCCAGCAGCAAGCGAAGCTGACAGATGGTGAAATTGGTAATGTACGGGTGATAGACCCGAACCCCATTGTGATACCCCCAATGAGTGAAATGCTAATATGGTGTAGAGCAGCAATAGGTCTGAGAGGACAGAACTACCAAGCAGTAGTAGAACCCCATTGTTCAGAGCACAGACCTACACTTTTGACTGCTAGAGGGGTAGTGGAAGTAAGAAATGGGAGAGTACCAGTACGTCTTCTCAACTGGGGAGAAGATGAAGTAAATTTACCACGTTATGCCACTGTTGCTAAATTACATACCGTAGATAACAACTCCATTCTCACGACCGAGTCCTTAGCCTCCCGCCAACCAGCGGAGGATAATGACCCAGCAACCCAGGTGGAGGATTGGTGTCAGCAGCTCCATGTCGGGACAGACACCACTCCCGCCCACCAAAAACAGGGAGTACTACGGGTGGTACAGGAGTACACACAGGTATTTAGCAAACACCCACTTGACTTTGGGACAATTAAGGGAGTACAACATCATATCCCTACAGGCAGTCATCCTCCCATCAAAGAGCGGTATAGGCCTATACCTCCAGCACACTACCAGAAAGCTAAGGAAATGTTGCGTGACATGAAGGAAGCAGGGGTGATAAGGGATAGTTGTAGTCCCTGGGCAGCACCTCTTGTTCTAGTTAAGAAAAAGGATGGGAGCATGAGAATGTGTGTAGATTACAGACAAGTAAATCGCATAACACATAAAGATGCATACCCATTACCACGCATCGAGGAATCCTTAGCTGCCTTAAAAACTGCTAACTACTTTTCCACCCTCGACCTCACTAGTGGGTACTGGCAAGTAGCTGTGGCTGAGGAGGATCGGGAGAAGACGGCTTTCACCACCTCAATGGGACTCTGTGAGTTTGACAGAATGCCGTTTGGACTCAGCAGTGCCCCGAGAACATTCCAGAGAGTGATGGAGAGCTGCCTGGGACATCTCAACTTTGAAACCGTGTTGCTGTACCTGGACGACGTAATTGTGTACTCCAAGATGTATGAGGATCATCTGAAGCACCTGGCAGAGGTATTCGAGTCACTGTCCAAGTATGGGATGAAACTGAAGCCTTCAAAGTGCCATCTGCTCAAACGAAAGGTACAGTACTTGGGACATATTGTCAGCTCAGAAGGAGTAGCGCCAGACCCCGAGAAGGTCACTGCCATCCAGAAATGGCCGGAGCCGAAGAATCTCAAGGAGGTGCGTCAGTTCCTGGGACTGACAGGTTACTACCGGAGGTTTGTAAAGGACTACACCAAGAAAGCAGCGCCTCTGCAGGACCTCCTGGTAGGACAACCCCTCAAGAGCAGAAATCCTCCATTCCACTGGGGTAAAGAACAAGCTGAGGCGTTCAAGGAGATGAAGGAGATCCTGACAGGCGATGAAATCTTAGCCTACCCTGACTACAGCCAGCCGTTCCTGCTGTACACTGATGCCAGCAACGAAGGATTGGGAGCTGTCCTCAGTCAGAAGCAAAATGGCCAAGAAAAAGTCATTGCATATGCAAGCAGGAAGCTCCGGCCGACCGAGAGAAACCCAGAGAACTATAGCAGCTTCAAGTTGGAGTTCCTGGCGCTGGTCTGGGCCATTACAGAAAGGTTCAAGCATTACCTAGCCTCTAGCAAGTTCACTGCGTACACAGACAATAACCCCTTGACACATCTTGAAACAGCCAAGCTGGGAGCCATGGAGCAACGTTGGATGGCTCGGCTGTCGAACTATCAATTTACCATCAAGTACAGGGCGGGCCGTAAGAACGCCAACGCTGACGCCTTGTCCAGAATGCCGCATGAATCCGATACGGAAGAGGAATCGGATGATCTAGAAGAGATTGAGCTACCTGCATTCCACAGAAATGGGATGATCCACGAGCAATGAGCCTACAGGAGGCAGTGTGGTAAGACGTTAAACCCTTTACCTCACCACAGCTGGAAGGAGACCCAGAACAGTGACCCGGTTGTCAGCCACATCAAGGAACTGATAACTCAGGAAGTTTCCTCCTTGGAGAAGGATGCATCTCAACAAGCGAAGCAGCTGTGGAACGAGAGAAGCCAGATGGTGTTGGAAGCCTACCACGATCGAGCGGGGCACTTTGGCTGGAAGAAGCTGGAAACCCTGCTGAAGTGTCGTTTCTACTGGGTGGGAATGCGAAGTTCCATCGAGAAATGGTGTAAAAACTGTGCGTCCTGTAGCCTCCGAAGAAAAGACTACAGTAGCCAGAAAGCACCCCTGCAGCCCATCAAGACGACTCGTCCCTTGGAGATCGTGGCATTGGACCATGTCAAGTTGTCACCCAGCAGGTCAGGATACTCATATGCCCTGACAATGGTGGATCACTACTCCAGGTTCCTGGTGGTCGCCCCTGTTAAAGATCTGACAGCTGAAACAGCAGCAAAGACGTTTCAGGCGTGTTTCTGCAGACCCCATGGATATCCAGAGCAAGTGCTAACTGATCAAGGTCCTGCCTTTGAAGCTGAACTGTTTAAGGAATTCTGTCACTTGTACGGGTGTAAGAAGATAAGAACCACACTGTACCACCCCAAACCAATGGTCTCTGTGAAAAGATGAATCACATAGTCATTGATCTGCTGAAGACGGTACCACTTGAGGAGAGGAATCGGTGGCCAGAACTACTACCTGACCTGGTAGATCTGTATAATCACATACCGGTGAGTTCCACCAACTGCACTCCAGCCTACCTTATGCGAGCAAGACCAGGAAAGCTGCCCATGGATTTGGAACTTGGTGTTGTAGAACCAGAAGCTGATGTTACTGCTGAAGATTGGGACACGAACCGACAGGAACAGTACAGGAGAGTACAAGCCTGCGTGGAAGATAGTCTCAATAAAGTAAGGGAAAAGCAAGAGAAGAACTACAACAAAAGTGTGCCAGCTAAGCCTTTTATGCCTGGAGAAATTGTGCTAAAAAGAAAAAGAAGAATGCACAAATTGGATGATCAGTGGGAACAAGAGCCATATGTCGTGCAAAATTCCAAATTTGACAACAGGAAAACCTGTACCATTAGCAAAGATGGAGGAAAAACGACCACCACGGTATCCAGAGACCACCTAAAATTGTGTCCAGACATGTTAAAACTTCCCGAGGAAGAACTTGTTATGGAAAAAGAGAAACCAGGTGAAGTCATACACACGGACCTAGGAGATTTTCCTGCAGATTGGCCTTGTATCGGAGATGCTGTGATTGTTCCAGTACTTCAATTTTACCAACCACAAGAAGTGCTTCAACGTCCAGTTGAGCCAGTTACCGCAGCAGAAGAAATAGTTCAAGAAGAACCTGCTCCTGTAGCATCTCCAGAAGTAGTATCTCAAAGAATGGAATCTCAAAATGTGGAACCTTCAGATGTTGGGTCTCAGGAAGAAGAATCCCCTGACTGTCACGCTGTATAGCAGATATATATATGTGATGTCAGTAATCTATATCAAAAGGGCAACATACTATATAACATGCGCATAGATATATGATAACATAGAATTACCTGACAGAATGTCCAGTGGGTCAATACTGAATCCGTTATACGCTGTCTCCGTCTAGAGGGTGACCGGGTCTATGCTGACCCTAAACTGGGGTCCTGACTAATCCCTCTACCTGGAGGTACTGTTAAAGGTACAGAGGTCCAGGCCACCAGCGTAAACCCTGTCTCCTATCAATCCCTGCCAACTGTAATCTAGTCCTAAGAAGGACCCTGATTACCACCAAAGGGAATGAACAGGTAACGGTTAATGAACAGAAAGACATACAAGAAAGACAAGAAATAAAGTAAATAAGTCTTACATACAACACTCACACACAGTAGGAACATCTAAGGTCTCAGAGATAAACTATAAGCTATAAGAGTAAAAACAACTAAGGAGCTCTTAGCTTAAGTATTCTCAAACCGCTCCAGTCTGCTAGACTACATGAATGCTTTCACCGGCGTCTAACACCCAGACTGGCAGGAATATAAAGGAAACTAATTAGAACATAATCAAAAGCAGCCGGGCGAGGCTGGACCTATTCTTAGCAAAGAGCTAGGTAAAATTAACTCTCTCATTACTAAACACAAAGAAACAGCAGCTCAGCTGTGAGAAGTCATAATGTGCAATCGCGACGATCTTCGTGGCGATGCACCCATGACACTGACAGAGCAGAACCGCATCGCCCAGTCGCTAGCATGCTTGCGAGATCCCTAGAGAGGTGGAGTCGGATTTACAGTTCGCCAGCACGCAGCACAGATAGGCTAGATGCTACTATACCTGACACCACACCACGTAGGTCAGTACGTACAACGAAAGGAAGGTTACCTGTTAGGTACCAAGAGTAGTCCTAGCAAACTAGTCTAGTATGACCCAGATAGGGTTTACTCAACTGTACAAAGTTATGAAGAAAATTACATTTTATTGAGAATGTTATATGATAATGTTTATATGCTAAATGTGATTTTTCTAGAAATGTTCTTATGCCAAGGACTGCGTGGCTGAGGACTTTGCCAGCCCAAAAACTGTATTGTAAATAGTTGGCACTCAGTGCCCTCTCTTGGTTTTACATAAAGCCATACTACCTCAGAAGAAAAACCCGTATGGTGTGGCCTTGAGTGAGGTCTGCAGCAATGAAGTCCTGCAGCCCACCCAGGACCCACGTGGGAGGTTTTTGGTGCGGGTCCTCCACAAGAATATTGTATTTATTGATGTGAAAAGTATATTTTGATATTTTTCTATTTGCATTATACAAAATGTAACGTTCGAAGTGTCCTTACCTCCCGCAAGGGATGAGTTATGTTTATAGTTATTTGTTTATTGTTATGTTATTATAAAAATTGTTTTTTCCTTTTTCAGCCCGGGAGTGCTGACGATAACTAGGGGGGGATGTGTGGCCCAGCTGCGCTTGGTACACATGTTCCCAGGAGAATGCACGGAAAAGGTAAATCACAAATATCTGATAAGCACACAACACCTGATATTTTTCCTGGTTCCACCAGAGGGAGCCCTTGAGACAGCAGTGAGCAAAAGACAATCTAGCTGAACGCTAGAGGAGTCGTTGGTGTTACCTCAGGGAGAGCAGACACGAGATCAGAGTACGGAGTTACCTCAGGAGAAGCTGACATCCACTGCTGCCTGTGCTCATATTAAGGTGTGTGTAGGACGACAGGCGAGTGGTGACCATAGGAAGGAGTGACTTCGGTGACAGATCACCTTCACTCAACTTAACTGGACACCGGGTCCGAAGTATTGCTGGAACCTTTACGGCTAGCGAGAGAAAACCGGAATCCCTGCTGGACTTCAAGTCGCAGAGGGTAGCCCTAAGTGCTGATACATAACCGGGGTTAGGAAGACGGGAGTCTGGCAGGTACCGCCATAAAGACACTGTTCTGTCCACAAAAAGACCTCATCACAAGGTCAGCCGGCGTAGAGAGGAGAAGGAGTTAAACTTCGCTTCACGCAAGTTAGGACTCACACACATTAAAGAGAAAGGAGGCTTTAAACCTACACAGTGATTACCTGGATGTGCATTCTCCACTCTGAGCAGCTTCCGGGACATACCTGCAACCATCACCAGTAAAGGTATGGAAAGAGACTGATTTGTGTGTGACTACCTTATTGCTTGCACCCCTGCACCGCCATATCACCCTGAGGGATCCATCCAGTCTCGCCTGTGGGAGACTTAACACCTTGCTGCCCCAACCCTCAGAGGATTCACCCTGCAGCGCTGGTCACCCTGATCAGAAACCACAGGTGGCGTCACAAACTATTACTAAAATCCCCTGTAAATATTCCCCCTTTGTATGAGCGCCCAGGGCAACGGACCGAGCTGTGCTACTTGTGACATTCCCCATAGACTTCAATGGGCTCGGTGCCGAGTACCCCATAACCCTGGTGTTGTGCGGCTCACAATGAAATTAAAAGGGTTATCCAGGACTAAATTATCGTTTTACTATGAGGCAAAAAACTAACAGGTAATTAGAAACTACTTGCCTGTTCTATCTTGTGCCAGGTCAGAGCGGTCACCGACTGCTCCTGCTGGCGTTTCTGATGCTCCACATCAACATTATTATTATTATTTTTTATTATAGCACCTCTTCTTCTTCCATGCTGCTCTGTTGACCGGAACTGACTGCTAATGTCATGCTGATTGACAGCCAGCTCCCTGCAGTTAGGCAGAAGGAAGCTGGCTGTCAATCAGCATGACATCTGCAGTCATGCCCTATCAGCAAAGTGGAAGAGAAACTGTTGTGCTGGCAACGTAATGTCAGCGGAAACTGCAGAAATGCCGACAGGAGCGGTCTGTGACTGCTTTGTGTTAGAAGAGATTGGTGCTGGGCACAACAGGCAGGTAATTATTAACTACCTGCCTGTTAGGTCTTAGGCCAACAGTAAACAATTAATGTAACCCCCATCATTTCTGAGTATTATTAAGTATTAAAAAAAAAATGCTGCTTAAAATCTGCACCAAAAATACCTAAAAAAAAGGGAAGATGTGTATCTTCGTACCGTGTTAGCCAGTAGATAGAAAATATTTAGACTTGAGAGTCCTCAGTGGTTGATACCTTTTAATGGCTAACTGAAAAGATGGTAACAAATTGCAAGCTTTCGAGACTACGCAGGTCTCTTCATCAGGCAAAGACTAAAACAAAAGCTGAAGAATCACATATTTATATACACAAAAGGACACAGGAATAATGCAATAGGTAAGACAAGTGACGTGAAGCAGAACTGTCATTATGGCAGAGGGATGAACATAAATATGACTAGTTCATAGATAAGGAGTGAAAGTTTTATTACCCTCTGATTGGGGTCTGGTATTGTGTTGTGATGACCCTAAAAGGTCAGGGAAGCAGATTCCTTAATTGTTGTAGAAAGACATGAAACTCTGGGATATATTCATCCCAGCACTAAGAGTGTCAAAGGTCATCATAAGTTTATATTCCCAGACTTTTCTATACTTCTCAGATTTGAAGTTAGATTTTAATACAAGTAATTCCATATCCGTCATGCTATGACCGGGCATACAAAAGTGTTTTGCCACAGGTAAATCCATTCTTTTTTCTCTTATTGTGTGGCGATGAGAATTCATCCTTGTTCTCAGTTTTTGCCCGGTCTCCCCCACATACAGACCCCCAGTTGGACATTTAGTACATATAATTAGGTACACCACATTAGATGTGATGCAGCTGAAAGTACCTGGTATCTTGTAGTCCTGATGGGAGTTGGGGATTTTTATCCTGTCCGTGGTCATTATAGATGCACAGGTTTTGCATTTCTTTTGTTTGCAAGGAAAGGTACCTGCAGCTGTTGGGGAGGACAGGGAGCTTCTGACAATGATGCTTCTTAGATTTGGGGGCTGCCTAAAACATAGTAGTGGGGGGTCTGGAAATATGGATTGTAATCGGGCATCTTTTTGTAGTAAAGGTTGTAGTTTCCGTGCAGCTCCCCTTAGCATCTCCAGATTTGGATTGTAGGTGACCACTAGAGGCACCCGGTTATTTTCTTCTTTAGCTTTGTAATGTAGCAGGTGATTCCTTGATATTCTGGTGGCTCTTTTTTGAACCAGGGCTACCATCCAAGAACAATTGAAAACCAAATTACAAGAGCCACCAGAATATCAAGGAATCACCTGCTACATTACAAAGCTAAAGAAGAAAATAACCGGGTGCCTCTAGTGGTCACCTACAATCCAAATCTGGAGATGCTAAGGGGAGCTGCACGGAAACTACAACCTTTACTACAAAAAGATGCCCGATTACAATCCATATTTCCAGACCCCCCACTACTATGTTTTAGGCAGCCCCCAAATCTAAGAAGCATCATTGTCAGAAGCTCCCTGTCCTCCCCAACAGCTGCAGGTACCTTTCCTTGCAAACAAAAGAAATGCAAAACTTGTGCATCTATAATGACCACGGACAGGATAAAGATCCCCAACTCCCATCAGGACTACAAGATACCAGGTACTTTCAGCTGCATCACATCTAATGTGGTGTACCTAATTATATGTACTAAATGTCCAACTGGGGGTCTGTATGTGGGGGAGACCGGGCAAAAACTGAGAACAAGGATGAATTCTCATCGCCACACAATAAGAGAAAAAAGAATGGATTTACCTGTGGCAAAACACTTTTGTATGCCCGGTCATAGCATGACGGATATGGAATTACTTGTATTAAAATCTAACTTCAAATCTGAGAAGGATAGAAAAGTCTGGGAATATAAACTTATGATGACCTTTGACACTCTTAGTGCTGGGATGAATATATCCCAGAGTTTCATGTCTTTCTACAACAATTAAGGAATCTGCTTCCCTGACCTTTTAGGGTCATCACAACACAATACCAGACCCCAATCAGAGGGTAATAAAACTTTCACTCCTTATCTATGAACTAGTCATATTTATGTTCATCCCTCTGCCATAATGACAGTTCTGCTTCACGTCACTTGTCTTACCTATTGCATTATTCCTGTGTCCTTTTGTGTATATAAATATGTGATTCTTCAGCTTTTGTTTTAGTCTTTGCCTGATGAAGAGACCTGCGTAGTCTCGAAAGCTTGCAATTTGTTACCATCTTTTCAGTTAGCCATTAAAAGGTATCAACCACTGAGGACTCTCAAGTCTAAATATTTTTCTAAAAAAAAGGAGGAAGTTGTAATAATAAAAAAGCTGCAAAAAATACAATGATCACAGCAAATTCCTATTGCATATTTTGTGGCAGAAAAAGCACAACAGTTTTGCACGAGGGAACATGACCTAAGACAACTGAGAGAGTAGCCACTTACTGTCGACCTAATTACAGTGACATTTACCTCTTCCTCCATGACTGGCGGTGACTGCAGTGAGAATTCACAGACAAAACACCCAAAACACAGCGGCCACAGCACGAGAAGCAAGACAAGAAAACAGCGGTTAGATGCCCAGTCCATGCAGAAAAATATGAAAAAAATTAAATCGAATGAGCAAGCGCGAGAGCGGAATGGCACAGAGACATGGCCGCGTATCAGTAATCAGGAGCTGAGCGCAACCCACTATAGGGCGTTGATTGTAATCAGTACAATCCTGAGATTAAAGGGCGGCTGCCGTAAGACACAACTCTGTAATATATGTAGTATAGTAATCCGAGACACAAAATACAATATACTGTATTACGACATTGTATTCTGTGACACAAGATGCATCTTTTCCTACAAAATTAACTTTATACAAACAGCGCCCCCAAATGACCAACATGCACACTGAGCGCAGTATTACAAACAGCCATCAGTCCATACAGGAAAAACAATGTGTGCAGCTAAAGAAATAAAATACTGAAAATTAGACTGGGCAAATACGGAGGGAGCAAAGTACGGACCGGGACTCCACCCTATTTGGGGGTCAGTCTGCCAAAAAGGATGCATTTGGTTGAATGTTGTCTCGTGTGTATGGGCATGCTAAGGTGTATTGTTCATTGCATGGATCCAGATTACTGCATCCATAAACTTTTGAGTCTATATTCATCAGATACCATGTAGTGATGAGCGAACGTGCTCGGATAAGGTGTTATCTGAGCATGCTCGGGTGCTAACAGAGTGTCTTCAGCGTGCTCGAATAATAAGTTCTAGTCCCCATGCCTGCATGTCTCCCGGCTGATCGAGAGCAGGAACACTTGCAGGGATTTCCTAACAAACAGGTAATCCTGGCATGTGTTGCAGCTGCGGTGACTTGAACATATTTTTCGAGCATGCCGAAGACACTGGGTTATCACACAAGCATCTTGGATAACACCTTAACCCAGCACGTTCGCTCATCACTGATGCAATGACAGAAAGATTGCAAGCTACGTCGCATGCATAGGCATTCGACGGAGGGTGCATAATACAGAACAATAAGGACTCCATGTGCCACTTTCCAGAGTCTGTACATTGGGCAATGCCATACACATGGACCCAAAGAACTGACACTTTCTACCAATCCAGTGGTACTTATTGTATCACCTAGAATCCTCCCTATGCAAGAGTTTGTCTAATCTTCTATCCTCAAGAAAGCACCACTAATTGCCAGGGAGGAGGGGAGTATGCTCCTGAAGATTGACAGTTCTGACCAGTAGCGTGGTCGCTGGTCTGAGCTGTGCGAACTGTCTGCAGCTTTGTTCTGCAGCATAAGCGACACTAAAGTTAATCGGATCCTGCTAGCCAGTGGGCAGGTACGCTCCGGATGATTGACAGTTTGGACCAGTAGCATGGTTGCACCGCTGGTCTGAACTGTGTGAAGCAGAGACAGCTTTGCTTCTGCACCACTGAAGAGTCATATGGCCAGATCCTGCTCACCAGGGGGCGGGTACGCTCCTGACGATTAACTGTTCAGACCAGTAGCATGGACCCGCTGCTAGTCTGAACTGTGTGAAGCACAGGCAGCCTTGATTCTGCTGCACTGGAGAAGTACAAAGGGCACTGAAGCTGGCCTGATCTGGTAAAACGGGCAACTTCAGCGCCGCGCTTTCAAGCTGTGTAGCAAACAGATTGTAAGCACTGCGCTCTTTGTCTAGGAAACCGATCACCACTGACAGACTGCAGAGATGACCGGTAACTTAGACAATAAGCAGTAAACTATAGAATTGAAAATCCCTCCTTTCTTGAAAACTTGAGCACTTTTAATTTGAGGTAAATTGCAAAGTTGCTTTATTTTACAAGCACTTTGCTATTTTACAAATTTAAGAAGTTGAGAAAACTCCTTTAAAGAGAAACTTATATCTTAAGTCATGTGGCAAGGCGCTTTGAAGGGTCAATACTGACTTCTAGGATTGCTACATCCGTTAGGTGGCACTACTGTAGAGACTCTGTTTTCTTTCTCTGTGTATATTTGTGGGAGGTGGGATGGAAAATTACAAAAAAAAAAAATACAAAATTAAAGAAAAAAAAAGTTTTGTTTAAAAAAACGTATTGTTTTCTCATTTCAAGAAATTCGCACCTTCGGCCCGTGACGCCGCCATCTGATTGGCTGTTGCCAGCAACTTGCTGCAATTTGGATCGTTCAATGTGTTCCACATATGTCTGGATCATCTGTAAGATATACAAAATTGTTGCTTGAGGTTTTGCAAGACGCACCATGACATGAACTACATTACTTATCGTATGCTTAAACTGAAGTTAGGCCGGCGTCACACTGGCGAGTTTGATGCGAGTAAGTCGCACGACTTTCTCGCATCAACACCCGGCACGGCCGCCCGCTCTCGGACCCGAGTGTGCGGCTGCATGTATTTCTATGCAGCCGCACACTCGGGTCCGAGAGCTGGTGGCCGTGCCGGGTGTTGTTGCGAGAAAGTCGTGCGACTTACTCGCATCAAACTCGCCAGTGTGACGCCGGCCTTATAGTCAGAGCTGCATTAACAATTCTGTAGGCCTCAGAGCTCAAATCCCTAACCATTCATTGACAACTTTAATATCTGCACAAAGATTTGGTGATTTTCATTTTGGTTCGGAAATAAATGACAACAAGCAGAATTGTGAACGCAGCTCTGGAGTATATCATGTAACTAGAACAGTAGAGGTTTTACAATGTTAATGTACATCTAGTAAATATGGTAACTGTAAAATGTTAGACATATCCTTTATTATATGTTCACATAGTGGTGCAAACGCTTTAGATTTACTGGTGGAAAATCTGTTGCATATTACAGTATCAGAAAAATAAATGAGTATTTATTACATACAAAGAATCCAATCATAAATTGAAATGCTCCAGACTCTAACCATTTATAATGCATAGCATGGCAAACCAGAAACAAAATTTACATCCTGCGTAGCTGTAACCTTAAAAAGGACCTGTCACTTACTCAAATAAATTAACCTAAATATCTTGTTAAAAAAAGATCCTTGAGCTCCCGATTAAGATGCTCTTCTCCATTTTGTGCTGTGTCACTCCATTGCAGAGATATTCACATTTGTTGCTTTCGGAGCGCAGTATGAGAAATCTCTGCCTGTAGTGCAACTGGACAGAGTCTTCTCTGGGAGAGTGCACTCACACCCCTCCCACCCAGATGCTGCCAATCACAGTTAGTAATGTCTGGGAGGGAGGGGTAAAAGTGCACACTCTCAGGGAAGACTCTGAAAATACGCTCAGTTGCACTACAGACAGAGATATCTCATACTGCGCTCCAAAAGCAACAAATGTGAATATTTCTGCAATGGAGCGGCGCAGTGTAAAAAGGAAAAAAACATTACAACATTTTCCCCACTGTTACCTCAGTGTGTCTCTGGTGCAAGGCATTGTATTCTTTTTTCATTTCTGACTCTCGCTCTTCTAGCCTGGAAACTGAAATACAGTTGTCAGAACAATGATTGAGGAATGTTACCTATATGAGGCTTTTAAATATATATATACAGAAATACATGTACAAACACACATGTGTATTGTCACTACGGTCTACACGCGGCGGGGGGCTGTTAATACGATCATCTAAGTACGGTTCATGAAAACTGAGAATACTAGGAACCTGTCTGTTCTAAGTGTAAATCTCTCTGCCACTCCCTCATAAGTTTAAAAAGGTTGTCCATTACTTTAATATTGATGGCCTGTCCTTAGGATAGGTCATCAATGTCTGATCGGTGTATGTGCAACACCCCGCACCACTGCCGATTAGGTGTTTATTGGTGTCAATGGCCAGAACTGCTCAGTTACGGATCTGCACAGCACTGCTCCGTCTACTGTGTAGATGCCACTGCCAGGTACTGCACATCCGCCCCCTGCAGCGGCAACTATACAGTAGACGGAGCAGATCTGTGCAGCTCTGTAACTGGTCAGTTTTGACGGCCGCAGACACAGAGAACAGCTAATCGACGGGGGTGCTGGATGTCGCACCCACACCGATCAGACACTGATGACCTATCCTATTGATAGGCGATCAATATTAAAGTGATGGACAACCCCTTTAAGTGCTTTCAATGGGGTAAAAAGAGAAAACCACTGTCAGACAGATCAGGATGTGGCTTATCTCCCCTTTAAACAAAAGGAATGGGTGTATGAAAGTTCATCTTACCAATTGTTATCTCCCCAATATAAAGTTGGGAGACGTCCATACACATCAGATACAACTTTTATCTAATGTTTATTTGGACCTTTAACTATACATAGACAGGCCTCTGATAAGACGCATTTGGTTTAGTTAGGACTCGCTCAGATGTCAGTGATTTTTCATGTCTGCAAAAAACGGTCCCGAGATTCATCAGTGTTTGTTCCGTGTGTATGTTTTTACCATCAAGAGTTTCATCAGATTTTTTCTTATGAAAAAAAAAACTGATGGAGGTTTCTCCAGCTTCTCTTAGCAAACAGTCAGTGAAAATGGAAAGTAGACGGACGGCATCCAAGTGCAGTCCCGATTTTTTGACTCGCCCATGGACTTGCATTGCCGAGATTGATCCGAGACTCGGATCAAAAGCAGACATGTCTTTATGATTAAGCGCGGACCACTTGGGCTGCAACAATACACGGACGTGTGAACATTCCCATAATCTATAACAAGTCTGCTTCTATTCCATGATAAAAAAACGGACGTCTTAATGAGCCTTTATGGAGGCGGTGGACTAACATGTCCGATGCTGCTGGTCTCCTAGTGGAAATTTGTATGGGGAAAATGTATTAAGCTACTGTATATGTGCCGCAATTATGTTTTTCATGACTTGTATCTTATTTATTATAGAGAAAATGCCTGTTCCTTGTCTGACAAGGGGCATGGTTTCAATTAAAGGGAGTGGCTTCACTATGAAATTGGCAGAGCTTAACTGTGCTCCAAAAAATGTGCCAAATCGTCGACACAAATTTGTGGCACAATCTCAGCTAACTAATAGGTGGTGGGAAGGATCCTGACTGTCAAGAAGGAGAGATTGGGATGTTGGATTGCAACATGCCCGATCGTTGTGTTCTCAGGGAAATAGGACGCTGCCATAGATCGTCGGAGTCAGGAGGAATAATTGAGCCGGATGGGTGTTCCTCCCAACATCCATCTAAGGCCGGCGTCACACTACCGAGTTTGATGCGAGTTAGTCGCACGACTAACTCGCATCAACACCCGGCACGGCCGCCCGCTCTCAGACCAGAGTGCGCGGCGGCACAGAAATACATGCAGCCGCGCACTCTGGTCCGGGAGCGGGCGGCCGTGCCGGGTGTTGATGCGAGTTAGTCGTGCGACTAACTCGCATCAAACTCGGTAGTGTGACGCCGGCCTAAAGTGTTTGGTCTTAGTCATATTATCATTATACTTTTATACCCGTTCACTAATACATGGATTTACTCGTACTGATATAGTAATACATACTCTGGTCGGCATAGTTTTTGGTCTTTAGCTCCTGCTGCCGAGCCTGGAATTCAAGGCTTTCCACTTGGTACTGCAGATCTTTCTTCTCCTGCTCCAGCGCATCTTCAAATTCAATAAATTTCTGAAAGTGTAAAAAATAAATAAATACATCATAGTAATAATAAACCCTATTTCCTGATCAATTAAGTCATTGGCCATATATAATCCAAATGGAGAACAGTTGATCTGATTAGTCTAGAGCCGTTTCACGCTCTTTTCCAAACCGTTCAATTGACGTGTGGCTACAATATTAATATAGGAGGCAACCAAAATGTTCACAGCATACAGCGGGACCCTTCATCTAATCGTAGTGGATTTGGATAGTATAGTGTCCCAACACATGGAACAATCAACTACCCAAAAGGCCTCATCTATTATTGCATTTGCGCTTTTTTGGCAAATTTTTTGTTTTTCACCTGTTCTTCATTTACGCTTTATTTTTCTTTTAATTTGCGCCTTTTTTAAAAGTCTATTTATATGTGTTCACCGGTTTTGTTACGTTCGCCACTGCGGGTGGAATTTTTATTTTCCAGATTTTTTTTAGCCGATTCATCAATTTCGACTTTTAAAAAAGTTGCCCAATTTTGGCGCAAACGTCCTCCAGTTTTCCCCGGGAGTGATTTTATGTACGCCTGATTTTTTTATATTCACAAAATGTTTGACAGTTTAGCAGTTCATATGACTTTTTGCTTCAGAAAGACACAAAAAAAACGGTCAGATTGACTATTTGCATTTTTCTTTTAGGTCACTTTTTCTTTTTGTTTTCTCTTGTGGCATTTGTTGATTTTTTTTGGCAAAAAAAAAGTCCACACGTGGTTCATGAATTTTGCAGAAAATACAAAGCGCTGTTTATTTTTTTATTTTTAAACTTAATTGACTTTTTAGCACATGTTCTGCTAATGTTGCAAAATTTGGGCAAAAAAAAAATTCTGGATTATATAAAAATCACTCCAGGGAAGGAGGGACCGGGATATAATCAAGCAAAAAATTAGTGACCTTTTAAAAATTCTTAAACATCTGGAAACCCCAATCCTCGCCTGCAATGATGAACATGAAAAAAAAAACAGATGAAGCCATGTAAAATATTTAAAAAAAAATTAAAAAAATGGCACAAGTGAAAATTAGGAGAAAAATACTAAAAAAAAAAAAAAAAGACAAATAAAATAATGAATTCGTCCCATAGAGCATTTTTTTCTTTTCCACGCAATTCATGAACTGTGGACGCCATTTTCATGAATTTGGCGCAAAAACATTAACTGATACCACAAGACAAATAAAAAAGAAAAGTGACAAATTCTGAACGGAGTCCATAAATATAAAATAGGTAATAAATGCTGATCTGAGGCCTCACTGTCGTAAAGGCTCATCTTTCGGTCTGAACTTGACCCAGCTATGAATACCCTGATTATTTGGTGAATCGGTCCAATCCAAATATAGATAGTGGCATATTTTGTCTACATTTTTGCTAATTATATGATCCATATATGAATACATCTAAAAATATGAAAATAGCAGTTTTCTTTTTGACCACTAGAGGTCAGCACAGCAGGATACAGTAAAGGCTGGTAAAAAAAACATCATCTTGCTTTACTGCCTGTAGTAAAACTAAAAGTTATTATCAACGGTGGGCTATAGGAAAATGATATTATGCTGCTAGAACCTAGATAAGAAGGCATTCACAATGATAGTGTATAAAGGAATGGAGAAAAATCGAGAACATGGATGTACAGAAAATCCAGCTAATACAATCAGTGAGTGGCTCCGGTGTCATATTGTCTGGAGGACACATATCAATACCATCAAACGGCCTCGTGATCAGCGCCTCACATTGTAATTTCTCTACTAAACCACTAATTAGCAGTAACCAGTTTTACATTGATCGCCTGTCGATCAGCAGTTCCGCTAATATCACCGCACTTTCCTGCTTTACCCATTAACCTAAATATATTGATTTTTTTGGGGGGATAAAATACAAAAACATTGATTTACTCTGAAGTCTGTTGTATACGCTCCAACAGTTTGTGAATTTCCATCTGAATAAATCCTTCAATACCGTCTCATCCGCTCCGTTACGTCTTGACAGGGTTGTGGAAGATGAAACAGAGACAGCGCCACACCTGTCCACAGGTCGTGTCTGGTATTGAAGTGAATAGGAGCAGAACCTCAGTACCTGAGAATGGCCTCAGATCATCATGTTAAGACTAGGGTCACTTGAATGCATTTTCGCTCTTCCGAGAGAGTCGGTCCAGTTATGCTAATCACACTCTGATCGGTGTGTGATCTGATTTAATCAGACGAGGAGAAGATGGAAAAAAAATTCTCCATTCGATCAGTCTGTGAAAAATCAGATCAAACTCAGATGTCATTCCCATGGACTTAGTAAATTGCATGTCTTAGTGCGTTCTGAATATCAGATGCAAATCCATGCAGGCTGCAATGATTTTTCCTTGGACAGGCTCTGTCCAAGGAGAAACTGTGACATGTGCACGACCCCATAGACTAACATTGGTCCGAGTGCAATCTGATGTTTGGTCAGATCACCGAAAATACAGTCGTCTGCCCTAGCTCGATCTTGATGCCTGCAGCCACCTCCCCGGCAGGCTCCTGTGGACTCCCATTGCAAAGACATACAGTACAGACAAAAGTTTGGACACACCTTCTCATTCAAAGATTTTTCTGTATTTTCATAAGTATGAAAATTGTAGAATCACACTGAAGGCATCAAAACTATGAATTAACACATGTGGAATTATACATTACACTTTACAAAAAAGTGTGAAACAACTGAAAATATGTCTTATATTCTAGGTTCTTCAAAGTAGCCACCTTTTGCTTTGATGACTGCTTTGCACGCAGAAAAGGTGAACGGATGGACTCTACATGTCTGGTTCCCACCGTGAAGCATGGAGGAGGTGGTGTGGATGGTGTGGGGGTGCTTTGCTGGTGACACTGTTGGGGATTTATTCAAAATTGAAGCGGTGATCGGTCCAGCTCACCCCAAACCATCTCGATTGGGTTCAGGTCTGGTGACTGTGGAGGCCAGGTCATCTGGCGTAGCACCCCATCACTCTCCTTCTTGGTCAAATAGCCCTTACACAGTCTGGAGGTGTGTTTGGGGTCATTGTCCTGTTGAAAAATAAATGATGGTCCAACTAAACGCAAACCGGATGGAATAGCATGCTGCTGCAAGATGCTGTGGTAGCCATGCTGGTTCACTATGCCTTCAATTTTGAATAAATCCCCAACAGTGTCACCAGCAAAGCCCCCCCACACATCACACCTCCTCCTCCATGCTTCACGGTGGGAACCAGGCATGTAGAGTCCATCCGTTCACCTTTTCTGCGTGCAAAGCAGTAATCAAAGCAAAAGGTGGCTACTTTGAAGAACCTAGAATATAAGACATATTTTCAGTTGTTTCACACTTTTTTGTAAAGTGTAATGTATAATTCCACATGTGTTAATTCATAGTTTTGATGCCTTCAGTGTGATTCTACAATTTTCATAGTCATGAAAATACAGAAATATCTTTGAATGAGAAGGTGTGTCCAAACTTTTGGTCTGTACTGTATAATTGAGGCGGTATATACAGGGAGGCGGAACGAGCATATTCCCGTGTGAGGGATAATATTACCTGCCATTAATAATTCACAGTGTGAACATGCATCACAGCTGCTTCCTCCAGAGACTTTATGAAAAGCAGAGGAGCGGCTGCACTCATATACACAGCTACCCGGTGCCACCACTACCCTCACCTCCGCCATAATCGCATAATTTCCTTACTCAGTAACCCATCACTAATTTCTATGAATGATGCAATGGTCAAATCAACATAATATGTTATGTATTACTGCAAGATAGATAGATAGATAGATAGATAGATAGATAGATAGATAGATAGATAGATAGATAGATAGATAGATAGATAGATAGATAGATAGATAGATAGATAGATAGATAAATAGATAGATAGATAATTGGGTCCCAACCTCAAGAGGAAAAAATAAAATATAAAATATATTTGTAATATCACCTATGTGCCCCCATATATTAGTAATGTCACCTACAGGTGCTTCTTACAAAATTAGAATATCATCAAACAGTTAATTTATTTCAGTTCTTCAATACAAAACGTGAATCTCCTATATTCTATAGAGTCATTACACACAGAGTGATCTATTTCACGTGTTTATTTCTGTTAATGTTGATGATTATGGCTTACAGCCAATGAAAACCCAAAAGTCATTATCTCAGTAAATTAGAATACTTTATAACACCAGCTTGAAAATGATTTTAAAATCTGAAATGTTGTCCTACTGAAATGTATGATCAGTAAATGCACTCAATACTTGGGGCTCCTTTGGCATCAGTTACTGCATCAATGCGGCATGGCATGGAGGCTATCAGCCTGCGGCACTGCTGAGTGGCTATGGAAGCCCAGGTTGCTTTGATTGCAGCCTTCAGCTCGTCTGCATTGTTGGGTCTGGTGTCTCTCATCTTCCTCTTGACAATACTCCATATATTCTCTATGGAGTTAAGGTTGGGCGAGTTTGCTGCCAATCAAGCACAGTGATACTGTTGTTTGTACACCAGGTATTGGTACTTTTGGCAGTGTGGACAGGTGCCAAGTCCTGCTCGAGAATGACATTTCCATCTCCAAAAAGCTTGTTGGCAGAGGAAAGCATGAAGTGCTCTAAAATGTCCTGGTAGACGGCTGCGCTGACTTTGGCCTTGATAAAACACAGTGGAGCTACACCAGCAGATGACATGGCTCCCCAAACCATCACTGATTGTGGAGACTTCACACTAGACCTCAAGCAGCTTGGATTGTGGCCTCTCCACTCTTCCTCCAGACTCTGCGACCTTCATTTCCAAATGAAATGCAACATTTACTTTCATCTGAAAACACCTTGGACCACTGATAACAGTCCGGTTCTTCTCCTTGGCCCAGGTAAGATGCTTCTGGCGTTGTCTATTGGTCATGAGTGGCTGACACAAGGAATGTGACACTTGTAGCCCATGTCCTGGATACGTCTGTGTGTGGTGGCTCTTGAAGCAATGACTCCAGCAGCGTCCACTCCTTGTGAATCTCCCCAAATTTCTGAATGGCCTTTTCTTAACAATCCTTTCCAGGCTGCGGTTATCCCGGTTGCTTGTGCACCTTTTTCTACCACACTTTTTCCTTCCACTCAACTTTCCATTAATCTGCTTGGATACAGCACTGTGTGAACAGCCGGCTTCTTCAGCATTGGCTTTTTGTGGCTTCCCCTCCTTGTGGAGTGTGTCAATGACTGCCTTCTGGACATCTGTCAAGTCAGCAGTCTTCCCCATGATTGTGGAGCTACTGAAACAGACTAAGGCACCTTATTAAACGTTTATGAAGCCTTTGGAGATGTTTTTTTGTTAATTATTCTAATTTACTGAGATAATGACTTTTAGTTTTCATTGGCTGTAAGCCATAATCATCAACATATGAGTTTCACTTTTTGTATTGAAGAATTGAAATAAATTAACTTTTTGATGATATTCTAAATTTAGTGAGAAGCACCTGTAGATAGATAGATAGACAACAAACAACATCCATCATGAACAGCGACCATTAGGAGTACACCAAGGGATCCGCAGCCAGCGTCCACCTCCATCACCATCAGTCATCTCCAATGTGTAGCCTCAGGCTGCTGACCATGCAACAAGCTGCAGCCATTCATCACCCGCTGATGGCAGGAGATCACTGGCACTCTTTTAACATGTTGACCCCCTTTAATTTGCTTTTCCAGTGGCACGGTGCAAATGTGCAAATCACTACAATTCCCCGATGCCCGAGCTACAAATTGAATTTTTGCTGTTACTGAGCGTTGATAAGTGGGATCATACAATTCCATTTTGGGACTTGTTATAGTTATAGATTGAATTTGTCACTAATGTCAGTAAATCTCCCAACTGATACATTGCACAAAAATGTATGCGGTTGTTGAATGCACTTAGTAGCAAAATGACATACAGAAGGTCAGTGGGATGGAAGGTCGGGAGGATGACTGCAAGATCTGACTACACAGGGTTTTTTGTAGTCTGTCACCATGGAAACTCATAGGTCTGTAAAGGACTTAAATGTCGCAAACGCAGGTGGTTTTTTTTCAATAACTCATGATAAGTCTTTTCAAACTTGGAATTGGCACCAATTTGTACCCCAGAACTGGCTATGATTCAAGGACATTCGCCGCCTGTCTGTCCCTTAAAGGGCCAGCAACTGCAAATTACTCCCGACTTCAGCTAATGTCCAGCTGGCACAGAACATTGTGAGGCCCCTTCTTCTCCTGCCTTAGCAAAAAAAAAGTTCCATTATGTTCCTGCTTCTTCTCTTACTAACCCGGCTTGTAAGTTTGATCCCATCTACTGTAAGTTCACATGTCTGCCTGTCTACCGCTCACAACAGTACTCCGCCTGTGCGCTGTCCGAATACAATTCCTACACATAATGAATGGAACTTGCATTTTCCAACTTCCTAACTGCACTTTGTGCCGTGCAGATTAAATGAAATATCGCTCATCCCCATTCACAGTATTCTAAATGAATGCCCCATCCCCTGTCATATGTAAATTAGGGCTTAGGAGTCGGCAGGATGTTCTGGTCCCTCGAAGAATCTAATGTGTAGGACAGGTGAATAATACCTTTCAGTCACACATGTCAGCCAGCAGATATCTGTAGACATCACATCAGCGGCCACTCACCACTTTTGAACTGGTGACAAGTCTTTAAGACCCAACCTCCTTCTTCTCTCTATTCTGTCCACTACAGCTGCCACTAGGGGAGCCCAAGAGCTGCATTACTGTAATTATTGTGCTTGATGTATAAACTGTATGCAGGAGCTCCTTCTAGTGGTGATTGCAGGAAGACATAATTTTATCATTTGAAGGGGATTTTGTGCTCTGTAAAAAACAGAAAAAATGTCTTACCGCTATAAAGAATGAATATAAATGAACGCTAGACAGGTATTTATTCGGACATTCCCTTTAAAGAGCATCCACCCTCCCCCAAAAAACTCCCTATGCTTACCATTACTATTTTCAAAGGTGCTGTCACTCAATTGTCACCAGTGGGAGCTGAAATACGCACTGTTAGATATGAAGAGATGAAACTGATCAATCCTTTGACAGATGAGGACAAGTCAAGGATCCATTTTCCATTTATTTATTATACCAAATGATTAAAAAAAATAGGAGGAAAAAAAAATCAAAAAATTCAGCATTTATTAAATCTTATCTTTTAGACTCAGATGCATCTGTCTCGATGTCTGATGAGCTAAAAGGATTACCAATATAAGAAAGAACAGACCAAGCCCATAGTGTCTCTGGAGACAGATCCACCGACCTTCCTGCACTATTACCTCATCGCCCACATTAACCCCTTCAGTCCTGGAATGATGACCCACTCCTCACTTACCCCCCCACCACCATCCTGCAAGACCATAATGCATCACTGCTTTTAACTGCAAACCAGATCTATAGGATAGATGGGCGCAGTAATCAGATCTCCCCATAGAGAAGGCTCCTGAGCAGTAATCCTCGCACTGAGGAACAATAGATGAGTGTGTGGAGTGTGCGCGTCGGCATACGGCTGCTATTAGGATAATTAACATTGGAAAAATTACTATAAAATCATTGATTAAAGTAAATATCACATTTTAAAAAAATAACATATCTGACATTAATGGGAAACTCCAGCCAGAAAAAAAATCACATTGAGGTATGTATAGTTTGGCAAATATTCTGCTTCAAAGCATCTGTCTTAGCAAATCAGGCAACTTTGCCTCAAAAAATAGTCATAAAACATTCAAGCATTTTGTGTAAACAGCTCAAATTCAGATTTAAGTGTCTCCATGGTAACAGACTACAAACCAAACCTATGTAGTCTGATCTTGTAGTCATGTTACTCCTCTGTCCCTGTGATTCTAGAGAGAGGCACACAGAGCCTTTGCAGCATTGCATGCCAACCCGGCTGTCGTGTGGTCAAATCCAAATAAATCGGTCGTCTGAACAATCGGTCCTGGCCTAGTTTTTCGTTTTGACATTAATGGGATGGATGCACACTCAGTGGAAAAATCTTTCAGAATTCTGCCTGAAGAAAAGCCATGCTTCACCCTTTACAGATGGGATATACAGCGTAATATCGGCTACGTTCACACTTAACTGATATTCTGTGGATTTTCCATCTGGATTTTCAGACAGAAAATGCGCAGCAGAATAAAGTATCAGTAAAGTGGATGATTTTTTTTTTAATCTCATCTTTACATTGCTTTTATTTTCCAAAAATAACCAGTTTTGAGTGAGGAAAGTGGTGATCAGGTATGGCGAAAAATAACCAGAAGGGGCTGGTATTGAAGCTCTGGTAGATTACCAGCAGAATTATCTTTTTTTTTTAAAGTGAGTCTGTCACCAGGTTTTAGCTACCTAATCTGAGAGCAACATAATGTAGGGGCAGAGACCCTGATTTCTGCAATGTATCACTTACTGGGCTGCTTATAAAATCATTGTTTTATCAGGAGGAGATTATCATGACTGGACTATTTGGCCTGATGCCAGGTAGTCCAACTCCTCCCCCACCACTGTGTCAGCTTTCTGGCTATGCACAGTGTACAAAGAAAGCTGCCAATCAGCAATGTGGGCAGGGTTATACAAAGCTCAGCATTCAGAGAACTGATAAATCTGCAGCAGATAAAACAGGTTTCAATAAAAACTGCAGCACCCAATAAAGTAAGTGATACGTCCCTGGAATCAGTGTCTCTTCCCCTGCATCATTAAGCTCTCAGATGGGGTAGCAAAAACTTGGTTACAAATTCCTTTTGAAGAAAGAACTCTACTAGTATGCATGAAAATCTGCAGCAAAATTCGCATGACTTTGTGCACATCTGGTACTGAGGTTATCCATGCAGAAACTGTACGTCCCCGCCGACAGTAATAAAATCCGACAGATCAGCCACAGGTTTGATTTCTCCCTCAATATTCAAACGCAGGAATATGCAAGAGAGTACTGAACTTCATAGCATTATACTGAGCAAGCGGGCCCCAGAGCAGGCGTACAGTAGTGCCATTAAATATCTGTACTATAGCTATAAGACTAAAGTAATAATACACATTTAATCATAAAATCCAAAATCTGGGCCTAACTAGTGTAATTTACAAGTTTACAAAAAGAGATCAGGGGTTCAGAGATGTCGTTTAAAAGCTCTGATCCACCTGACTGCCATCATATACATTATATGGTCATGGGTCCTATACGCTGTAATAATGAAGTATTGATTTGTATATAGATCTGGTATCTTGACACCAGCAGCCACTTATATAGCACCACTCTCCCCTAATGCTACAGTAGAGGGATTTTTGGGGGCTATATCCACTATTTTTCCACCACTGCAGGGATACTTTATGCTTTTTTAAAGACACAAAAAAATCTGAAGGTCATTGAGAATGAAGTCAATTCAGATTTGCATGATGCTCTATCTAGGACAGATGTTTATTTAAAGCCCATTTCCAGCCAAAAAAGGTAGCAAGGCCGCATAAACTGGGTGCCATAAATCCTGCTGCCCTGTTAAAAAACAAACAAGCTGATAGCTACAAGTTCCCCACTTTTCCACCAGATCACGAAAACAGGGCACCTCTGGTGAAAGAGAAATGGATTTTGACCCTTAAAGAGTTATTCTAGCCAAAAGCCTTTATCACCTATCGATGACATATGATATATCAATAGGGTCCGTCCTGGGGTAGAGGGGGTGGCTTAGAGTAAAACAGAGCCCAGTGATCCACAGCTTTAGCAATTATCCGGTGGACATGTGGGTTGGGATACCCCTTTTAGCATTGCAAAAAATATTAAAAAGTTGCTGGAATATGTAATCACTTTGTTATCAAACCTCTGTGACTTCTATCAATCCAAAAAAATGAAAGGGATATATTGACCAGGACACTGCTACAGGTATCCGCACGGCTAGGTGACCAAGATCGGTGCTCTGTGGGAAGAATTGGAAAGGGACACAGAACTAGACCGGCTCTGTGTCACCTATAGGCCCGCTTCACACATCCGACATTCATGATCCAGTTACAGACCACAATGTACAGACCGGCCACGGCTCTACTGACCCAGACTCGACAGATACTTATATGCCTACAGACCAGAGGCCAGTCTGTACTTGGACTATGAAAGTCAGATGTGCAAGGTCAGACTAAGGCCACATTCACACGTTCAGTATTTGTACAGTATTTTCCATCAGTATTTGAAAGCCAAAACCAGGAGTGGAACAAATCAGAGGGAAAGAATAATAGAAACACGTCACCACTTTTGCATTTTAAACCCACTCCTGGTTTTGGCTTTCAAATACTGATGGAAAATACTGTCTAGTGATGAGCGAACGTGCTGGGATAAGGTGTATCTGAGCATGCTTGTGTGCTGAGTGACTTCGGCGTGCTTGAATAATATGTTCGAGTCCCAGAGGCTGCAAGTCTCGCCGCTGTTCGACAGCCACATAACACATGCAGGGATTGCCTGTTTGTTGCTGCTGCTGTTGAACACTTGTGAGACATGCAGCTGCGGGGACTCGAACATATTTTGGAGCACGCCGAAGTTACTCGGATTGCACCCTAACATGCTCAGATAACACCTTATCCCAGCACATTCGCTCATCACTAATACTGACGAAATACTAAACGTGGCCTTAATCTCAGAATCGGTGGGGATTCCAGAGGTCAGAAACCCAGCAATCATAAATTTAAAGCATATCCTTGCAATATGATATTACGTCCGCCGTTAAAAATTCACTACAAATTTTTTATAGGAAAAGATGGGTGATAAAATGAATCTTATCCAGCTTTCCCAGAGCCCTAAATAGCAAATCTGTCATGGATCAATATGGTGACCACCTGGGGAACAAAGTGGATTTGCCATTTAGTACTCGGCAACAACCCTAGTGAGAGCAACTTCATTTGTATTAACCCAGTTTGTCCTGAAATCTTACCCTAAAGACAGAAGAAAGACACTATCTAGTTTGTGGGGAAAACTGGGTGACATCCAAATTGTCTGTCATTATAATTCCCAGTGTGGATGTGACCCAGATTTCCCAGAAAAATAATCCTATGGATTGTGACGGCTACTGTCACAGAGGACACACGTCATGGCTGTATTCACACGCGGCTGAATTATTGCAGACATTTCCGACAGGGCGCAGTCAGACGACCATATAAATCGGACCAAGATTGAACCGCAATGCACAGACTGGCCGGCGCGCCTCCCGACCCGGGTGTGACAGCTGCATGGAAATACACTAAGGCTGTGTTTCCACTATCAGGAAACACAGCGTATATGACGGAGCGGAAATTCCGCTCCGTCTAAGCCCCGCCCCCTTTCTGACGCGCGTTATTTCCGGAGGTATTCAGGACACCTCCGGAACACCTCCAGAAATAACGCAGGGCTGCACAGCCCTGTGTTAAATTCCGTTGCGGCGACGCACCGTCGCCGCAAGACGCTAGGACATGCTGCGGTCTGAAAAGACGCGCCGCATGTCCGTAAACGCAGGTGTTCCGCCTGCGTAATTTTGCGCATAGTGGAGACGGGATTTCTTGAAATCCCTTCCACTATGCTGTAACATCTGGATGCTGCGTGTTTGGCGCTGCGCCAGCGCACAGCGCCAAACACGCAGTGTTTCCTGATCGTGGAAACTCACCCTAAGATGTCACCCTTGGGTCAGGATAACCGCCATCATGTCCATGCATTGCGGTCTGATCTCGGTTCGATTTATATGGTCGTCTGACTGCGCCCTTACAGTTTCATTACCAATTTTCATAAGTGTGTAATGACTCTAAAGATCTATATAAAATTGTTAAAGAGTATACCTTTAATTTGGGGGTACCTAGGAATTTTTGTAATTTAATGAAAGCACAAGTTTTGGGAAACAGACTATTGTAAAACAGTCTGTAATCTGGTGAGTGGTTGCAGGTGAATTGGCAATACAGGTTTTTTAGAGGTGTCTTATTCTTAAAGGGTGGTCATATCCATGCCTGTCAAGGGTACAACTTGGCAATTGCAACTGCGGAATTGCAATATCACCTCATGCTCAGTAAAAGTACGGGGGTCCTGACGAGGGACACTCTCTGTGACATCCATTTTCCCTAATAAATCACATTGACATGGGTTACAATCAGAAAAACATGGCTGCTTTCTTCCATAAACAGGCCTCAGCTACTTATTGCAGCTTAACTCCATTGAGGTGAATAGGACTGACTTTCAATGACATGCCCATGGACAGGGGTGCCACTTTTTTTGGGAAGAAAGCAACTTTCTTCCTCTATTGGACACCCCTTTAATTACTCATTTTAAAGGGGCATGCATTCCCTATCTACTTACCTCCTGGAAAAAAAAAATCTTAGATTATATTTAATGGATAACTGTGAATAGTTCCCTTCATAAATTCGCTGACTAGACAAGCGGTAACACAAGGCTCCTTTGACCTCATTTCAAGCGTGACTCCGACCTCACTTTACTGGTCATAAGGAAACAATATGTCTTACTAATAGAAAATAATGGAAAGGAGAAGGACCTGTGTAGCCATAGCAACCAGATATCAGAAAACAGTGATCATTTTAGATCACAAATTACTTCAACTTACTTCGAAAAAATGAGGCCTAGTAGGCCTCAATAAGCAAGATTGTCGTCGTTGCCCATAGCGACCAATCAGAGCTCAGCTTTTAGTTCTTAAACTGCTCTGAAAAAAATGAAAGCTGAACTCTGATTGGTTGTTATGGACAAGAAGGACAGAAGACAGTTTTACTGCAAGATAGTTTTGATAAAAGCCTGAGAATGAAAATTATTAGCACAGTGGGGATGTAGAGGAAATCTTAAAACATGTACCCCAACCATACTATGCCTCTATGTGAGACAATAAGACTGGAAACTACTACTACTATGGCGTCCGGCATCCTGGGCATGCTTACTAGGCCCTGTGACGTTGCAGCGTGACTCACGTCATGAGTGACTAGGCCTCATGGATGTCATGATGTCACAGGGCCTAGTATGTGCCAGAGAGGCCCAGGATGTCAGGCAAGTGACAAAATGGCTACCATGTAGCATTGAACTGTACGTCTGACCAGGGCATCGCAAATCAACCTGCTCATCTCTACTGGGCGTAGGCAGAAAAATCACCTCTTACGACCGTGACAGCCCAAGAAAATGGTGCCTATCATCACAAGTTATTGTTGATTATTCCTACATCGTAACGCTCATCCAATAGCGGATAAATTGTTACGTCTATGGACGGTTTGATCCAACTATTCTCAAAACCCAAAAGATCTTGCAAATCTTCACGGATGACAATGGCTTTCATGAGAAGTACATATTAAGAAGAATAGAAGGGTCTTAAAACCGTACTTAGACTTATCTGAGATTTCAGTACACAGCACACCTCCGATGAGATGTGGTCGACGTGATCTTCATTCTCTGGATGCAAGAACTTACTCACGTCTCAAGAGCTCGTCACGCCCGACAGCGTCACAGACTGCTAGCTCTTAGAACCAGTGACCAAAGCTAAAAATAAAAACATACAAAGATAATGAATGACCCTGTCACCCACCTCCTCCGCCTGCTTCCGGAGGGCCTTCTCCCGCTCATACTGCGTCAGAAGCTGTTCATTATCCTCCTTCAGGAGCTCCAACTCCACCTCATGTTCTTGGTTCTCAGTCAAGACGGCATCAAGGTTCTCCAGAACGTTGACCACCAGCGGCATCAGTTCCTTTACCACCTCCTCGTCGTAGCATTGGATCAGGCGTTCAAACTCTCTGTAGATACTGTTCGCCAGTCCCGACACCCGTTCTGACATAACCGACCCCGAACAGTAGTCGTCCTGGTACACCACCCCATCGTCAATCTGTATCTCCATCATCTTGAAGAACGGTCCTTAACTCCAAGGGCAGTAATAGAATAAATTGGGTGTGCCAAGTTTCAATAATGGGTCAATGGATGCCCTTCTTTTTTTTTTTTTTAAAGGAATGTGACTACTCTTTCCTAGAGGGAATTAGATGCATTGACTTTGACTAGTAAGACAACTTGGAATTAAGTTACAATTTGGATTGGTAATGAAATCCCCTTATAGATTAATCCGGTATATATAGGAGGATCTGGTGGATTGTAGCCGGAAACTTATTAGCAGCTTGATCCCTACATCAAAGCTAGAGACACGGATGCAAGTGCATTATTTACACAAATTGCCTTTGCACCCAGGGTTCGGGCCTTCTGTCACCACTCTGTGGGTTCCTATCTGTGCCAATGCAATGCAGCACCAGCCTCCATCTGCAAAAACAAGAATGACCAAGGGCTCTTTTCTAACCTCCTAATGTCCTATTAGTATCATTATTATGGCCTTGCTGACCAAGCAAGATGACAGATCTGCCTCTATAGATATATTCTGTACACAGCGGAAGAATATCATGTATTACATGATATATACTATGGGATGTTTCCTAGTAATGTCTAGCAGTCCATGCGATAAGAGGATCCTCTACAGGGGTATCTCCTCCATCCTAAAGATGGCCAGTGCTCGGCCAAGAAAAATGCATTTCGCCTGCTACTCTCTGCACCTGATTCCTTCCTTCTTCCCTCCCCCACCCTGGAATGATCCCCTGGATGACAGCCGATATTCCCCGCTAATATGGATTGAACACACCTGCATTGGTTGTGGGTGATCCTTAATGATGATGATGCTCCCCTGCTTGGATGTCAGAGGAACCCCTCCATCTCATTATAGAGGTGGTGATGATGATGGTGCTAGCAGACAGAGGCACCTCCCAGCTCTGCTGTAAGTGTGGGAATAGGAGGCAGGCAGCGCTTACCCCCTCCCTGGGCTGACAATCTGACGTCAGGCTGTCTGCATTATGGGTAAAGAATACAGCTGATTCACTGCCTGCAATGCCTGGACCACAATGCTGGAGGAGGCAGGAGAGGGCAGCCTGCTCATCAGATGATGCTGTGCTACAGTATGTGTGCGGGAAATGTCATCACAAGGGCCATGTAACAATACACAGGCCTGTCATGGATGTTAATCATCAGCTATAGGGGCAGCGGCAAAAGGGACGTCATCTAATCCGGCGTATTCCCTCAAAAGGAACTTTATGGATTTCAATAAATTAAAATTAAAGGGCAGTTCCAAATGTAAGGTAACATTCCTAGCCCCAATCCTTATCCAGGGACATATAAAGCTTTAGGTCGCGTTCACACAGAGTTTCAAAAAAAGCAAGATTTTCAAGTAGAAACTGCTTCCGTAAATGTTTCTTTTTTTTTTAGACTTTTTTTTCTGGAATCAGTTTTTAAAGAGTTTAAGAAACTTTTTTTTTCCTGAAACTTTCTTTGCAGCCTTTTGAGTACGTGAACACAGAGGTTTTTTTTTTAAGCGGATCCTCAACAAAATCTTTCACAAAAACTCTTACAATTCATTCGTATGGGAAATCCACCTACAGGGAGTTTATGCACTTTTTGTTTTTTTACTGATGAGGGTTTGAAAAACGCCTGATTCAAAAAAAGAAAGTGGATATCACTTGTTTGAAGCAGATCCTAAAGGAAAGCTCTCCGAACTAGGCACAGGCCAAGAAAAAGGCTGCAAAAAAATGCTTCAGGAAAAAAAGCTTCAAATGCACTTCAGGAAAAGAAAATCTTCTCGAAAAACGCAAAGGAATAAGCGATTTCTACTTCAAGAACTCATGGTTTTTGACCACTCAAAAAAAAAAAAATCAGTGTTCACATACACTTTTAAGCCACGTTCACACTTTCAGTATTTGGTCAGTATTTTACATCAGTATTTATAAGCCAAAGTCAGGAGTGGGTGAAAAATACAGAAGTGGTGATGAGTTTCTATACTTTATACTTCTCCTCTGATTGTTCCTCTCCTGGTTTTGGATTACAGATACCGAGGTAAAATACTGAACATGTGAACTTGGCCTTATTGTACAGAATTGTATGCACACTGAATAAAAATACATTCATCTCAATGGAGCACTTTGGTATGTTTTTTTTCGCATGAAAAACTCAGGTTAGCGCCATAAAACCTCTTAGAAAATGATGCACTTTTTGGCGCATTTATTCTATGTAGTTTTTAGTCTAAATTGACATGCTATGCTTTTTTAAAAAATGAACACTGGTTAAGAAATAAAAGCAAGGAAAAAACCACTATGAATAAAAAAGCAAGGAAAAAAACATTATGAATGTGATTTATGAAATCTCACTCATTTTGCGGTTACTGTTTCTAGTACGAAAAAAAGGAAAGAAAGACACAAAACAAAAAAACTATGTGTGAACAAGTCCTTTTTTTAGGCTTATTTTAAAAATTCAATTAAAAACCAGCCAAGGTAAAGCAGACAGCTTGGGGCTGATATTATCAGGTTGGGAAGGTCCCTGGTTATTGGGCCCTTTCCAGCCTAAAAATACAAGCCTGCAGCCACCCCAGAAGTGGAGATGCGCCAATTCTGGCGCTTCTTCTTGGCACTTCTCGATTGCCCTGGAGCGTTGGCAATCGTGGGTAAAGGTTTTTGGGATTGATGTCAGCTGTTAATTGTCCAAAAACAGAGCTCACATGAAGGCCTGGTGTTAGTAATGGAGAGGTGTCTATCGGACAACCCCATTACTAACCCAATAATAAAAAAAAAACACACAAAAAAAAACTTTAATGAAATAAAGACTCCCCAACACTTTCCTCGATCACCACTTTATTCAAAAAGCTCTGAAGAGCTGTGACGTCAATAGTGTTGAGCGATACGATAATGCAAATATCGGCTATCGGCCGATATTAGCTCTATCGGCCTTTCGATAATTCGTTTCGATATTTTCGTCATATCGGATACCGGAATCGGGATGTCACTGTCAGTGTCCGTCGGTCGGGTCTGTCAGGAGTCAGCGGCACTTACCTGGCAGAAGATCTCCGGCGGTCACGTCCTGGACTGCTTCATGGCCGCCATTATCTTCTCCCTGGCGGTCACATGCAGTTTTTCGCGATAACTGCAGTGACTGCTGGGTAATCCCGGCCGTAAACCAGTCCGATGACATCACCGCCGGGGAAGCAGGTAATCAGCTGTGCTGCGCCGGGATTCTGATGTAGCAGAGCTGGATCGTCGTGGGACACTCGTTACTATGGACTGCGTCAGTCAGGTGGTATACTTTTTTTTTTTTTTCATTTTTTTACAGGAGATCGATGGCGTCGCAGGATGAGACTGTAATAAAAGTAATGAAAACTGTGTTTTGTTTTTTTTTATTAAATTAAAAAACTTTTTTATAAACATTCACCCGTCCGGGTACATAAACAATTTAACTATTTATCAACAATTTAACTTTTTACATACAGGGACCCTGTCCGGGTTATTTATACTTCTTTGGCAGGGGTGTTCCAGGTACCACCTGGTACTCTTCTGATGCTTGCCAAACATCCGAGGCACCAAGGACCACCAGGACCTGATGACGTCGTGTGGCCTGTACAGTCAAGTCGTGACCCGCTATCTGGGTCTGTGTGGCCACCTCTTTCATCTCCCTCCGGGTCTGGAACCCTATGTCCCGGACTGAACGAACCCCAGGGGGCCTAACAGGCGCTGGGTACGGGCCAGCTATACTTATCATGTCCATAGCTGGGTCTGCTGAGGAGACCACTGAGGGAGGCTGGGGAGATTTACGGCGTGGGGTGGGCACTTTTGCAGAGGCCTGGATGTGGGAGGCTGAAGGCTCCGAGGGTCTCACAGGTTCCTGACACACTGGGGAGTAGGGGTCGCACCTGGTAACATTTAGGGCGTACCATCCATTGTAACCCCAGTGTCGGGTGTAAGTCACCAAGTCTCTTGGCAACAGGTCCCTCCCCGGGTGTCCTTCTGGGAGGTGAGCCTCCACGTCCCGCCGGTTCACAAAGACTTCTAAATAAAGTCCAGGCTCCTTGATGAAGCCCCAACCACCTTTCAATTTAAAGCTCCGTACTGCACCCTTACGCCGCGGCTCACACAGGGTTCCTTTATCCTTTCTCATCCGGTCCTTATCTGCCCGGTCCTTCTCCAGGTTACGTTGCCGAAGTTTTAGGGTTTCTCGCTGCTCCCTTTGTCGCTCTGCTTCCTTCTCCCAACGTCTCCACTCTTCCTCCTGACGCCGGTTGTAATTCTCCTCCACCAGTTGCTCCATGTCTCCACCACTCCACTGCAGCTTACAGTGTCCGGTTTGCGGCAGCTCTCCTGTCGCCCCCCAGTCCTGGCGGCGCTCCCCTGCGGAGGAAGCAGACGGCTCTAAATCAGATGACAGTCGGGGCTCCGGTACAGGCAGGTAGTGCTCTGGTGCCTGCGCGGCCTCCTCCATGAGGACGGGTGTCGCTTCTTCTGTCTCAGCGACGGGGGCAGACAGTGGGATCTGGGGTGCTGACGGTGCTGCGGTTTTTGCAGGAACGGGTGCCTCCACTGCGACAACGTCAACCGGATCACATTGCAAGGACTCCTCTACTAGAACGGGTGCCTCACCTTCCGGTACAGACACTTCAGGTAAGAGGGATTGGCGCCGCTCCAAGTTTAATTTTAGGGCACGCCAGCTGGCTTCCATCCTGGCGACCTCCTCCCGGTGCCGGGCCAGGCCTCTTAGGGTATCCTCCGCTTCTTGCAGCGTAGGAGTGTTTCCAGGCCGGGTGCCCAACGGTGATTCCGTGGCGATCGGGTCGCTTCCGTGGGGGGAGAGCTCTGACTGCTCCATCCCTTCACACTTCTGCTCGTGTCCATTAGCCATCTCTGCCAAGTCACATGTGTCATTAGCATCAGGAGAGGGTCCCTCTTTTGTAGGGAGGCGGGACCTTCGTGTTAGTTTCCACACACTGAGGAGGATGAGGAGGCGGAACTGAAGAGCTGTGGGGCACGATCTTACATTGCAGTACCATTTAGAGTGGTCGGCCATCGTTTTCACGCCACTGAGTGACACCCACGAAGAGCACGCCCTTCTTCTTCACCTGTGCCTCGTCGTGACGCAGATATGGCGGAAAAATGGCAAATACATTCTCTGATGATTTTAGCAATTCTCAAGCACAAAACCAGTTCAATTCAGGCACACAGGACTCGCTTATAGCGAGCTACAGAATCCTGTTCGTGACGCCCAAGTTGAGTCGCACAGAGCCAGAGGTTTTGGGGGTACTCGGCACCGAGCCCGTCGACTTCTATGGGGTATGTCACGGCTTTACCCGGCAATTGAATCAGAGTCTATTTTACTATGTAGAAGTGTATAAACTATAAATATATGTATATATATATATGTCACAATGACATGTATATATATATATATATATGTATTCTATGTGTGTATATTTTGTGTTTACAACGAAAGAAAGGTTTTTTTTTTTGTTGCGATATTTTGTTCCCATAGACTTACATGGGACTTCCGGTATCGGAATCGGATATCGACGATATTTAGTGATATCGGCGATACCATTTCGATACGATATTTTTAGATATCGAGCAGTATCGCTCAACACTAGACGTCAATAACATTACCGCCCTTCACAGTTGCCGGGTCAGGCCGAGAGAAGCGAGAGACCCGGAAAGTCTGAAAAGCGGTAATGTAAATTGGTGAACGAGGCAAAATGTCGGGAAGTCTTTATTTCATTACATCATTTTTTTTTTATTACTGGGTTAGTAGTCTGATAGACACTTCTCCATTACTAACACCAGGTCTTGATACCAGCTGTGTTTTTGGACAATTCACAGTTGACATCAACCCCAACTACCATTACCCTGATTGCCACTGCACCAGGGCAGTCGGGAAGAGCAAAGGTGAAAAGCCAGAACTGGCGCATCTTGTGTCATGCTCCACTTTGGGGGCGGTTGCGCGCTGGCATTTTTAGGCTGGTAAGAGCCCAATAACCACAAACTTTCCATGGCTGATAATATCAGCTCACAGCTGTCTGCTTTACCTTTGCTGCTTTCAAAAAAATAGCGGGTACCCCACATAATTTTTTTCATTTAATTATTTATGTGGCTTAATAGAAAGCACTACAAGATATATATCTATTATCTTTGCACATTGCTTAAAAATCTGTAAAAAAATTTCTGCATTCTATTCAGGTGTAATCCTTATTGCACCCCTATTGATGATTATTTCTGCCTGTAGACTGGACCTGGAATATTAGTTTTTCTTTTTGTTTCACTTTTTATCGAATCCAGTCCTTTTGAAAGAGCTTCAGACCCTTATTTTCCAGCGACGTTGCACTTGCTAGGATGCTTTCTGCAGCTTTAATAAAATCAGTTTTCTCTGCTGCAGATCTAGCAGTGCTCTGAATAATGAGCTGTGTGTAATGTGTAGCCCTGGTGTGTGAAGGCACACGCAGTACCCTGGAGGATGTGTGGAGAGATAGCAGTTTAATGCTAAATGAACATTCATTCCAACATGCACTTAGACACGCCCACAGGTTTATAAGCTTGTGACATCAGCAGGGAGTGTTCAGTCAGAGAGTGTCCTGTCTTCAGGCAGTTCAGTTTGTCTGAGGAGACAGTCAGTCAGCGAGAAGTCTGTGCAGGAGAGAGGAGTGAGCTGCAGATAATTCAGACGCCTGTCTAGAGGACGGTAGAGGTTCAGAGACGTGCTCCTGCCTAAAAGTATTACTGGTATTCTGCTAGCAAGCTCTGGAAGGAACTAAGAAGGAACTGACTGATTATATATATCTGTGAAGTGAGGGATGCTTATGCTACCAGCACGGGCAAGGCGAAAGGCACAGTGGTAGATATTGTGAGTGCTTTAGGATTGGAAGTCCTGCACTGTTAACCGGTTACTGGGACCGAAGCATCACCATAGCTTCATGCATGGTGGTAGAAGAACCAGATTTATTGGAGGGAACTACGCTTCATGCTAGTTGGACTCGTCATATTGGAAGTAAAGGAGGCCCCTAACTTGCCCAGCTGCTATCTCGAAATACATCCTCCTTGGATCAGCCTCCCTGGGACCTGCTTGAACATCTTACAAGTAAAGGTATGGAAAGACGCTGACCGTGTGAGACTGTGTTCTTTATCCGCACCCGACTTCACAAATCCCATAGACTTTGAGGGACCAGTCCCACCTGTAGGGGACCCGACATCTAGCTGCCTCACCATCCCCTCAGAGATCTACAGCAGCGCTGGTACAAATTACCAGAATACTACAGGTGGCGTCACGAACTGTACATAAACCTATCCCCTGTAAATATTCCCCCAACATACGCCAGACCGCCAGGGCCACAGACCGAGCCACAGCTACCTGTGACAAACCCCATAGACTTCCATGGGCTCGGCTCTGAGTACCCCATTGCCCTGGTAACCCACAATTGTGGTGGCGGGTCGACACAACTTGGCGTCACGAACAGGATGCGAAACTCGCAAAATTGCGAGCCCTGCGTGCCTATGGAATTGTTTTAGTGAAAAAGACTGTTTGCTATTTTTGGCGCTAAAATCCGCCATTTTGCCGCCATATTCGCGCCCTCAGGCGCTGGAGAAGAAGGTGGGCGTACCTGTAAAAGCGCGCTGTTGCCTGGCTCCGCCCCCGGCTCTGACTCATCGGCAGGTCCTGCGACAGGAAGTGAACGCTCTGACATCAGAGCGCCTGCGACGAAGGTCCTGTCTCCACCGAAAAGGAATGAAGGAGATAGAGAGACGCTGGCGTGCCCTGAAACAGCGGCTGCTGAGGGACGCAGTGTTCTCTCCTACAAGCATAATGCCGTCTCCTGAATTCCCAAGTTCCCTGCTGAGGAAGGCTGAAGAGAAACCGGAGGCTGCCCCCAAAAGTACCGATCCTGATCCCACCGATGGAGCGGTGGAGGCAAAGGAGGTTGAGGAGGTACCGCCAGTTCCGGAACGCCCGCCCGGCCAGGAGGCCGCAGCAGATGATCAATCCCTGGTAGGGACACCGGCGGGGACCCAGCCGTCAATGATGGAGAGCGACTGGGAAGAGATGGAGCAGCGACAGCAGCAGGTTAGTGCGTCCTCAATTGAGCCATTGCGCACACCTGCTTCCTGCTCTGCATCACACCAGCATTGTGCGTCCTATTCCGCATCGCCCCCTGCGTACACCTCTGCATCGCAATCGGCGACCCAATCTACATCGCAAACTGCGGTTACAGCTGAATCGCCCCCTGCAACGCAAATTGAGACGCAGTCGGCGTCTCACGAGAAAGAGATACCCGTTGCGCCCCTGATGGTTCATACAAAGACTGTTGCGACCCAGACTCTGATCGCAGCACATGATCTGTTCGTCATGAGATCTAGGGATCATCGCATTGTTCCAGCCCCCGGGATGGAAAGTGTAACAGAAATTAATAAAGAGATGTGAAGAACGGTAGGACCCAGACAGGGTTTACCGCAGCTGAGAAGATGTATATAAGTTTTTATAAAAGTGAAAGTAGTTGTACCGTTAATATGAAAAATGTCTATTTGATACTTTGTGTATTTTTCTATGTTTAATGCAACGTTCAAGATATTCGTACCTCCCGGATGGGAAGAAGTTAATGTTTGTTGTTATGCATAAACAAAATTTTCTGTCTTCTTGTATTTCACAGCCCGGGAGTGCTGTCTTTTACCATGGGGGAATGTGTAGCCCTGGTGTGTGAAGGCACACGCAGTACCCTGGAGGATGTGTGGAGAGATAGCAGTTTAATGCTAAATGAACATTCATTCCAACATGCACTTAGACACGCCCACAGGTTTATAAGCTTGTGACATCAGCAGGGAGTGTTCAGTCAGAGAGTGTCCTGTCTTCAGGCAGTTCAGTTTGTCTGAGGAGACAGTCAGTCAGCGAGAAGTCTGTGCAGGAGAGAGGAGTGAGCTGCAGATAATTCAGACGCCTGTCTAGAGGACGGTAGAGGTTCAGAGACGTGCTCCTGCCTAAAAGTATTACTGGTATTCTGCTAGCAAGCTCTGGAAGGAACTAAGAAGGAACTGACTGATATATATATCTGTGAAGTGAGGGATGCTTATGCTACCAGCACGGGCAAGGCGAAAGGCACAGTGGTAGATATTGTGAGTGCTTTAGGATTGGAAGTCCTGCACTGTTAACCGGTTACTGGGACCGAAGCATCACCATAGCTTCATGCATGGTGGTAGAAGAACCAGATTTATTGGAGGGAACTACGCTTCATGCTAGTTGGACTCGTCATATTGGAAGTAAAGGAGGCCCCTAACTTGCCCAGCTGCTATCTCGAAATACATCCTCCTTGGATCAGCCTCCCTGGGACCTGCTTGAACATCTTACAAGTAAAGGTATGGAAAGACGCTGACCGTGTGAGACTGTGTTCTTTATCCGCACCCGACTTCACAAATCCCATAGACTTTGAGGGACCAGTCCCACCTGTAGGGGACCCGACATCTAGCTGCCTCACCATCCCCTCAGAGATCTACAGCAGCGCTGGTACAAATTACCAGAATACTACAGGTGGCGTCACGAACTGTACATAAACCTATCCCCTGTAAATATTCCCCCAACATACGCCAGACCGCCAGGGCCACAGACCGAGCCACAGCTACCTGTGACAAACCCCATAGACTTCCATGGGCTCGGCTCTGAGTACCCCATTGCCCTGGTAACCCACAATTGTGGTGGCGGGTCGACACAACTAACCCCGCCCACACCACTCATTGGCTACTTTCTCTGTACGCTGTGCATTGTCAGTAAACTGCCAATCAGTAGTGGGGGCGGGACTGGACTAGGAGGCATGAGACACCTAGTCCTGTAGTGATAATATCATGATGATAAAACACCGATTATATTGAAACTAGAACACACAGCCTAGTAAGTAACTCATCCCAGGAATCTGGGTCTCTATCCCTACATCATGCAGCTCTCAGATTAAATAGCAAAAACCTACCGACAGATTGATTTTAAAGGGACGGCTTGCCACTATGACCACTGATGCATTACCTATAAGATCGATCACCAAAGAACTTTGCGGTCATTACGCCGTGGAATAAATGGCGCTATAATAATAAATAATAATTATTATTATGCGCTTTCTCATCATAGAGGACAGGTCAGAGCTGCTGCATAGTTTATAATTTAACTTTCAAGACTTCCAGTGCGTGAAATGTCGCACAGCCACACTTCCTGCGCTGATGCTACTCCACCACCTGCACATGCGCATTATGCAGGCGATCTCTCGCGCGCGCCCCCGTATGGCCGCTCCGTGTTTAGCATGCGCAGTGAACTTGGTTGCGCAGCTTCGAAGTAGGCGTGGCCATTATCCTGTCTATCAAGTGTGAGCGGGCGTGGCTTGAGGACGGACCGGAGAAGTCGGTGGCTGCGGTCAGTGTGTGGCGGGTCTCAGCTGACGGTGAGGGGCGGGCGCTGTGCGGCTCCCGGTGCTCGGTGTGTGGGGGGCGCACTCTGCCTGTGTATTCCTGTGCAGTTCCTCTCGTGATAATTGTTTTTCTTATTTGTGTGTGTACAGGACTCCCGGCTGAAGACATGGCGGTGCCGGCGGAGAAGGGTGAGTCCTCCCGGTGTCCGGCGGTAATACGGGGGCCACATACATGTATTGTGTACCCCAGAGTCCCCCACCCCAGCTTATCACGTGACTACCAGTGGTCATGTGACCAGAGCAGCTGCAGGCAGTCACGTGACCCGAGGAGTTTGCTATGCCTGCACTATAGTGCAGCTTGTGGTGTGAAGGTTTCCCCGGGGGTCCCTGTGATGAGGGGTCTCCGGTGTTTGGGAGACCCCTGAGCTATGGCAACGGACATGATGCCTCCTCCATACGTTCTGCACATTGTCAGGGCCGGCGCTGCGTCGGTTTTGGTGTTTCGTCCTCACCTGCCAAGCGCTAAGTGTCAGATTCGTTATTGATCTTGGCAATCGCACCCTGAACCCCGGGGGTCCTAGATTAAAAGACCATTACTTGCAATAATCGGGGGCCCCGATGGAGCTTTTGCATTGGGAGCCACAAGATTCTCGTTACCCCACAGATCGCCCATAGATGGCTGAGAAGTCTGCAGCTCGGGATGCATAGAGTGGAACCTATGACTTTCTGTTGAATCCGTGCCCTCCTATCTTCAGAGCTGCCATCTTTTCAGTGAACAGTGTTTTCTTTTTTCCATGACACGGCACGTGAAGTCTTATACTTCTGTCATCTCTTATTTCTAAAGTTGCTGTTTCTCCCCCTGTCTCACAGTGGAGGTAAATGAGTAATGTAGGAATCCAGCGTGATCCCCGGCAGATGGACATCCTGTCTGCTCTGCTGTCTCAGCATCTGTGGGTAGCGTCACCGGGTCACAGGCCACGTTGTGTGTCCCTGACTGCACCGCTCTGCAGTTTTAGTGTCACCCTTATTCTAGATTTCACTGCAGATAGAATTAGGACAATGAGTGCTTCCCTCTGTGAAGTGAACCCATAGGCGAAGTTCTCACGTGACGGATTTCCCTACCTTCTTACTTGCGGCGAGATCTGCAACTGTGAGATACCGCCACTTGTAGACTTACCCTTGGGGCATCTGCTTGTGCTGCAGATTACATTGGCAGGTACCCATGTACTGAATAACGTATAAGTGTGGCCGTCCTTCGACTCAATGGGAATTGCATTTTAAGCAATTGTCTAACGTAACTGCTTAGCTTGATCCCTTTGCCACTATGCAAGGAAAAATTCTATATGGTGGTGGTGTGCAGTGAATGGGACCAGATAGGTGCCGCAAGTAACAGATATTCTGGATTGTTAGGTGCATATTAAAAAGTTTTTGACGTTTCCTTAGAAAGGGAAAATAATCACCTGGAAGCAAGCTTGAAATAAACTTTGCTACTACACTTCAGTCTTCTGTTTGTCTACCAGTTTGATTATCAGATTAAAGGAATTTGGCAACTTATTTAAGGTCTTGCTTCTTTCTGAGACCAAAAGTCTCCATTTTAGAATTTATCTACCGCCTCTATATACAATCGTCAGGCTTTCCTCCAGACCGAAATGGCTGATAACAGAGAACAGTACTTTATATTTAACTGCATATCTAATGACGTCAGAACCCAAATTGAGGTTTCCTGTCTCTTTAAGATTATGTGGCTGGTAATTTACATCATTGTGGATTTTTCATGTTTTTTTTTTCTTTGCAGCCTATTACCGGTTCGTGGTGCTGTTCTTCAATTGTTTGCTCACATTCGGTTCCTATTTTTGTTTTGATATCCCCAGCGTGCTCCAGGACCAGTTCCAGGGGGTAAGTACCTATATTTAATGGGATTGTTCATTAAAAACTCAACATATCAAGAACTGATCTGCAAAGCTCAGGGTATTTACTAATCAAAGTGCCAGTGAGTGATTACCTCTCATTGTGTAATGATCAGTGACTGTCACCGTTCCCTGCACCGCCCTGATGACTAGAAACGAGCGGCTGCAGGGAGGATAAAACTTAATTTCTTCCCTGTAGCCCCTGCTCTAGTAAGCTGGCTACACAGGATTTAAATGCTAAATAACTACAGATTACCCCTATATATGTAGGTAAATGGCTTTTTCTAGGTGACAGGTTCACTTTTAAAGAAGTATGCAAACATATTTTATATCGCCACATCAACAATAATCTGATCTACTGTATGAAAATATATTATTCTTAAACACAGACTGTTTTTTTTTTTTTCTCAACAACGTTTGCAATGAAAATGCCCACATTTGCGTGTTTTTTTTTTTTGGGACCGTTAACACCTCTCACAAAAAAAAAAACCCTGTAAAAAGAGATCAAAAGTTTGCCTGTACTCAAAAATTTCCTAATTTAAAATCTAAAGTTCAACACACAATGGAAAAGTAAGAAATTTGCAGCTCTCAGAAAATGGCAACGCAACCTCTAATTTTTTTTTTTTTTTACTTTCTTTATTTTACAATGTTCAAAAAAAAATGTTAAGCCACTAAAATATTAAAGGGGTTATCCAGGACTTTGGTTATTTTTTCCAATGGGGCTAAGAAGTTACAGGCGGGCAGTTTCCAACTTCAGCTTATGGAAGAAGCGGAGAAAAAATGAAAATGCTTAATGCAAAATTTGTCCTTATAGGGAATCTGTGAACATTTTGCTACCCCCATTTAAGAGCAATAAAATGTAGGGTAAAGACCCTGATATCAGTGATGTGTCACTTACTGAGCTGCTTGCTGCAGAGTTGACAACCCCAGTTCTCTCTGCTGTTATCTGAATGCTGAGCTCTGTATAACCCCGCTCACACCACTGATTGGCACAAACTACACATAAAGCTGCCAATCAGTGTTGGGGGTGGGGTTATACAGAGCTCATAAATATGGAGGACTACATGGCAGCAGGTTTACTAGTCCTCTAGATAATCCATTCATAAGACATTAATTTTATCTAAACTGCAGCAATCAGCCTAGTAAGTGACACATCACTGTGCTGCTCTCAGTTTAGGTGTCAAAAACCCAGAGACAGATTCACGTTAAGGGTTCAATAGTAACGTTAATTTTGTTTTCTGAATCTACAGGAACTGACATGTGGAAATGGGAGCAGCTATGGTAACAGCAGCTGTGTGGAGGGGCTTGGAATGACCCCAGAGCAATATAACCTGTTATATGCCATCTACGCCTGGACGTAAGTAGTGTTAGCAAAATCCGTCATTCGTCTTGTACACCAGCTTCATGGTGGGATCAGGGGTGAATAAGGACGTGTTGGTGCTTAGATATTCTAGAGGTACAATGTCATGCTCTGAAGTATACTCACCGCCCTCATCACCATCCAGTCTGTGCCCCCCACCATCGTGCACATGCTTAGTACCTCTCCTACAGACTGTCTTCAAGGTCAGTGCACTTTGGCCATTATACGCACACAACATGCATTACGGCATATAATTACTTAACTTTTTTTTTTTTTTTTTTTGCTCGCTTGCAATGCAAAAATGCTAAATTATAAATATTGGCCCTTAAGCTGTTCTGCTGTGTGAGCGGGATATAATCGGGGCCAGTTTGCACCCTCTGAATACTAAAATAATGTTTGCATCCACTGATTTCTAGCAGAGATCTAAAACTGCGAGAAATAACAATAAAAAAAAAAGAAAACCTTTCAAAATATTTCTTGTTTTTCTCCTTTAGGAACGCCTTGGTCGTTATCCTGGCCGGATTCCTCATCGATAAGCTAGGAACAGATGTGAGTAAAAGACTTATTTAACTGCTCAATGTTACAATCGATTTTTCATTTTTTTTTTGCGCTATCTAAAAAAAAAAATTCTAGATTAAAAAGAAAAAAGCGGTTTATGTTCCCATTTCCTTTTTTCGCAGTTAGCTCTGTTCATTGCTGTCAGAGGCGGGTGCAGTCTGTGTTACACTCCTAAGCCTGCGCCTTGCACCCGCTACATGACGTCCTGTGGAGGGAAGGATTTTAAGGGATTTTCCAGGCTTGTGCTTGGTCTAGCAGCTCTGCTCCATTTACTTCTATGGGACTGAGTTGCAATACCAGACACAATCCATAGTAAGCGGTGGAACCGTGTCTGAAAAAAAGCCTGGCAGCTCCAAGTCAGTGTAGTCGTCTTTAGTTTGCTGTATTGCACAAACTGTTTGCAAAGTGCCTATATTTATTATTTCTCTAATCATTGGGCCGGGGCATCTTCATCCTGTAAATCAGTAACACTGAGTTCCTTGCAGTCGGCTGTTCCTGTTTTCTTCATTGACTGTTGTGGGCTCCTCCATATTCGCCTTGGGGTCACACTTTAAAGGAAGTCCGTACCTGCTGCCGCTGATGTTAACAGGTCGTCTGCTGTTCGGCTCGGGGAACGGATCACTGACTAGTAAGAAATACTGCGTTTTCTTGAAGTAGTCATTCCTGGCAACCAATCATCTTCCAGCTCTTACTTTTCTAGAAGCACCACGGGGAATAAAAGGGTTAATGAGATTGGTTGCTTTGGGTAACTGCTCCATTATTTTTATTTTTTTTTTTTGCACCATTTTGATAAATCTGCTCATCGTGTCTTGTCCTTTCTTATCCCCAACCGTACTGCAGTTGTACAGAATCGGATCACAGCCTTCTGGTTTAAAGGGAAAGAGCTGGCTCTGGCGTTCGGACTGACCCTGTCCTTCTCCAGATTGGGGAGCGTTCTCAATTTCTTCCTCACTCGGCGGTTTGAAGATCACTTTGGAATCCAGTGGACACTTTGGGGAGGTGCGTTACACCTGTCGGAGTGGTGCTGCCATGCTAGTCCTCTTCTTTCATTGCCTATGGATAAACAGAGAAAGTTGAGTACATCCCTCGGCTTTTTTTTCCCTCCAGTCCAATGGATGGCGCATAGGATGAGCATTTGCGACTGGTTTCTACAAAGCCCCATCCTTGAGATTGCTGGGGGTCCCAACAGCTGAAGCCCACTAGACAAGAAATGTATCCCCTTTCCTACGGATAGGGATTAACTTTTGATTTTAAGAAAAACCCTTTAACCATTTATCAGAAATTTAACATAGTTTTCTATCTAGCAAAACAATGGCATATTGCAGGATTTGTAGACTGCCAGCACCCCATATTTATGGGAATAAAGGGGGGTTTTCCTTGCATGGCAATACTAAGTGCCTCTCTCATTGCAGCACTATTTTCTTGAACGATGATGTGTTACAGCAAACGGGTGTCCGAAAGCACCGCTGTGCAGGGAAACAAAAAAGAGAGGTGGACATCTTGCCCGGGAATCATTGCTCCTTTTTCTCCATAGATATTTGCTATGCAGGGAATGACCTTGAAGAAGCCCCTTCATTCTCAGGATCTGTAGGGGTCTTGGCCGTAGGATCCATAGTAATCAAAAAGTGATTGGTTAGATCTAATTTTCTTGCAACAACTTTTCATTTATAAAATTTCACTTTTTTGTGTGTAGGAACCATACTGTGCCTCCTTGGCTTATTATCTGCCATTACGGTCAGTATCCTGGATAAATTGGGAATGAAGCAGCTCGGACTGGACGGTTCAATTCAGGAAGAATCTAAGAAAGTGGTAAGTAATATCATGCACTTACGGGCGATGCTCAGCAGCAGTCTGCTGCAAGACAAATGCAGTATTACTTTGTGCCCATTGATATTACTGGGGAACCATGTATTACATGAGCCGGACGAGCCTCTATATTGAGCTGTCCTGTTTATCCGCTCTGAGGGGGTCTCAAGTGGTGAGCTCCCTATTGTAATGGTGGGTCACCCCCCGAGTATCACATATTGCAGAACATGCAAGAACCTATGTCTGGTGATATATACCCAGAGGAGGCCAAAAAAGTCTGACTTTCATTGGGATGATATAGCACTGACAAAAAGTGCCGATACACTATGCAGTGTGGCTTGTAATCTACTTTGCTTAATTTGTATGTTCACATCTTAGTTATTTCTTATTTCCAGCGAGTCCAGGACATCCGCCGATTGCCGTTACGTTACTGGCTCTTGGTTCTGACGATCATGTTTTTCTACAATGGGGTATTCCCTTTCGTGGCTGATGCCAGGTAAGTGAGGCATATCTGTTGTGGGCTTTTAGACCCTTTAACATTCGCCCTAGGTGAACTGACATGTCTCTGATTAAGGGGCTGAAGTGAGGGCTGCAGTATATACAGATGTGTTTCTCAGTGAGCCTACGTGCTAGTCAGAAGCACCAAAAGGAAACTTGCTGATGTTTCTTCACGCCTTAGATGATGACCAGTTATGGCCTCTATCAACTGGAGAGTTTTAATCAAAGAGGCCATTAATGTTCATTGTCTCCACTTTTATGACATATGCATATGACACTGCCTCTATCGTTCTATTCCTTCCTTTTCCTTCATTGCTGATAATCCCGATTGGTCACATGATCCTCATTTTGCCTTGATCATGGTTCTTTTTTTTTTCCCCCTTTTACTAGCAAATTTATCCAAGACAAGTATGATGGCTATGATCAGCAGACGGCGTCATATATCGCTGGGGCCGTGTATGAAGTTCTCTGGTGCTGTCTGCGGCTGTAGGAATATTAATTGTAAGTTTTAACACTTGTAATTTTGAGTACTGTCTCATTATTGTATTTAGTACCTAACATTTTTTTTTGACTGTCCTAGGACTATATAGGAATGAGGGGGCTGCTGGCGGTGCTCTGTGCTGTACTCACATTGCCAGTGTTTGCCCTGCTGGCATTCACCTTTGTCCCCCGCTGGTGTCCACCTTATGGCTTGGAGTCACTTACTCCTTTGCTGCGGTAAAGTATAAAGCGTCTGTCTTAGTTTGGGTTTTTAGTAGTGATGGTTAAACCTATAGTTTGCGTGCATGCACCGACTGGCAGTATTAAACGGCTGTCGATCGATGTTTGCATCAGCAGACTGCTCTAAACAATGGAGCAAAAGCGATCTGTAATGTAGTGTTCTGTGCCATTGTTCTCATTAGCACAAGTCCTAATTACACAGGACGATGTGCTGCAGAGAATGATGAACTTCTGTGCAGCACAAACGATCATTTTACCTGATTTTAAAGAGAAAAGGTAAAAAGGATGGAGCTCAGCGCTGCCCGGTAATTGATGTCCAGGATGGACAATAAACACGTGGAGGGACCGTGTTTGCTGGTGAGGCACATCCATGGGGAGGAAGGAAGGTCCTATGCATAAGGGCGCCTGAAATGCGTCAGGTTTTATACGATTCCTTCCTCATCATTTTACCCGACAATCATGGCTGCCGATCACCTGATGAGTGAGCAATTTATAGAGACGAGTGTTCCTAGAAATTGTCGTGTGAAGTAAAAGGTCTCCTAGAGCTTGTGTTCATTAATACAGGAATAGAGATGGCAATCTATTGTTCTATGTAATCAGCTATTTCAGGCTGGAAACATTCCAGTGTTTGTTATGCTGCTTTGAAGTGTTCTGTTTGCTTCATACATCCATCTTTAGTTTCTGGAACAGAAAGTATCTGTCCGATTGTTACTTCCTGTCTGCCATATTAGTTGTTAAATGCCATCAAAAAACCTTTAAAAACTATAATTTTTATTAGATGTGCTTTAAAAGAATGTGTGAAAAAGACAAAGAACACAAATATATTTAAAAATTGATATCCACCCTGACAAGCTCTAGGTAGCCCTATCCTCTGCATCTACCATGCAGCGGAGGCTGACACCCTAAAAATGCGATGATTTGCGCCCCGCTCCTCAACGGCTGTCCCTTCTTTAAGTTCCTATTCTCGGGTTCAAGGACAATCAACTAATACAAATCTCATATTGCATCACATTAGTTCATTGTCTTTGAACCTGAGAATAGGACCTGAAGGGACAGCCGTCAAGGAGCATGGGTGCCAAATTGTCACACGTTTAGGGTGTCCAAGGTAGACCCAGAGGATAGGGCTACCTAGGGCTTGTCATGGTGGATATCAATTTTAAATATTTGCGTTTTTATTGTCTTTTTCTCACATTCTTTAAAGCATAAATACAATATAATAATATAACATGATCAAAGTCCGTTGACCACCGGAAAATATTCATGAGAAAAATAAACTATCCACATGGCTGTGCAAATAAAAATGTACATGATTTAAAAAAAAAAAAAAGAACAAGGTTGTCCAGACAATTAAACTGTGCCCATTCTGACACATTTCTGGCCTTAGTCATAGGGCTATTCTGTGATTAAGGCCAGAAACGCGTCAGAATGGGCATGTTTAATGGTCTGGACAACCTTGTTCTTTTTAAATTATGTACATTTTTATTCGCACTGCCATGTGGATCTTTTCTCTTGCAATATTTATACTAATTCGCTGTTGGTCTCACAGAATATCCATCTATTTTGTGTACAATGGTCTGACCTGCCTCTACCCCTCTTCCCTATAGGCGAGCATGTGGCCATCCATCCCTCTTGTAGTCCCACAAGCTACTCTGGGAACCGCCATGGGTCTCGCCACCTCTGTGCAGATGATTGGCATCGGGATTTCTAATCTTATCGTTGGCAGAATTCTTGGTACCAAATCTAGGCAAGTGTTATTGGCTTCCCTCATCCTTTTACTAGGACAACCTAGGTGTTATTCACATACGTCAGCCTGGAAATGACTATAGGTTTCACTGCCAGCGGTGACTGATTTATACTATTCTATGGCTCTTTCCATAATAGACTATCAAGAGTTATTTAACCTTTTTTAACTCTTTTGTTTGCAGTGACACAAAGATTCCCTTATGGCGATGGCAACAAATGATGATTTTCATGCTGGCAAATACCATTGCTTGTATCTTCACTTCCATAACCTTAAACATCGTGGACAAAAAACAGGTAACTATGCGGCCTCCGGCCGGTGTTACATCTCTTGCTTTTGGCTGTTTCTGGATTATGTCTTGCACTGACCATTGACCAGTTCATTATTCTGGCCTTCATTATATGGTAAAATGATCTGGTAACTTGATTCTCCAGGTTCGTTTAACGCCAGCGACACCAAACTTATAATTCAGAAGGTTGTATAAAGTATGACTCGCCCTTTTCTCCTACACGGTTTTATTTTTTTCTGTGAAGAGCTGACGTGTTGATTTGGAGTATATACAATGCTTTTATCACTTTTTATTGCACTTCTTTAGGAATGTGAGATGATAAAAATAATTGCCAAAATTGCCTTTTTTTTCTGGTTTTTGGCATTTACCACAAGAGAGAATTAATTTTATATTGCGGGACACCGGACTTTTACTTGTACAGTGATATGTTTTGACTTTTTTTTTTATAAACATATTTGCTAGTTGTATCTGTTGCTGGGTAAGCTGGTTCAGGAACAGATACTAGGCTCTTCAACTAGGTACTTGGATACATAGCTCAGCAGACAGTTACTCTGATCTGAGCAGAGCAGTCATATCACTGTAGTTGCAGTGTCAGATTACTGTAATTACCAGAGAGCGCTCACCAGGTCTGGGCAGCAATGCTGCACAGGTGACTTTATTCAGTGACATATGTACCTCTGGATGAAGTCACCGTTGCAGCCCTGTGCCTCAGACACAATTACTTCTCCACTCAGGTCACAGTACTTACCGGTGACCACGGGTCCGGGCACCAGCGCTGTGGCGTTGATTTCATACAGTGACATGTACCCACCGTTGGATGAAGTCAATGCTACTGCTTGGACCTATGCTCACCAGTAATTACTGTGATCTCAACGCTACATGACATGACCAGTATTTAGTGAGCATGCACTAGGATTGTGGTGGTTACTCCATCGTGCAGTGAGTACATATCACAAGATAAAATCGCCACCGCAGCGCTGGTGCCTGGACTTGGTGAGGGCTCTCTGGTAATTACAGTAATATGAGAACTGCAACTACAATGACATGACTGCTCTGCTCAGATCAGAGTAACTGTCTGTTGATATTGTAGCTAAAATGACATGAAGGCTCCAATTAGATCACAGTAATCCACCATAACAGTTCCTAAAGGGAATTGTCACTGGACTTTCCCATACCCTGAAATAACAAATATGCCCAGTATTGCAGTCAGGTGGAGGAGAGTGTTCTCATTTATTTATTTTTTCCTCTTTTGCAGGGAGGCATATTGAACAAAATGAAAAAGAAGAGTCCTCAACCAGAGCCGCAGGAGGAGTCCGACAGAACTCCAATACTTAACGAAGAGGAGGACCGGAGGTCAATTAACTAGCTGAAACCTGCTGAACATTTTTTCTCATCCAGGTTATGTACTGAAAGACTGAATGTAATGTCACTTGGATACTTTTCATGTCCACGTTGATTGACCGCTAACGTCTAAACTGGAAACGCTAAGCATTATAGGCATGTACTAAATGGAGTGTTCTCATATAATACTTGACATTTAATGGGGTTTCCACTCTGATACATTTATGGCATGGTCATAGGATATGCAGGAAACATCCAGTAGATTCAGGCCCGCCACTTGTTCTGCAATCGTCAGAACGCCAATACAAATAAATAGAAACATGTGTGATCACCCCCATTCTTGATAGATTCGGGTCCCACTACTTACAGCTGTTTAAATCAATGTCATAAATGTTCCAGAGAAGCTACACCCCTGATACCATTACTAGTACAGATTTACGTTTTTTCAGAAATGTCGTTCTGATTTGTCATAGGCATTACTGACTTTAGGTCTCAGGTCTATAAACTGATTATGGGTGCACAATATAATCTATACATGTTTTCTATACTGAAAAATGGATGTTTCTATAGAAAATTACCTATACAAAAAAACTAAATCTTGACAAATTAACTATTGCCCCCTCCAGACTGATTACGTACCTTGCCAAGTTATGCAGTACCGTTATTTTGCCACTAGATGGCAGATATATTCTATCTTTCCATTTGTGCCAAACCACAAACTTTTTATACTTTTTTCATGTAACCATTACGTGAAGTTGGCAAGGCTGCTGGTACTTGTAAATAAATGCCCATTTTTCCAAAGGAGAGAGTGAAGAGGAATCTTGGGATTTGCTTGTGCAGCATTGGTCAAGAACTTTAAAGGGTTATTCCAGCATTAGAATATCCTGCCAATACAGCAGGTAGCAGTAGATGTGACATTACCTACCCTGCTCCCCTCTTGCTGTGGAACAGGACCAATCCTTTAATCACCAACCATAGAAGTGAGCCAACATGACAGCCTCTTGATCAGTCCATGAGGATCCTATATTGTGTGATCATTAGTGATGAGCGGACATGCTGGGATAAGGTGTTATCGGAGCACGCTCGGGTGCTAACAGTAACTTCGGCGTGCTTGAATCATATTTTCGAGTCCCTGCGCCTGCATATCTCACAGCTTTCGGGCCGCTACAACACATGCAGAGATTGCCGAACAAACAGGAAATTCCTGCATGGGTTGCGACTGTCGACCGCTGTGAGACTTGCAGCCGCGGGGACTCAAACAGATTATTCGAGCACGCCAAAGACACTGATAGCACCTAAGCATTCTCAGATAACACCTTATCCGAGCATGTTCGCTTATCACCAGTGGTCCTATATATCTTCTCATAGCACATTACCCCTGGTATCAGATTTTTAAGACCATAGAAATTGATGTTAGGTAAAGATTGTTCCATAAGCAGATCACCTGTGTGATATCTGAGATTACTGATCCTGAGAGCTGGAAGCCAACAGTCCTTGTGTGACCACTGCTCCATTTAGCCTATTAAAGTGATGCCCACTATCACTCCACCTACAACGGTGACTAAGATCTTATTTTCCATTATTAATGGGCATCAATGCGGTCAGATCACCAGTGATCACATATTTATAAACTTATCCTATATAGTTGTTTCTGGACAACCCCATTAACCTATAGAGTGGAGCAAAAAAAAACCTTAAACGCACGCCAGCAGGTCTCTGGTCAGGCAGCCATGGACTTTGCATCCTACCCACAGCATTGTTGGCTCCGCACGGCTCTGATCCGGTGGCCACAGACCACCGCCATGGCCGCTGGACCATAGTCCTTTTTGAATCTTTTTGGTGACATCTATGGAAAGGGGCCAATCTGGTCCTGAGCTAATTAGTAAAGCCAAGTCCGACAGTCTGGTTCCTGTAGATATTCTACCTCGTTGGCATGGAAGGTTCTTCCCCTTCTACCAGTGCAGTATTCACCGTAGGATCAGGTCGTAATGTTTTACTAGGAAAAGTAACCAGAAATGTTTACCATTACTCATGAATTATGACTCTACAGATAAAGGGAGATTGTTTTATAACTAATGTATCAATTTCATAAATAAAGTTTCTAAAACCCAATAACTGCAACAGCACGGTGAGTTGTGTATGGAGTGTACACCGATTATGGGGGAGGTGAAGACACCAACACATGAGCCATAGTCATTAACAAAATACACTGTTTATTGAGAGGTGCATTATAACCGTATAAATGGCATCAATCAGATGAATGCAAGAGATGAAGCCTGCCGCAAGAAATCCTTATCAGCAGGACCTGTACATTCAGGATACAAGAAAACAGGACATGTCCCGGGGGTCTAATGCCCCCTGATATGGGGGTTTACCAGCTGATTCCTATTAATGTCACATGTCAGCAGAGGTCATTTCTGGATCAGATAACAGGAGGTGTAATGGAGGGACTAAAGGTACTGCCACACTAAACAATCCCGCTAGCGATCACGATAACGACGCATACTAATGCGATCGCTAGCGGGATTGTTTCTATATCACTAAGTGCGGCCACATTTAGCGATATAGTTAACGGCGCTATCGCCGTTAGCGATCTTATCGACTTTAGCGGTACAAAAGTACCGCTAAATCGCTAAGAAAAGGTGCCACACAGCGATATATACTTACCCAGCGGGAGCGCCGACGAGAAAATAGGGTCCGGAACGATTCCAGCGACGAGCGAGATCACAGCAGGAAGCTCGTCGCTGGCAGATGCCGCACTGAACAACATCGCTAACGGGATCGCTAAATAGTGACGTTTTTTAGCGATCCCGTTAGCGATATTGTTCAGTGTGGCATACCCTTTAGGGTACAGCTTGGGTGCAACAGGCAGAAGATAGGGCAGGTCATCTGCCCTACAATCAGTACCATCACCAGACATCTTCTAGGGGGAGGTGGAGTTATATTAATACCGCTGGTGATGTTACCGCACGGTGCAACAGATGACAGATCCAGATTGCTGTTGACTTTTGCCCATATTAGAACATAACAAACAATGGATAACACGATGTTTAACAACACGATGAGTTTTACAAATCTGACAACTTTCATGGATTATATGAAAGAAAAAGTGTCCGACGTCCAAATACAGCGCCACCCTGGTCTAGAGGTTATGTCTGGTATTGCAGCTCAGCCTCAGTAAATGCTGCAATACTAGGCATAGCCTGTGTCCAAGTGTTGTGCTGTTTTAGGGAAACTAGAGAACTATTGTCCTAGCCTTTACTTTCTTACAGACAACCCCTTTTCAAAACCTTTATCAGACGTCCGTGCACATTACGTGTGAAGCGTCACTATGGTCTGATCTCGGGCCGATTTGCATGGATGGGCTAAAGAGCCCTAGGGGTATGTTTGGCCAATGCAGGACCCCCCTCTCTATTACAGCACAGATGTTCATTAGGTGCCACATTGTACTATGCTACAGCTGCAGGAAGAAATATCATATGACTCCTGGCATTGAGTTGGCCCAGTTCACTCATTTCGTTTTGGTTGTTCAAGAACTGGATATTGACCCCAAAGAACAGACACCACTGCTACTTTGGTCATGAAAAAAAAACCATAGGTATGAACTAGGCTTTATAGTTTTACCTTTTTCCAATCTTCCTTTTCATATAACACAAGTAACAGCGCCCCCTGCTGTCAGCAAACAGAACTCCAGGCAACATTTGTGTTATTCCTAGTGCAGGGATATGACACCGATTCTCTAGCAATATTTACATCCCTGTATCACGCGTCACCTCCAGGCGAAATCCTTAAATAATTCAACATGATGGCTGCTTTTGCAACGTCATTATAGCCCAAAAGATGGTAGGATGCTGGCACCATGGACATTTAAAAGGGGGTTGTCACTTTGCAAAACTTTTGCATACCATCTCAGGTAGTTGTAAAAAAAAAAAAAAAAAAAACGCACTATACCTGTCCTTCCAGTCTGTGTTTGCCTGCAGCACTGTTACCGCTGCAACCAATCCATAAGGGCAGAACTGCTGAATTTGGTGATTGGCTGCAACTCTCACCAAGACTTGTCAACGCTGAATCCTATACAAAAGGAGAGGCACAGCGCTTATTTTTTTTCTTACAACTAAGCTAACAGGCAAAAGTTTTCCACAAGAGGACAACCCCTTTACACCATTACTTTGTTGTACTTTTCATATGCCGATACAGAAGTGACGTTCCACTTGGTTGCCTTTAAAGAAGCACGTCCATTTAGTGCAGGGCCAGAGGAGGCAGCACATTCTCTCTGCGACCCTTGCACCAGCACATTTTGGCCAGCGTCCCTGTAAAAGAATATTATAGGCAAACTATTTTGAGATTTTTTTTTTCTGCCTGCACTTGAATGGTGAGGGTGCGAGCCTCTATTATTGAGTAGCCCCTTAAAAAGCTGCAGTGATCAGAAGGCAATAGAGCAGGTAACAGAATCAGCAGGGTAGATCCGACACAGCGATCGCCGGCACACAGACATCATGGCGGTCATCAGTCTTTACATTATCATCTCAATGTGAGAACTAAAATGAGTTAAGGAAAGGGATCGTGCAAAATAAATCATTATTAAAGGGGTTCCAATAATCTTATAGCAAAAGCGTGGAAAGGCTGTTCTATTTCTCTATTCTAGCTATTTAATTTTTCCCTTTTAGATTCCCACCTCTAGAGCTGCAAAAGCCGTAGCTGACAATATGGTTCCTTATTACTTTTCCTGCAGAAAATGTCTTCTAGTTTATACCAACTAACTGCCGCAAATGCTGCAATCCTTTACAAATAGTGATTTCTATTGTCTGCCCTGTAGAGCCCCGAGCATGCATTTTGCCATACACTTTGTACAGCAGGTGGCGCCATACTCAGTAAGCTCCATCATGTAAACTGCAAATATTGGTCATTTTAATGATCTATACAATGAATGATAGTTAATTGTGAGACCACCCCTTTAATTAAGGATTTTCACAATCACTCCACCACTCCTTAATTCTGCACCGCCTAGTTTCTCTATATGTATAAATTGGCACTCCTTTTTCTGATAAACAGTCTAAATTTCCCCGGGTGGATAAAGATTTAATTGATCACTGTCCTTTCACCAAGCTATGCACAAATTATTATAAATGAATACAAGACACTTTGCAAAAATATACTTTATCAGAGAGATCTGCTTCTTTCTCCAGTTAAGTCACCTTTCCCTTAATGCTGATCATGCACTCAGACATACAGATAAAAATCCATCTTGCTGAAATAAAACGTTCAGCTCACTAAAGGGTCAAGATTTAGGCTGCTTACTGAAGTTTATGGACGAGGGAGTAAGAGGCAGATCTGTGCTGCTGCTTTCTAGTAGGTGTTTCACTCATGTGCTGGAATCAGTTACTCTGCTCTGTATTGTTGTATAACATGCTTCTAAACATGCTACATGGAGATCCTTCATGTCTGTGTATGGGAGGCACAATAGTAGCTATTCTCCACCCACTAGCTAAGAGACAACTGAAAGTTAGAGAAAGAGGCTCACTGCACATTTCAGGGTTCATTAGATGAGCAAAGAAAAAAAATTCAGTAAGCTCCCCTAGTGGTGGCCATGGGCATACAGAATGTAAACCTTTAAATCCTTATCTGTACAGGGGATTCAGAGCTCTGAATCAGAAAAATAACTTCCAAATGGCAGGAAGATCCAAAGAAATTAGTCAGCGCCAAACTTTTGAGCCTGAAAGAGATATATGGAGCTGTATGATATCCTCGCACCATAGAGGGGCTTTATCCACCTATGTGCCCATCTCCACATCGCAGGCAGGTAAAGCAGCTCTATAGGATGAGGATCACACCGGGGGGGAGAGTGACTGACAGATGCCTGTCGTCCTCCTCAGATAGTGACCTCCTGCGCTGGTCACCCGGTCACCCTGCTAATTCTGTTACTTAATAGAACGTGACGCTGGATTTGCCTCCTGGTGGGTTCAGGACTCTGTTGTGACACCTCGGCCGGGGACCCAAATGTGGTTCATGAGCTGCGAGAGCGGGGTCTGGCACGGACACTTTTTCTTCTTTGGGCACTGGTATTTTTGCTTCTGGTGCGGGCGGATCGGCTTTCACTGCAGGGGCTAGAAGACATAAAAATGAATTGGTCATTTGTCACCGGCGCTGACATCAAAATTAGGATCTCTAACTTTAACGCGTAAAGCCTTGAGCGTCTCCCTGTGCCGCAGTCCAATTCTTACACTTTTGGACAATCGTGTCTGCGAGATCGCAGTGCACAGGGATTGAGTGCCACCGAAATACATAGTTCAGCGTGGGAGCTGTAAACTTAAAACGAGATTTTTTTCATTAACCATTTGTGCCGCTGCCCTTTCTTCCACTCTACATGGAGACAATGAGAATGCCAGGGGGGGAGCGTTTCCATACAGATTGTAGAGACCACAAATATATGCACTATGTATTAGCGATGCCCGTTCTTCCCATGTGCGGCTGCAGTGTTTTCCTACAGCAGCGTCTATATTCAGCCATTACACGTAGGGTCTAAAATAGAGCGGATCAGACAGGGAGCAGTCACGCTATAAATAATGATACGGCCGACAACGACTCCCACAGGCACGCGGACGTCTTCATGGAGTCTGACTAACTCTACGCACAGACAGACCGTTATCTTACAACCAGTGTTTGCAGAGGTAGTAATTTCTATTTCCACATAATCCAGTATCATGGGTACCTTCAATTCTCCTGCAAGTGTGAAATGTCTACCAGAACATGCTGGGAGTTGTAGTCTCGCCACAGCTAGATTGCAGAGCATTGGATTAGACGTCATTAATGAAACAGTGATCTTGTACCAGTGTAAAGAAGTACTTTTATATTAGTAGAATTTCCACTGGATATGCCATCAATGTCCAACAGACATGAGTCCAGTGCCAAAATTTAAGGGAATTTTCCAAAGATCATCAATGCAATAAAGCCGGCTCATCAAAAATCTCCAAGTATTCCAGGTGCATGGAGCTCTGTCTTGATCAAACGTGTGCAGTAATGAGAAAGAAAAGGTTTGTTCCATCTCCCGGGATAAAATTCTATAGCACTCAAAAAAAAAAATAAATAAAATAAGCGGAATAAGTGACGCGTTTCGATTGTAATCCTATGAACCTACGTACTCCTGATTAGGATCATAGGAGTAAGATCAAAACGCAAAGCTTTTTCCACTCATGCTCTCTCTAATCTGAGTGTTATGGAATTTAATAACTACTGAATAAAACTTGGGCGTTTTATCCAAAGAGCTGGAAGAAACCTTTTTCCTTTATATTGTTTTCCCAAAACTCAGTTACCCCTATTCATAGGATACCTTCTGAATAATGGTGTCCAACCTCCAGGACACCAATCTTTCCCAATAACCTCCAGGATACCAATCATTCCCAATAACCTCGAGGACACCAATCTTTCCCAACAACCTCCAGGACACCAATCATTCCCAATAATCTCCAGGATACCAATCATTTCCAATAACCTCCAGGACACCAATCATTCCCAATAATCTCCAGGATACCAATCATTTCCAATAACCTCCAGGACACCAATCATTTCCAATAACCTCCAGGACACCAATCATTTCCAATAACCTCCAGGACACCAATCATTCCAATAACCTCCAGGACCCCAATCATTTCCAATAACCTCCAGGACACCAATCATTCCCAATAACCTCCAGGACCCCAATCATTTCCAATAACCTCCAGGACACCAATCATTCCCAATAACCTCCAGGACACCAATCATTTCCAATAACCTCCAGGACACCAATCATTCCAATAACCTCCAGGACCCAATCATTCCCAATAACCTCCAGGACACCAATCATTCCCAATAATCTCCAGGACACCAATCATTTCCAATAACCTCCAGGACACCAATCATTCCCAATAATCTCAGGATACCAATCATTTCCAATACCTCCAGGACACCAATCATTTCCAATAACCTCCAGGACACCAATCATTTCCAATAACCTCCAGGACACCAATCATTCCCAATAACCTCCAGGACCCCAATCATTTCCAATAACCTCCAGGACACAATCATTCCCAATAACCTCCAGGACCCCAATCATTTCCAATAACCTCCAGGACACCAATTCCCAATAACCTCCAGGACACCAATCATTTCCAATAACCTCCAGGACACCAATCATTCCCAATAACCTCCAGGACCCCAATCATTCCCAATAACCTCCAGGACCCCAATCATTCCCAATAAGGGGGCTCCAGATTCTTAGGGAACAATCAGATGGCCAAACAACCCTGATGGGGATCGCAATGCTCAAACTGGTGGCAGCTCTCCCGGCAGGAGCATGACAGCACGTATTTCTGTGCTGCTGTCATGCTTGGGTCAGGTGAGCCGCCGGCCAGTCCAAGCATTGCATTGCGATCCCCGCCAAACTTAAACAGCTGTGACTCTTCCTTAAAATGGAGAAGAGATGCGCATGCTCTGCCTCAGCTCCATTCATTGTCCGTGGGGATCTGCTGGAAATAGAGCGCTGCACTCTGCGCTCTCCAGCAATCCATAGACAATGAATAGAGTGAAGGCAGAGCATGCGCTCATCCACTCCAATCAAGACAGGTCTCTGCAGAGCGCCATTCCCATCAATACCAGGCACAATTTATGGACAGGGTGAAGCGCATGACTAGTCCCCTATGCAGGACTTAACGGGCAGGAGTTCCCTGTCCGCTGCTGAGGGTACTTACCGGGCTTGGGGGTCTTTACAACTTCCTCTTTTAACGAGATGTTATCCTGCAGAACACAAGAGATTTACATAAAGTTACAATGTGATCTCATACACAGCATACGCGCCAGCTCTGGGCAGAGGATGCCCGTCCCATACAACGCGCGACCTTGGTGTTCACTACTAGCTGGGCATGCGGTACAATGGCCGATACCTTTGGTTTATTCGGATGCGCTTTGGGGCTCGTCGGCAACTGTGCATCACCAAAAATACCACCGTCTTTCCCTCCCGGGGGCTTCTGCCGTGCAGGCGATTGTACAGGGGCCGCCTCCTGGAAGATACCACTGGTCTTTCCACCTGTGGGAAGAAGACAACCACAGATATCAGATATTTATTGCCCAATCCAATTAACTGTATGGGATTTCCTGGTGATCTTATTTCTAGAACCATCCGCTTGACCTCAGATCCCACCAAATATCCAATGATCAGACCGACAGCAGTCGATCAAATGCTCACACGTCCAACTGCTATTCTTTACGACGCCTACATTTGCATGCTCAGGTCGGCTGAGCGTGCATGTTTACAATGATGAGAGCAGATACCAGAAATCCCACATGCCGTCACTTCTTTACCCCAAAAGGACACCACCACACAGACAGTTGACCGGTCCAACAGAAATCGGTACATTTTTCTGATATATATCTAATACATGATCAATCAGGTTCATGGTGCTTCCCATTCGCTGGCTGACCGCTACCTCCCCTTAGACTCGCGCTGCTTGGCCCAGCACTGACTTTAATAAATAGCTGCTACGCTGGACGCCCCTAATCTCCTGAATGTTTAATTCCACCATGGCTTGTCTCATACTTGTCTTTAGGAGGACACATAGGATGCCCCCATACATGTTAGATTGCCATGGCAGAGTAATACTCATAGTTCACGACCTCCAGTAGGTCTGAGTGGGAGTAGTTGTACCTCGCACTCCACAGGCAGTAAATCTATCGACTCCTTAAAGCTCCAGAGATATTTGCACATCTGGCCGGTTCCTGGATTTGTTTGCTTAACATGCAAACCCTCCTCCTTCTCCCCTGACATGAGGCCAAAATGCAAAAAAAAAACAAAATTTCCCAGATTTGCACCATAAGACATGATATAATGCACACTGCACCGGCCGGATGAATGCCCCTTTGCAATTGTAATGTTTATCTAGTGAGTCAGTGGGTTCATCACGTCGCACCCACACATGGGGGATTATCCACACTGTGCACACATCTGGGCTGACGTCTCTCCCATTCTAGGAGGCGTCTCAGAGTATCTCGGTAGCTGACACAAGACCCCGCTCTCTGGGCCGTGCCCCCAGTGCCAGCTCAGCAGGATCCCCAGCTGTCTGCAGTCCGCCCATCCGCTCTCGCCAGGAAGTCGCTTACTGTGCGACCCCAAACCTCACCTGCCGATCTCTGGGCTGAGCTACCATATCATGCAAAGGAATATGCACAAGATGTGATCTTTTTTTATGACGCAAGCCTAAAAACTGAATATCTGCCCTCGCACATCAGTGTTTTTGTCTAAATCGGTCCAAAATTATTTAATTTCTTAACGTATTGAGGCTCCGTTTTTCGGAATCCCCTGCATAGGAAGAGAGAAATTAGTAAAACCTGGCTTCCTGCAGCCACCATAGGTGGCACTAACTAGATACAGTATACATTAAAGGGCATCTGTCAGTAGGATGAACCCTCCTAAGCCATCTATGTGGGCATGTAGATCATAGGAAGCTGATTAAAATGACACCTTGATATCTGTGATCCAAAGTCTTATTCCAAAGAATCCACTTTTTTTTATTATGTAAATGAGCTGTTAAGATCTATGGGCCGGACATAGATCTCCCCAAGGATCTGCCTCCAGAGCTTATTTTAAAATGAAAGGGGGAACTACCAGTGTTAGATATGTAATGACAGACAGCATACTTTCATTTAATATAATCTCTAGAAGCAGATTCTTAGGGAGTTCTATGTCCGGCCCATAGATCTTAACAGCTCATTTACATATTAAGAAAAAAAGTGTATTCTCTGGAATAAGACTTTGGATCACAGATATCAAGGTATCATTTTATTCAGCTTCCTATGACCTACATGCCCATATAGAAGGCTCAGGAGTATTTATCCTACTGACAGATGCCCTTTAGTTGTAGTTACTGTGCTCCCCATTGTAGAGACTAAAGGTGTCCAAACCTTTATCAGCCATATGAGTTTCCATATCAGTTTTATGGCCTGTCCAAGAATAAGTAGTGAAGGAGATATAGGATAGCTGCGTCGTTTCCCTCCTCCACACAAAACACTTTTACACTGTATACAACAAGGAGAATCGCGTTTCCACAGTTTCAGTATAATGGGTAACAAAAATCCCTTCTCAAGTTTCCCTACAGACCAGACTAGTCCAGTCCTGTCCTTCACAGACAAGACTCTCAGTCACTTTGCTTTATTCTCCCTGCATTCATTACAGAGGAAGGAGGTAAATATTCATTGCACAAAGCCACCTGGTGATTAGAGGTGTGAAAGACCATAGTTTTCAAGCCAAATATGGAGGAGTGGGGGTGTATAGAAAGCTGAATGCATTGGTAAAGATAAAGAAATTACAAAACTGATCTGGAGTTACATCCTGTATTATACTCCAGAGCAGCACTCACTATTCTGCTGGTGCAGTCACTGTGTACATACATTACTGATCCTGAGTTATCTCCTGTATTATACTCCAGAGCTGCACTCACTATTCTGCTGGTGCAGTCACTGTGTACATACATTACATTACTGATCCTGAGTTAATCCTGTATTATACTCCAGAGCTGCACTCACTATTCTGCTGGTGCAGTCACTGTGTACATACATACATACTGATCCTGAGTTACTCCTGTATTATACTCCAGAGCTGCACTCACTATTCTGCTGGTGCAGTCACTGTGTACATACATTACATTACTGATCCTGAGTTACCTCCTGTATTATACTCCAGAGCTGCACTCACTATTCTGCTGGGCAGTCATTGTGTACATAATTACATTACTGATCCTGAGTTACATCCTGTATTATACCCAGAGCTGCATTCACTATTTGTTGGTGCAGTCACTGTGTAAACATACATTACTGATCCTGAGTTACATCCTGTATTATACTCCAGAGCTGCACTCACTATTCTGCTGGTGCAGTCACTGTGTACATACATTACATTACTGATCCTGAGTTACTCCTGTATTATACTCCAGAGCTGCACTCACTATTCTGCTGGTGCAGTCACTGTGTACATACATTACATTACTGATCCTGAGTTAACATCCTGTATTATACTCCAGAGCTGCATCACTATTCTGCTGGAGCAGTCATGTGTACATATACATTACTGATCCTGAGTTACATCCTGTATTATACCCAGAGCTGCATCACTATTTTGTTGGTGCAGTCACTGTGTACACTTACATTACTGATCCTGAGTTACTCCTGTATTATACTCCAGAGCTGCACTCACTATTCTGCTGGTGCAGTCACTGTGTACATACATTACATTACTGATCCTGAGTTACATCCTGTATTATACTCCAGAGCTGCACTCACTATTTGTTGGTGCAGTCATCTGTGTACATAATTACATTACTGATCCTGAGTTACATCCTGTATTATACTCCAGAGCTGCACTCACTATTCTGTGGTGCAGTCACTGTGTACATACATTACATTACTGATCCTGAGTTACATCCTGTATTATACTCCAGAGCTGCACTCACTATTCTGTTGGTGCAGTCACTGTGACATACATTACATTACTGATCCTGAGTTACATCCTGTATTATACTCCAGAGCTGCACTCACTATTTTGTTGGTGCAGTCACTGTGTACATACATTACATTACTGATCCTGAGTTACATCCTGTATTATACTACAGAGATGCACTCACTATTCTGCTGGTGCAGTCACTGTGTACATACATTACATTACTGATCCTGAGTTACATCCTGTATTATACTCCAGAGCTGCACTCACTATTCTGCTGGTGCAGTCACTGTGTACATACATTACATTACTGATCCTGAGTTACTCCTGTATTATGCTCCAGAGCTGCACTCACTATTTGCTGGTGCAGTCACTGTGTACATACATTACATTACTGATCCTGAGTTACATCCTGTATTATACCCAGAGCTGCACTCACTATTCTGCTGGTGCAGTCACTGTGTACATACTATTACTGATCCTGAGTTACATCCTGTATTATACCCAGAGCTGCACTCACTATTCTGCTGGTGCAGTCACTGTGTACATACATTACATTACAGATCCTGAGTTACTTCCTGTATTATACTCCAGAGCTGCACTCACTATTCTGCTGGTGCAGTCACTGTGTACTACATACATTACTGATCCTGAGTTACATCCTGTATTATACCCCAGAGCTGCACTCACTATTCTGCTGGTGCAGTCACTGTGTACATACATTACTACGATCCTGAGTTACATCCTGTATTATACCCCAGAGCTGCACTCACTATTCTGCTGGTGCAGTCACTGTGTACATACATTACATTACGTTCCTGAGTTACATCCTGTATTATACCCAGAGCTGCACTCACTATTCTGCTGGTGCAGTCACTGTGTACATACATTACATACTGATCCTGAGTTACCTCCTGTATTATACTCCAGAGCTGCACTCACTATTTTGTTGGTGCAGTCACTGTGTACATACATTACATTACTGATCCTGAGTTACATCCTGTATTATACCCAGAGCTGCACTCACTATTCTGCTGGTGCAGTCACTGTGTACATACATTACATTACTGATCCTGAGTTACCTCCTGTATTATACTCCAGAGCTGCACTCACTATTTTGTTGGTGCTGTCACTGTGTACATACATTACATTACTGATCCTGAGTTACATCCTGTATTATACTACAGAGCTGCACTCACTATTCTGCTGGTGCAGTCACTGTGTACATACATTACTGATCCTGAGTTACATCCTGTATTATACTCCAGAGCTGCACTCACTATTCTGCTGGTGCAGTCACTGTGTACATACATTACATTACTGATCCTGAGTTACCTCCTGTATTATACTCCAGAGCTGCACTCACTATTTTGTTGGTGCAGTCACTGTGTAACATACATTACTGATCCTGAGTTACATCCAGTATTATACTCCAGAACTGCACTCACTATTCTGCTGGTGCAGTCACTGTGTACATACATTACATTACTGATCCTGAGTTACATCCTGTATTATACCCCAGAGCTGCACTCACTATTCTGCTGGTGCAGTCACTGTGTACATACATTACATTACTGATCCTGAGTTACATCCTGTATTATACTCCAGAGCTGCACTCACTATTCTGCTGGTGCAGTCACTGAGTACATACATTACATTACTGATCCTGAGTTACATCCTGTATTATCTCCAGAGCTGCACTCACTATTCTGCTGGTGCAGTCACTGTGTACATACATTACATTACTGATCCTGAGTTACATCCTGTATTATACTCCAGAGCTGCACTCACTATTCTGCTGGTGCAGTCACTGAGTACATACATTACATTACTGATCCTGAGTTACATCCTGTATTATTCTCCAGAGCTGCACTCACTATTCTGCTGGTGCAGTCACTGTGTACATACATTACATTACTGATCCTGAGTTACATCCTGTATAATACTCCAGAGCTGCACTCACTATTATGCTGGTGCAGTCACTGTGTACATACATTACATTACTGATCCCGAGTTACATCCTGTATTATTCTCCAGAGCTGCACTCACTATTCTGCTGGTTGCTGTTGAAACTCAGCTTCTAAAATGCAATGAGAGGTTCTGTTCTGAGCAGAGCCCGGTATAAACAAGACACTTCGCATAGAGCTGGCTCTGGTGAGTTGCATTCTGGTAACACTGAGACAAAGAGAAATACTAGCAGATTTTATCTTTGCGGAATTATGAATGCAGCTCTGGAGACTACGACCGGTAATGTCCTGCAGTTAATCCTCTTTTAGATATTTTATACAAAACATGGAAGTTGTTAGTGGTCATTACACGCTTTGGGAAATCCCATGTAAATAGCAACATGACTTCTCATGCGAGCGCTGACCTGGGGGGTTGGATCTCTTTGGTACATTTCCTGGATCAGGAGGGGTTTCAAAGATGTTAGAGGACATCTTGCCTTGTCGCTTCGGGCAGAAACTTCCTCTGAATTCCCAAATATGCAGCTTGATCCTCCACCCGGCGGCTTCAAAACCCTACAGAAAGAATAGGAAATGGATGAGGAATTCAGCAATGCTCAGAAGAGTTCTTATGCACCAAAGATATAAGGGCAAAGTAACATCTTCTTGCACATGTGGGCGATTCTGAAAATCAGCGATGATCATTGTACACTGTAAATATGCAACATCATCCATTTTAGGATGATCACTGAATTTGTGCAATTAATCTTTGTCACTGCGGCTGTAGCCAGTTTCTGATGTATTCTCCCAATTCATTATTTGTGACTTTAAAAAAAAAAAAAAGTTGTCTTAATTATTGGTGCAAATGCATTTATTACCCTCCTGGCGTGTAGTTATTTTAATTTATATTTTTGGGGAGAATGTGTGCATTGCAGAAGACCAGTGTGCAACATTTTACAGAATCATGCAACTTTAAAATATGTAAAACATTAAAAAAAAAAAAAAAAAAAAAAAAGAAAGTTTGAATCTGCATAAAGTTTCACACATTGTTGAGTTTTGATCAAGATCTTCCAGGGAACAAAATTTTAAAAAAATAAAAGTAAACTGTCAATAGATCTTGGATGCTTTCCTGCAGTGCTCCTTACAAGAGACAGCTCGGATACAACCGGAGCAGATGCACAGAGATCGCCCCGACTCCTATATTTTCAGGATGATGGGGTCCAAAAAGTCAGCCCTCCATTGATCCTAAACTGATAGCGTATCCCTTTAAGAGCTATGTTTCTAGTGCAGAGGCTGTACTAAATACTGTCGACAGGACGCGTGCTGTAGGCTTTAGATAAGTTTGGCTCGCGTCGTGACTGCGGAGTGATGTGCGGCAATCATGTCCCGTGTAAGAGGACCTGCGATATTAAAAGCAGAGCCGCTGATCTCTGCCAACACACATCAGCTGATATACTGTGGGGAAGGGAACACTATCCACAAGGCATTGGGCAAACACCCAACATACCACGTCCACTACACCCAGCCATCCACCTACTGTGCAATAATGAAAATAATGCCAAATTAAAGGAGAACCCCCCAGGACAGTCCTAAAGCACGCGTAAAATCGAAAAGTGCAATAAGTTACATTGTCCCAAACTACTAACACTGTGTTCCAAATTATTATGCAAATAATATTTTCTCAGATTTTCCCAAATTACCTATATGAATGCAGTCATTGTAATTTTCCAGTCAAATAACTATTAGAGTACAATTGAAGGTTTTTGTTAACACTGCCTATGATAACAGTATATTTTTTTAAAAATAAAACACAAACTGCACTCAAAATGCATGTTCCAAATTATTATGCACAGCAGAGTTTTCAACCTTTTCATTTTAATAAAGAACAAAAAAATGGTCATTTTTGAAATTATAGGCATTAGAGTTATTACAAACTGAAATCAAACAGTTTTCAACTCAAAACTTTATTCTAGGTGATGTTACATTTGCACATAGGACCCCTTGTTGGAAAGGAGCTTCTGAACACTCTCGTCCATTGAATTTGTCAGGTTTTGGATGGTTTCTGCTTCAATTGTTTTGCATGAGGACAGAAGACCCTCCCAGAGCTGTTGCTTAGATGTGAACTGCCTCCCATCATGGACACTCCTTTTGATAATGCTCCAGAGGTTCTCAATGGGGTTGAGGTCAGGGGAGCATGGGGGCCACACCATAAGTCGTCCCCTTTTATGCCCATAGCAGCCAGAGATGCAGATGTGTTATGTGCAGCATGAGACGGTGCATTATCATGCATGAAAATGATCTTGCTGCGGAATGCACGGTTCTTCTTTGAACCATGGCAGGAAGTTCTGTTTGAGAAACTCAACATACACTATGGAGTTCATCTTTACCCCTTCAGGGATCCTAAAGGGGCCGACAATCTCTCTCCCCATGATTCCAGCCCAAAACATTGCTCCACCTCCTCCTTGTTGGCCCGTAGCCGTGTTTGCATGGGGTGTCCATCAACCAGCCATCCTCCACTCCATCCATCTGGACCATCGAGCGTTGCACGGCACTCATCGGTGAGCAAAACAGTTTTGAAGTCAGTCTTCATGTATTGTTTGGCCCACTGGAGCCGTTTCTGCTTGTGTGCAGTGGATAGAGGAGGTCGACAGGATGGCTTTCGCACAGCTGCAAACCTCTGAAGGACCCTGTATCTTGTTGTTGGGACGTATGAGGCACCAGCAGCTTCAAAAACTTGTCTGCTGCTATGACAAGGCTTTTTTGCCGCTGCTCTTTTAACCTGACGTAATTGCCTGTAGGAAAGAGTCCTCAATTTTCCCTTATCGCACGCCACGTTGTGTACTGTGAATCAGCTACATACTTCTTGATTGTAAGATGATCACGATGAAGTGTCTTGGCAATGTTGATTGTAGTCATGCCTTGACCTAAACACTCCACAATTTGTTGCTTCTCAGCAGCCGACACATCCTTTTTCTTTCCCATTTTGGCAGAAAATGTAGGCTGCTTAATAATGTGGGACAGTCTTCTTAAGTAGTCTTGCCTTTCATTGGACACACCTGCCAAACTAATTAGCACAGGTGTCTGCAATTGCTTACAGTGATATAAAGAGCCCTGACACACATCACCATCAATGAGTTTAACTGACAAACAAAAAAATCTTTACTTATCACTCCTAAACAATTTTTGCATAATAATTTGGAACACCGTGTAATTTCAGCAGGGACATCCAACCATCTACTGTATCCTGCCTCATCTCCGACAGGTATAAAGACGGAGCGGGCTGCTGGATTTCAACATGCTCCATCCTTAGTTCCCATAGGAAAGAAGCTGCAGTCAGAGGGGACTGGCAGACCGCAAATCATGGCATCATGTACACCAGTTCTGATGAAGGGTGTGTTGGACTAAAATGCTCCAAATTTATTCATTTTTTTTTTTAATCAAAGAATTTGGCGCTTATTTCACAAGGATATTTTCATCAGAATCGATCCCACTTTTGTGCCGTAAATTATAACTTCCACCCAATTTTCAAATAGTTTCTAAAGTCGGTGTAAAAATATGAACTTTTTGGGCAGCCACAAAGTTAGCAAAAATGGTGCCACTTTTTAAACATTTAGTAGTAGAATTGTGGTGATGAATCTGCGCCGTTCTCTGCCCGTGTTTGGGAAGTGGAGAGGAACAGTCCCTGCACCCAGGTATATATTGTATTGCATATTTACATTGTAGGGTATATATAGTATTGATATTTACATTGTAGGGTATATATAGTATTGTATATTTACACTGCAGGGTATATATTGTATATTTACATTGTATTCACTTTGTTTTGTAATTTTTGTAAACGTTGCAAAAAAGTGAAAAAAAAAAAAAGGAATTGGTGTAAAATGCGTGAGTCGTGGCCGGCGAGCGTAACATGGAAGTGAGGAATCCCGTGCATTTCAGCTATTTACACAGGAAACCTCCTAACTTCTCCCAGCTGCTGGCGCAGAGGTGAAGGGGCCCACGTCAGGGCCCGATTACACACAATGAGAAGCAGAAAAGGCGGCAAATGTAATGTCAGATATAACCTAATCTAAAGCAAAGAGGAGACTCCGCTAATTTTGGACACACTACAACTCCCAGCATTCCCTAATAGTATATTACTGCATGTGTGGCCAAAAGCTATTGACCAGTGATCTTTAATCTGTGGCTCTCCATCAGGTGCAAAACTACAACCCCCAGCATGCCATGAAAGAATATGGCCAAACATTAAGTGGCCAGCGGTCTTCAATCTTTGTCTACCTGGGTGTTAACTACAACTCCCAGCATCAAGCAGACATTTAGTGACGTACTATATAGTCCAGTGCCGTCAACTTGTGGCTTTCCAGCTGTTGCAAAACTACAACGCCCAGCATGCCTGGACAGCTATAGGTTAGGAATCACTGACGTTCACAGGAACTTTTAATCTATGTGCACATTAGTATTTGCAACAGATTTTACTGCACTAAAAAAACCAGAATGTTGACAGAAATAACAGTGCATAAAATCCGTGCTTTTTTATGCAATTTTTATGCACATTGTAAATGCATTTTTATTTGGGTTTCTTTCCCATTCATTTGAGTAGGTAAAAAATGCTGAAAGAATTGAAAAGCTGCAGATGCGGATACTGTAAAGTGCAGATTGAAAACTGCAGGAAAAAAAAACTCAGCGTGTGAACAATCCCTTAAGTGTTTTTATGTAGCACAGATCATGGACTGTTGCAAAATAGTCCACAGTCCTCGGACAATAACACATTCAACGCTTGACATGTGGCCAACATGCTGTCACATGGCGTGCCCAGGGTTACATATTACATCATCATCATCAATAACCAGAATACCCAGGCTGACATCGAGCCCCCGACACACTCTAGCTCATGAAATAACATGGGGGGGTGTAAAGACATGAACCTGCCCCTGATCCGGGGACCTGATCCCAGGGAGGTCCCTGATCCTGATCGGGGGGGGGGGTCCCTACCGATCCTGATTTCTGCATTGATGGCACATGGCCAAAAGAGTAACAAGAAATCCTCCCTGCTGGAGACTGAATATCTAAGTTGCTTATTTTTACAAAATAGCAGACAACCCATTTAAGGATTTTTTTGGTTGAGGGATTTGTAGCAAATCCCTTTAAGAAATCGTGACTGCTGGAAAACGGACACTATGTCCCCTTTTTTGCCAGTAGAGATACGCAAAAACGTTGCCGACGTGGTCAGGTAATTACCCAAGACGCTACCAGTCGTCAATCAGTGACTCTCCAGCTGCTTCAGAACTATAACTCCCAGAATGCCCTTACAGAACACGGCACAATCCATGGATGCAATTTGCTCTTGGGAACCGAATCAATGGAAAAATTACCGTCCATGATGACTGCCCTTCCTGCGTTCAAGCTTAATTTACAAAAAACCACAGACTCCTATTGAGCCTCATTAGTCCTAAAAAGGAAAAGTGACCAAATAGTCGGACCCCAGATAATCAATATGGCCGCACAGTTCACCCCTGGTCAGACTCTGTGCTGATTGACAATCTTCTTCAGTACGCGACCTCATCTGGCTTCTACTTTCCATTTTGGCTAATGAAGGATGAATTCCCCAAGTGAGACAAATGGGGAAATGCTCTTGAGAAAATCGACCATTAAAGGCGACGGACACTTGTGGTTCCTGACGTGAGTGGTTTTAATAAAAGAGAAACCCTTGACCTAGGCGACGTCGGACACAGCAGGGAGCGATCCTGTAGACTTTGTATTATCCCAAAATGTAAAAAAAAAAAAAACAATTATGTGTAAAGATACTAAAATGCACTGTGAAAAAAAGTAGCAAGTTGACGTAATGATGGCCATTAATGCTGACAAAAGACGATCCTGTTTAGCAGAAGACACATTATTCCCTCGCTCGCCCCTCCCGTCTATTAACAAACAGGAAAAACCTAAAAGCGGCCATTGTCACCCTGCACATCCATTATGTCAAGCATTTAGACAGTAGAAGCAGTCATTGTGTTGACTTGACTTGAACTAGGAAATGAAGGTCCTAAGCGAAACCTATGACTCCACTGAAAAAGTTAGGGTGCCTCAAATCCTACATAGAGGGATTGGTGATAAACACATGATCGCTAGATGTCAGACCCCGAGAACGAAGGTCCCAGAGTCCCCTTTGAGCATGTGCGACCACCCTTCCTATAGACAGTATATAGCAGTGGTTGCACATGCTCACTTCCTCTCCGGACTCTTGTGATCGGCAACGATCTCTGTGGTCAGACCACCAGTGATCATATAGTCTACAGTCATGGCCAAAAGTTTTGAGAACGACACAAATATTATATTTTCACATGATCTGCTGCCCTCTGGTTTTTATGTGTGTTTGACAGATGTTTTTATCACAGACAGAAATATAATAATTGCAAACATATGAGTAACAAAAGCTTATATTGACAGTTAGAATGAGTTAATGCAGCAAGTCAATATTTGCAGTGTTGACCCTTTTCTTCAGGACCTCTGCAATTCTCCCTGGCATGCTCTCAATCAACTTCTGGACCAAATCCTGACTGATAGCAGTCCATTCTTGCACAATCAATGCTTTCATTTTGTCAGAATTTTTAGGTTTTTGTTTGTCCACCCGTCTCTTGATAATTGACCACAAGTTCTCAATGGATTAAGATCTGGGGAGTTTCCAGGCCATGGACCCAAAATCTCTATGTTTTGTTCCCTGAGCCATTTAGTTATCACCTTTGCTTTATGGCAAGGTGCTCCATCATGCTGGAAAAGGCATTGTTGATCGCCAAACTGCTCTTGGAGGGTTGGGAGAAGTTGCTCTTGGAGGACATTCTGGTACCATTCTTTATTCGTGGCTGTGTTTTTAGGCAAGACTGTGAGAGAGCCGATTCCCTTGGCTGAGAAGCAACCCCACACATGAATGGTTTCAGGATGCTTAACAGTTGGCATGAGACAAGACTGGTGGTAGCGCTCACTTGTCTTCTCCGAATGAGGCGTTTTCCTGATGTCCCAAACAATTGAAAAGGGGATTCATCAGAGAAAATAACTTTACCCCAGTCCTCAGCAGTCCACTGCCTGTACCTTTTGCAGAATATCAGTCTGTCCATGATGTTTTTTTCTGGAGAGAAGTGGCTTCTTTGCTGCCCTCCTTGAGACCAGGCCTTGCTCCAAGAGTCTCCGCCTCACAGTGCGTGCAGATGCACTCACACCTGCTGGCCATTCCTGAGCAAGCTCTGCACTGCTGGTAGCCCGATCCCGCAGCTGAAACACTTTTAAGAGACGATCCTGGCGCTTGCTGGTCTTTCTTGGGCGCCCTGGAGCCTTTTTGGCAACAATGGAACCTCTCTCCTTGACGTTCTGGATGATGCGATAGATTGTTGACTGAGGTGCAATCTTTCTAGCTGCGATACTCTTCCCTGTTAGGCCATTTTTGTGCATTGCAATGATGACTGCACGTGTTTCTTTAGAGATAACCATGGTTAACAGAAGAGAAACAATGATGCCAAGCAGCAGCCTCCTTTTAAAGTGTCCAGTGGTGTCATTCTTACTTAATCATGACAGATTGATCTCCAGCCATGTCCTCATCAACACCCACACCTGTGTTAATGGAGCAATCACTGAAAAGAGGTTAGCTGGTCCTTTTAAGGCAGGGCTGCAATGATGTTGAAATGTGTTTTGGGGGATAAAGTTCATTTTCTAGCCAAATATTGACTTTGCAAGTAATTGCTGTTAAGCTGATCACTCTTTATAACATTCTGGAGTATATGCAAATTGCCATTAGAAAAAGTGAAGCAGTATTAATATTTGTGTCATTCTCAAAACTTTTGGCCATGACTGTAAGGAAAGGAAATATATTTTCTATAACAGACACCACTTAAAACCTTAACCAATCTAATGTTATAAAATCACACTGGTGGTGGAGTCCATGGACCAGGACCACCCGTAAATTCGAAGATGAGAATTTTTGGTCCACCCATAAATTTGAACATTAGAATTTTAAGCATCAGGAAAAGTGTTTGGGTGTTGTAAGACTCAAAGTGGTCCGATCACACCGACTGCAATGCCGTGATCTTCCGATTTGGGTGTAGGACTTATCAGACGGTCGATTTTTACCTTTTAGATTACCGTTCATAGCAGCGAGTGATTACTGCGGTGCACAGTAGCCAAGCAGACCACCGTTATAGTCTCGCGGTGTTGGTTACTATAGCGTGGTCACCTACGCTGCCAAGGAAAACTTGCAAGAGATTATTGATCCGTCAGGTCACTAATTTAGGAGGACGGAGCGTTGGAGTTCAGTGCCAAGGCCAATAAGCTAAAGCAAGTCTGCTCCGATTTACAAGTTATATCCAAAGTCCAGAGGGGAAAATAAAAGAGCAAACATCAGATGGTTGCAAAGCAGATGTGAGCTCGGCGAGGAATGAACCACTTAAAAAAAAACGTCAGGGCTGATCCGGTTACAGAAGAGGACGAACTTCCGTGGGAACCAAAGTGAGAACACAGTGAAAACTCAATCCCATACAATCCTCATGCTGCAGGAGAAACCTCTAAGGGGCGTTATGGGGTACCAAAAATTCATTCTCTTCTGACCGGTTCTTCAAAAGGATATGTGCACACGGCGTCTTTCTCAGGCCAATGCCGTGCGGAATCCACAAATCGAAGTGCTTCATAAAACGAAAAACGACAACCCTTTACTCGGTGGCAGTGAAGACCATGAACATATTCTTCAGGAACCCAAGTGTGACACCCATGACGGCGGCTTTTGGCTTTTTTCAATTATCAGTTGGCACAATCCAACGCTGAAAATTATTACTGCCAGTAGCCGTATGTCACTTTCATATTAGAAGTCATATAGACGAAGGGGATGGGAGGAACGAAACACGACCAAGAAGGAAAAACATTTCATTAAAAATCCCCCGCCTCCCCAAAAAAATTGGGTAAATGGGGCAAAAGGAAATTCATTACCATCCACCGCCAGTTACCTGTATGTGCACGCTCCTCCTGACTGCAAAAATTGGCCAAAGATTTCTTGCATTTCACTGCAGTTAACACGACTAACGTAAAAAATTATCAATAGTTCCCTCTTCAGCAGCGTCGAGAGAGTTAAGTATGGAAGAGGGGAGCCGTCACATGGTGCGTAACCACAAAATGCAAAACCGAGGAGGAACTTGTACTGGAAACAAAACTGACGAAAAACTATGAGTAGACTGAGGCCCGATACACACTGTAATAGGACTATGGGCATGAGAGCCGAGACGCTCAGATTGCTGCAAATCTTCTGCACTAAAACAAATAAAATCACATTGCAGTGACTGGACTCATCCGCTCTCACCAGTATCTGGCTACATAAAAAAAAAAATAAAAAAAATCAGCTGGATCAGATTTTGGTAAAATTTTTTCCCTAGTCAGTACCTGTCCATAATCCTCCAGCACTTCCGAGTCCCTTTTATAACACAGAATGATGGATTTAAGCAGTAAATGTATACGATACCTTCCGGATGTACAGGCGTTCGGGTAGGTATGTGCAAGGTAAGACATCAGAGCCACTCACCTCCCGGAAAACGTGCAAGATAAGATATCATAAGAGCCACTCACCTCCCGGAAAACTTCTTTAAAAGGCAACTCATTTCTAGAAATGATTGACATGTCAAAGGTTTTGACTGTATGGGGTCCAGATGCAAAGACCCATATCAATCACTAAAGCAAAGAGGTGGAAGCATGCAGCCAAGACCTACGACAAGCTCAAACTTCTACAAGTCCAGTTTCGCACGTCCTACATTCACAGTCCGAGAGTGAACCACTAAGTTCGGAATGACATTTGGTCTCCTGACCTGATCACGACAACCTCGTAGATATATAGGAGGTCCGGACATCATGGTCCGCACTCAGACTGTGATAGACAGACATGCGAAACTGGCCTAAGCCTGTCTAAGGAATCTTGAGAACCTAAGACACTTGCATAGTTCTGGGATTTATTCTGACAGAACATAGGCTGAACTGGATGGACAAATGTCTTTTTTTCGGCCTTGCTAACTATGATGGCAAGAACACTGTTGCATGTTGCACTATTCTTGGTGCCAAAACTGACAATAGCGGCTCCAAATGAGACCCTGAATTGCAATGTGGGCAAAGAACCCACAAAGATGGTCACAATACAGGATACTTGTTAGCATTAGACCCATTTAGGACAAACACCAATTCTTATTTTGCTCTACAATTTGCCCCACCGCGATATCTCCAGCTGAGGATAGTGGTGGTGGTGGTGGCATCTCCTGAAGCGTGAAACGAGTTAACAAGGCGGCAGATGAAGCCTCTTCCCAGGCCATTGTTCTGTCAGACGCTTGGGCTTTTAAGCAGACGCATGTATGATTTATAAGCTGTTGACAGCGTTCCTGTAATTAACCATAACAACCCCAGAAACCGCAGGGTGGCAAATGACCGATATAGAAGAGCTTTGATCTGTGTCTTGCAGGACCCAAACATGAAGTCTGCATGTCACAACCAGCCATGGGCTTGGAAAGTAAATCATTGAATAACAGAATTATTCTTCCACGCAAAAGCCTCTTTCTATATACTCTTCTGGACCTCAATGTCAGTAGGGTTCTTCTAAGCCGGAAGTATTTTTTTAGGATGATGCTAACTCTTTGCTTGGGAGAGAGCGAAGACATTGGATGTTACATAAGACGTCTAAAGTAATTTACTTACACGCCTATGTTTACCAAGGTGAGCACCTGCCCTTCTTCAGTCTTCTTGCACTTGTTTATGGATAGGCGTCACAGTAAATTCCGGCATCCTTCATACAATATTGCATAAGGTTGATGTACGTATGCTATTCCTAGGCTCACCACAAGAATTTGATTTTTTTTTTTTTTATAAACCAAAGCTCTTTTGTTTCCTCTTAGATGTTTTTCTTGGGGTGAAACAAAGGCCCGACTAGACACACAGAAGAAAAACCAAAACAGGAGACACAATCTAGAACTCTGAGAGGCCCCATTCACCTCTCGATGAGGATCAATCGGAGTCAGATCCTCTTAAGCACCTGTGCCTTGACTGATGGGATTTCGGGGAACTTTTGCGCATGCGCAGTTAATCCCGACCCTAACTCATGCGCAACATTCTCCCCATGGGAAACAGCCTCGCTAACAAGTGTATTAGTGTGGATGTTGCCTACAGAAAAGTAGCCCCTCACTTGTACCAGGCTGGGAATACACAGCGCATGCACAAGATCACGCTGCGGAGCATAGTCACCTATTGGAGCAGAACACCATCACAGGAGGTGAGGTTTAGTGAGGAGACATGGGGCGCCTGACTACTGTAATGGATCAAAGTTCATCTTCTCTGCCAGTTTACAGATATATGGGCCATAAAATGTAAGCGTGATACCATTGCATTTTATGGCCGTAACAGCAGCTAATCCTGGTCTGACTGCAGGTCCGATAATCTGAACATGTCTAGGTAGACGGCATAACACAATAAGCCGCACCTTAATGTTGTGGTTATGACCAACCCCGTAACCATTACTGTACAATCCAGAATGACGACATCCAAATATGCAAAAAGAATGCAGCGGCTCAGCAGTCTGACTAATCGATAGCAGTCCCACCCTATGTCATCCATACTGGGGTTGTCCTAAATAGTTTTATTATGGGTCCTTCAAGGGAAAAAGATCTACACAGTGGCTATAGAGCCCATAAACTGAGGTAGTTCAGGTCCTACCATCTCCACCAATGAGTAATCTCTGACACCTTAATGACTGTGCCTGTTTGCACATACGTAGCGGGCATGTATCTATATAGGGATACGCCTGCATGCTCACAATGTACAAGTGTAAATACTGACTATACATGCAAGCTTTGAGCGCGAGTATGAAGTACGCGTGTGACCCTGTACGTAGTCAGCGTGTGCAGGGGACCAATTTTATGCTGTTTCTAGTAGGACACAGTATGGCAGTATTACATATGTGCTCTATAGTATTATTAAAAAACAGGGTGGATATTATATATAGCAAAGGGTAACTGTCCTCTCCATCTCAGACTTTATAGATAGACCATGGCGTCTTGATATACATTACCCCTTTAATGAAAGGCGACCCTAACACAGAGCCCACTTAGCTTACATTTTACAAGACGTTCTCTGTAAATATCGGTGAGAAGTAATAGGCTCAGGATCACCCCTCTCTCAAGAGTCATCATTCACCCTGATCCTTTACATGAAAGGAGGCCACATTCCTACATTGAGGGTTTATCCCTGGTGAAGAGCATGAAGGGTGTATGGACGGGGTGACGTCTAAACACCGATGCCAGGCGCTGCGTCTACTTCTCTTCTGCACACACAGCTGACAAGATGATGGATGATAAAGCGTGGATGTAGGTGGAAAAAGTAAAACAACCGGATTATTGAAGAAAGATTAAGTGGAGGGGACATTCACACCAATGCATATTAACCCAGACCCCCTGACCAAAGGAACAGCCCCATATATGCTCATGAAGCTATTAGTTTAGGTCCGGCCCGAACACAGACCATAAACAAAGTTTATGTGGATGCACCCTAATGAAGGGTTTCCCCGTGTGGTACAGCTGTCTGAATGCTGCCTTATCCTACGTTTGATAACTCAGAATTTCTGCTGCTAACCCAATCCGTTATTCGCTTGCCCTGACTCCAGCACCTGGCTTTGTGTCCTCCTAACCCAGCACAAATCATTTGTGTTTCTATAGTTACTTTACACGCCAGCTCTGGCCCCCGCCCGTCACCTGAGTATTCAGGTAGCAAGTGCATGCTGCTACTACCTGCTTCCAGGAATCTAGCCCCACTCAGTTCTGCTATAACCAGGTGCCTGATTATCTACTCACTTCCGCACCTCCTGAGCGCTCTCCTACAGGAAAGTAACGAATTAGGCTCTGCTTTTCCTGCGTGCTGCACGCACATTCAGCTGCCTAACTACCACCAACTCGTCTATGCTATTCCAAGGTGCTGTCTGCACACTTGACACTGCAGCATCTAGCACTTCCACTTCTCCGAGTACGGTCCTCCAGGACCAGCTTTTTTGGGTCCTACCTCTTCCACGTACCGTCTGGCTCAGGGTTCCCCAACTCCAGTCCTCAAGGCCCACCGACAGGTCATGTTTTTAGGATTTCCTTAGTATTGCCCAGGTGATAATTGCATCACCTGTGCAATACAAAGGAAATCCTGAAATCATGACCTGTTGGTGGGCCTTGAGGACTGGAGTTGGGGAACCCTGGTCTGGCTAGTACATCTCTGATGCATCAAAGCATCCGGGTCCGTGCTGCTCATCCTGACCTATGGCTTAGGAAAGCCACCTCACCAGGTGAGGACATAACATAATTAACCCTTAAAAGTGAGATTTAAGAAACGCAGATACATCACATGAACATCAGCCGAGCCAAAAAGTATGTATGGGGATGTCACGGCTCTCCCCCAACAATCTATGTTGGATTTCAGCAAAACAGTCCTTTGTTCGAAGAGGAGATAAGCAGCTGCCAGAGGTGTCCAGCATCTGCTCATCTCCCCTCCCTATCTAAACCTCCTGCAGAAACAACCAAGCCCAGTGCATTGGTATTGGGGAAGGAGGGAACAGTTGTTTGGCTGACCGCTATCTAGAGGTGCCCATACACCTAAAATAGCTGTCAGCTCAATAATCATTTTTAATGTCCTCCCCCATACACATGCACGCTCAGTTCAGCTTTACATGCACGTCTACTCAAAAAGGAGAGGGGAATAAGCTGCTGCCAAACACCTCTGTAGGCTGCTGGTCCCCATCTTACAGGATGGCAGGTGTACCGCACCATGCAGAGCGTTAATGCTGACTAGTTCTCTACCGCTGCCATCCATCATGTAGGAGACAGGTGACTGACAGCAAGAAGTCACCTATACGCTGCAGCAATGCGTTCAGACGCGGGGCTAAGAATGTGTTCCCGGAAGTTCACGAGAATGCTAGAGGCAGTGCACTGCAACCTGCAGCTCCATGACAGCTGTAGAACTACAACTCCCACATGTGCCGCCATTACATTGCATAAAATCCAAGACAACCCCTTTAACTTGCTCAATGGGGAGAGCGTATCTCTACTGTAGATATGCCATGTGTCAGACAGAAATCCCCCTTTAAGTGATAGCAATGTAGGCAATTCTCCAAAGTAAGGTTACTCCTGCAAATAAAGGATATTAGGAAAATTGCTTGTAATGCAACTCCCTATTACACGACAGGACAGTTTACCCACTGCCCAGCAGCATCATACGCTTCAATCCCCCAGAGCGACATACAGTTAATTAACGGCCAACACGCAAGAGGACAATTACTCAGAACGCAATTCCCTAACAGTACATACATTAAATGATTAAAAAAGGGATGTGAGATAGGAGCGGGTTTGCAGCGAATCCTTTACTGGGGACAGATTGTTGCAAGATATGAAAAAAAAAGATTAAAAAAGCACCAATTTTTCTATGCAAAACAAATAAATAGAAAAAAAATTTGCATCAGACTAGAAATCAAGCGATGACAATGGCATCCTTGATCGCTACACACCTTGTGCAGAACAAAAGCCTGGGCCGGGCACGCAGGGGACAATAGTCTGCACATGGCTGGCTCCTAATTAACCCTCTAAGGGCATTCTATACAATGAGGATGACAGGAGTCGTAGTTCTCCGCATCCTTCTAACATTATGGATTCCAGATTTGCAGAGAAACAATAAATGATCTCCCAATTATAGGGCTGATGACCTGTTCATGGTAATTAGCAATGATCACAAGGCGCAAGATGAATTTACTGGACAGCAAAAATTCAAAATATTTTTGAATATATTTATTAATTCCAATCGTCATGGAAACATCTGTGAAATAATAAAAAATGGTCATAGCGACCGCAGATTACATGTCCCATCTCAGCAGGAAAAACTGGCCATAAATTACCTAACCAAAAATTATCACGTTTCCATATGTTGATACATTGTGTTTGATTTGGTAAATATTCCAAAATGCTGCAACATTGTGTCTATGGCAACCACAACTCCAGTTCCGCCCTTCCTGTCTGCACCAGGACCCAGCCCGCCGCCGCCCTGCAGACATACCCGCCATGTCTCACCTAGAGCTGGGCTTGCCATCGCTCTCCAGGCTGGTGAAGGTGTTGGTAGAAGTCATGTCTGCTTCCGTCTACAGCAGCAGCGTCCGCACACTGAGACAGCCACAAACCGACTGCGAGCCGGGGAAACCCGGGCTGCTCGGTGATTCGCTATCCTAACTGTCAATCAATTCCGTGACCCAATCAACAAACAGCTCCCTAATAGAGGAGGTTACCGCCTTTCATTTTCTCGCTGTTTACTGGCCGGTTCCTGAATGTCAATCATCAAGTGTAAGCATTTCTATTGGACAGGTGGTGAGTTGAGGCGGGATTTTTAATATTTTAGTGTAGCTCCGCCCATGCAGCGTAGATGACGTTGCCATGAATGACCATGAGGGAATGTGGCGGTGGCCGGGGGCATTGTGCGTGGAAGTGACGTGGAGTCGTGTTTGTGGGAGATAATAACGGCTATTTAGAGCTGTGGTAATCCTGAGGACGAAGAGAATAATTAAATTTTGCGCTTTCGTTTTTTTCCCTCATGTCCCTTTAAGAGCCATAATTTTTTTATTTTTCCGTCTCCATACCTCCCAACCGTCCCGGTTTGAGCGGGACAGTCCCGATTTTGACCCCCCCCCCATCCCGCTGTCCCGCTGAGGACACTATGTGTCCCGCAGTGAGATGAGCCGCCACGCCCCCATGCACCCCTTGCTGCCCTCCTTGTCTCTCTACAGTTCAGCAGCTCACAGCTAGCAGTGACGCTGTCACGCTGCTATTGCTGTTCTCTTTTGTGCCCACAGGACCTGTGATGAGGTCACAGGAGGGGAGGAGTCAGGGGTCACATGATCAGTGTCCTCTTGTGTGCAGGACTCTGCGCTGTGCTGGTAGAACTTGTCATGGTGCTGGATGAGGGTAAGTTTGTGTGTGTGTGGGGTGGGGACTGTGGATGTAGCAGTGCTGTAGTGTGTACAAGTTGGAGTCGTGTGTGTATGAGGTGTACGGAGCGGAGCCGTGTGTGTACGGAGCGGAGCCATGTATGTACGAGGTGTACGGAGCGGAGCCGTGTGTGTACGAGGTGTACGGAGCGGAGCCGTGTGTGTACGAGGTGTACGGAGCGGAGCCGTGTGTGTACGAGGTGTACGAAGCGGAGCCGTGTGTGTACGGAGCGGAGACTGTGTGTACGAGGTGTATGGAGCGGAGACGTGTGTGTATGAGGTGTACGGAGCGAGTCGTGTGTGTACGAGGTGTACGGAGCGGAGTCGTGTGTGTACGAGGTGTACGGAGCGGAGACGTGTGTGTACGAGGTGTACGGAGCGGAGACGTGTGTGTACGGAGCGGAGACGTGTGTGTACGAGGTGTACGGAGCGGAGCCGTGTGTGTACGAGGTGTACGGAGCGGAGCCGTGTGTGTACGAGGTGTACGCAGTGGAGCCGTGTGTGTACGAGGTGTACGCAGCGGAGCCGTGTGTGTACGAAGTGTACGCAGCGGAGCCGTGTGTGTACTAGGTGTACGCAGCGGAGCCGTGTGTGTACTAGGTGTACGCAGCGGAGCCGTGTGTGTACGAGGTGTACGGAGTGGAGCCGTGTGTGTACGAGGTGTACGGAGCGGAGCCGTGTGTGTACGAGCTAAGCCGCACATGTACAAGGTGAGTGGAGCTGCGCGTGTACGAGGTGCACGGAGCGGAGCCGTGTGTACGAGGTGCACGGAGCGGAGCCGTGTGTACAAGGTGGATGTAGCAGTGCTGTGTGTGTACGAAACTGAGCCCTGTGTGTGAATTGTACGGAGCTGAGTCGCTTAGCTCCGTACACACAGGGCTCCGTGCTTGAGCCGTGTGTGTATGGATGGAGCCTTGTGTGTATGTAGCGGAGCCTCGTGTGTACGAGGTGTACGGAGCAGAACCGCGTGTGTACGAGGTCCGCATGTGTACAAGGTTTACGGAGTGGAGTCGTGTGTGTACAAGGTGTACAAAGCGTGGCTGCGTGTGTACAAGGTGTACGGAGTGGAGCCTTGTGTGTGCGAGGTAGACGGAGCGGAGCCGTGTGTGTACGAGGCATACAAAGCGAAAGTGTGTGTGAGGTGTGCAGAGCCGTTCATGTACAAGGTGTATGGTGGGGAGCATTCATACCTCCCAAACGTCCTGAATTCAGCGGGACACTCCCGATTTTGAGAGTCTGCCCCACTGTCCCGGCCGGGAGCTTTTCCCGTGGACACAGGAGTACATGCCGGAGCCCCGAAGAGCACTTTAAAACTCGCACGTGATGTTCCACCAGAAGTGACGTGCTGGAAGATGACCGGAAATGAGGTAATTTCGGGAGGAGATTGTGACGGAACCATGGAGGCACTTCAGGGAATGCTTCAGATCCATCACCGTGTCCTCGCCTTGGAATCGGGGATGTCGGCCGTGTGAGCGGATCATGATATGTCCTGCACCGGGAGGCTTTTGTGGGCACTACAATGGGAGCCGGGCTGCTATAGTATCTTTATAGAATCTTTACTTCTTCTCTCTCTCTGTTCTTTCTTTCTTTCTCTCTCTCTTGTTCTTTCTTTCTCTTTCTTTCTCTCTCTCTGTTCTTTCTTTCCCATCTTTCTCTCTATTTCTGTTCTTTCTTTCTCTTTGTTCTTTCTTTCCCTTCTTTCTCTCTCTCCCTCTGTTGTTTCTTTCTTTACCCTCTTTCTTTTTTCTCTCTGTTCTTTTTTTCTGTCCCCTTTCTTTTGCTGTTTCTTTCTTTCTTCTCTCTCTCTGTTCTTTCCCTCTTTCTTTCTTTCTTTCTTCTCTCTGTCCTTTTTTCTTTCTCTCTCTGTTCTTTCTTTCCCCTCTTTCTCTCTCTGTTCTTGCTTTCCCCTTTCTTTTCTCTATTCTTTTTCTTTTTCTCTGTTCTTTCTTTCCCCCTGTCTTTCTCTGTTCTTTATTTCCCCTCTTTCTTTCTCTCTCCCTCTGTTCTTTCTTTCTCTCTGTTCTTTCTTTCCCCCTTTCTTTTTCTCTCTGTTCTTTCTCTTCTTTCTTTCTCTGTTCTTTCTTTCTCTCTCTCTGTTCTTTCTCTTCTCCTTCCCCTTTCTTTCTCTCTCTCTGTTCTTCCTTTCCCCTTTCTTTCTTTCTTTTTCTCTCTGTTCTCTGTCCCTTCTTTCTTTCTCTCTCTATTCTTTCTTTCTTTTTCTGTCCTTTCTTTCCCCTCTGTCTTTCTTTCTGTTCTTTCTCTTCTTTCCCCTCTTTCTCTCTCCCTCTCTGTTCTTTCTTTCTCTCTCCCTCTCTGTTCTTTCTTTCTCTCTGTTCTTTCTTTCCTCTTTCTTTCTTTCTTTCTCTGTTCTTTCTTTCCCCTCTGTCTTTTCTCTGTTCTTTCTTACCCCTCTTTCTTTCTTTCTCTCTCCCTCTGTTCTTTCTTTCCCCTCTTTCTCTCTCCCTCTCTGTTCTTTCTTTCCCCTTTCTTTTTTTCTCTCTGTTCTTTTTTTCTGTCCCCTCTTTCTTTCTTTCTCTGTTCTTTCTTTCTCTCGGTTCTTTCTTTCCCCTCTTTCTTTCTTTCTCTCTCTGTTCTTTCTTTCCCCTCTTTTTCTTTCTCTCTCTGTTCTTTGTTTCCCCTCTTTCTTTCTTACCCCTCTTTGTTTTTTTTTCTCTCTGTTCTTTCTCTTCCCTTTCTTTATTTCTTTCTCTCTCTACTTTCTCTCTGTTCTTTGTTGCTTTCCCCTCTTTCTTTCTCTATCTCCTTTCTTTCTGTTTTTTTTTCTCTCTCTCTGTTCTTTCTTTTACTCAGGACCAGTGTGCCCTCAGTACCAGTCAGTGTGATCACCAGTGCTAAATAGGTGTGGTCGGGGCGTGGACATGGGTGTGACTAGTTGTGAAATGGGTGTGGTCGGGGCGTGGCCTATAATTTGCCGCGGCGCGCTGCGCGCGCCTCAACCTTTGTCCCTCTTTCCTATCTTCAAAAGTTGGGAGGTATGCGTCTCCATGGTGATACAAGAGTTTGTTTTTTTGGGGACGACTTTACTTTTTAGTGACACCATTCACTTTACTGAAAATGGAAAAAAATTTCCATATGTGCTTAAGTGGTGACCAAAAAGTGGGCCCTGTACACATTAGGGCAGGTTCACGTGCAGTTTTTTGTGTGAGACCGTCAAGAACGACATTTTTAGAGGAAACGCTCCTTCTTTGGAGACTTTTGAAGCGTTTTTTTTACGTCTTCTGATTGGACAGTGCCTAGTTTGCAGCGTTCTCCATCAGCTTCATAGACGTGACTGGCGCTTTATTCTTATCCCAAAACCCGAAGCGGAAGAAAAACTCGCAAAAGACCGAACAGAGGAGCGGAAAGCGGTTTTGTAATAGGAAGAGTCGTTCGAGACTTTTATTTTTTTGAGCGAGCCTCCAGGAGACTTTTGTGGATACAGCCTTCGTGCCCGTGCACACGTTGCAGATTTGTTACGTTTTTTTCTACACAGATTTATTAGAAATCCTGAAGGGCTTCCTGTTCCCAGCAAAGTGAATGACAATTCTGCTCTCCTGCACTTACTATTGACTTGCAGATTCAATTTTGCAGGGTGTCAAATTTTTTTTTACCGTTTTTTTGCTGCAAATTTCAATCACATAATGGTGGGGAAAAATCTGCTCCAAAAATGCACCAAAACCGCACGTATTATACGCTGCGCCAAGAGATGCAGAAATGGTGGAGAAATTTCTGTACCCAATACTTGACAAGTGCACATTCCCTTGGACCAGGGGTGAGCAATTAATTTTACCACGGGCCACATGACTGTTGTGGAGGGCTGAACCAGTAGGCTGAAATTCTGCTTAATATATTTTATATTAATAATATCCCTAAATATTTGGCAGAACTTAGTATGCCCTTATCCCCCTGTATACCGTATGAGCCTCCAAACAGCCCTCTATATACAGTATGAGTCACACATAACCCCCTATATACTGTATGAGACCTCACATAGCACCCTGTATACTGTATGAGCCCCATAGTCCCTCAGTACAGTATGAGACCCCCACATAACCCCCTCTATACAGTATGAGCCCCACATAGGCTTCTCTATACAGTGTGAGCTTCAACATACCCTTCATACAGTATGAGTCACACATAACCCCCTATATACTGTGAGACCTCACATAGCACCCTGTATACTGTATGAGCCCATAGTCCCTCAGTACAGTATGAGACCCCACATAACCCCCTCTATACAGTATAAGCCCCCACATAAGCTTCTCTAGTGTGAGCTTCACCATACCCTTTATACAGTATGAGTCACACATAACCCCCTATATACTGAGACCTCACATAGCACCCTGTATACTGTATGAGCCCCATAGTCCCTCAGTACAGTATGAGACCCCCACATAACCCCCTCTATACAGTATGAGCCCCACATAAGCTTCTCTATACAGTGTGAGCTTCGACATACCCTTCATACAGTATGAGTCACACATAACCCCCTATATACTGTGAGACCTCACATAGCACCCTGTATACTGTATGAGCCCATAGCCCTCAGTACAGTATGAGACCCCCACAAACCCCCTCTATACAGTATGAGCCCCACATAAGCTTCTCTATACAGTGTGAGCCTCAACATACCCCCTTCATACAGTATGAGCCACACATAACCCCCTATATACAGTATGAGACCCATATAGACAATAAACAGTATAAGCTTACACAGAGCCTCTACAATGAGCCCCCACATAGCCCTTTCTATTCACACAGTGACAGAGGGCAGCAGTGTGTGTGAGGCCATGGTGCGGCCCACTGGCCACATTTTTCAGCCCTTCTGTCTTGGTCCACAGGCCGGGCTGGAAGAGCCAGAGGATCGGATGTGACCTGCAAGCTGCACTTTGCCTATCTCTGCCTTAGACTGTCGGCAAAGCCTGACAACATTGGCATGTTTGGCTGATGTAATGTGTATGGGGTCTTGGGTGGACACAGGCAGAAGAGGGGCCTCTGTGCAAGAACAGTATTTGGGCCTTTTGAGTCCAATAGCTCTGCCATGACAGAAGCGGTTTGGTGCTTTGAAGTTGGACATATACCCCTTATCTCTTACGCCCTCCTGTGGCTGCAGAGGTTGCACCAGTGATATGTCTGCCACTGTATGGGGGCCTTAAAGGGGACCTGTCACCAGATATAAAGTAACCAGTTTTTGGCCTTATTTCTGCTGCTCCCCTGAATATTCCATTTTGTTTTTGTTTTTTTAATCTACCATATGGTTCCAGAGATCTGGAGCTTTTTGTTTACCACTAATTTTATTATCGTGTTTAGAATAGAGGCGTGGCTCAGGGTAATTATGCAACTAAAGACATGCCCCAGAGAATCGTGTGAATCACACTCCCTTCTAGTCCATGAAAATTAACAACGCTTCATATCTCTGGCACTATATGGTAGATTAAAAAAAAAAAAAACCCGCATAGTGTGGGGAGCAGCAGGGATAAAGAGCAACAACTGGTCACTTTCACCTTGTGATACGTCCCCTTTAGGCCGGGGTCACACTTGCGTATGGCATCGGATGCGATATGCTAATGACTGTCGGCTCCTGCTCTGCTGCGAGTGGGAGCCGAGTGTCATGCTACTGTGCTCCGAGCCTCTCGCACAGAGCGGATCGGAGCCGGCAGTTGACGGCCGCGTGACGAGAGCCGGCAGCTGCTTGATGCAAAGCAGGCTCAGCTCCTGAGTCCGCTCCACACATGCGTACCCTGATTGTGACTGTTAGGGTGCATGAAGGGGTTAAAGTTAAAAATAAGCTCTATGTAATGGGTAATAGATTCAGTGGCAGGGTCACCCCCATACTCTAGCATGGTAGAGCTGCCATTTCCACCGTTGGCTCCAATGGATGAACACGTACACAGCAAACCTTTGGTCACTAAAAAGAAGGGTAGGGCAAGGCCTTAGTCATCCCCCAACTCAACTTTGGGGGAGCGGGGGGGAGTGTAGCATCCGCTATTTAACCCTTTCTGGGTTGATGCTGGCCCTTTAAGACCACTGCGTAATAACGCCACACATAAGACACAATGTAGTCTAAGTATTTCAATATATTTATGCACATTAGGAAAACAATACCAGGTCTTACAAATCCAAATTGACTCGCCTCTCCCCCCTCCCCCTCTCACCAAGAAACAAAACCAAAAATCTGAGCCCCTTTTTTGCGCGTGAATTAACAGCAGAAGTTAAATAGCGACCATTTTTATTAAATATCCCCCTCACCCTACCCCAACCCCTCTCCCCATCCCCAAAAAAAAAAAACAAACAAACTAGCCTTCGCCATAGCGGAGACCACAATGTGTAAATAACTTAAAAATGTACAATATAGTACAAAACCCAAACATTATTAAACCCGTTCTTGTCATCCAGAGGTTGCAGACGGTTGTGATACTTTATACAGACGCTGTACACATAATTCTTATATTACAGACACATTCACATCATCCCAGCAACATTACAGGAAAAGTGCGGCCATATTATTACCGTGTACTGGAAACCTACCCGTGGTGGACATTGCCACCCTGTGGACAAATTAATTATTTGTGTGCACGGCGTTACTAGATGGTTCTGCGCTCATCCAAAATCAGCGCCACCTACGTCCACAGGTTGTATGTGGTATTTCAGCTCACCCATTTACGTAGAACAGAGCTGAGTTGCAATACCAGAGACTACCAAAGGTGGCGCCAGCCATGTATTAAAAATCCTGGATAATGCCTTTACCCAAACAATGGCTGCAGGATATAGTTGGGGCTGGCTGAAAGTGCGCACGTAGTGACGGGGTACGTTATGTCCAGCGGATGTCGGCAGTCTCTACCATGACTATTTGAGGACCCCTCTAATCACTTAGAACCTATGAAAAGTTTTTACTACGGTAGAGATTCTCTTCCCATGTGCCCTATAATGATATATGCCTGCAGTGTTTAATCTGTGGCAAAACTACAACTCCCAGCATGCGCTGGATGGCTACTATTAATTATAGAGGGAGTTAGGTGGCCACACACACTAACCAGCAATCATCCAATGGCTATCTCTCGTAACCCCTTTTTGCCATATGCATGCACGCTGCACCTGGCTGAGTGTGCATGTGTTCTCAATACTGAGAAGGTCACTGCCAGGCACTTGAAAGTGGCTTATCTGGCACCGTTCACACCGAGCACATCCAAGGTGTCTGCACATCCGGCAGGTATAGTGCACCCCATCTACCAAGATGAGAATAACCCTTTAACTTGAACTAGATGGCCTGCAGGTTCTAGAAAAATACTTTTAGAACCTGGTGAGAAGGATACAATTAGTATTTAACAATACACCTCCTTATATTTGCAATTACCTTCATTCGGCAATATTTATACCATCCACTAATTATTAATTTGTTTATAGGGTCTGGTGCCCAATCCGATTTCCGTCACAGCAACATATGGCAACACTTCACCTCCAGCTAGAACCAAGTGGTTTCCAGAAAACACCACTCACATAGAGCAGAAAGATTGGGCAGAACCTTCCTTTCTTTTTTTTTTTGTTCATTTTTTTAGACAGCGCCCCTGCAGGATATATGAGGGATAACACCCAGCCACCTGAAAATCAATTGGCATTGCAACGTATTCTTCCTGTCCTCCCAAAGAAGGTCCCAAGAGACAATCCCTCTTTGCCAGCCGTCTCATATCCTCATGTAAATCACTTATTCATCTGCCCATTCTTTCTGCTTTTACATGTAAAAAAAAAAAAACACACAAAAAAAAAGCAGAAACACACAAAAAGAAATTGCATATTTTTGCACCAAGCCCAGTGATGAAAGTCTGATTCATTATGGCTTCTCTTCTTCGGCAGAGTAATGCTTTGTGTGGTTTGGAGATTTTCTTTACCAGGTTAATTGTTCTCTGAGGATTAGAAGATGGATGACGCTCCATAGAAAAAAAAAAAATCCTCCACCCAGGCTCTTATGTACAAAGCGGCTGTAACATGCCGTCACTGCAGGAGTTTGGTTACCGTCCTATATATCCAGAAAGTGGCAATCAAAGGGTGTGTGAACGTACTGCATCGGGTCGCTCGCCGTTCAGCCTGAACTGCCATCACAGATGACAATGGAAAGCCGTCACGAGCTGTGACGTCACCAAGAACTTTACATACAGCATTATAAAACAACGCTTCGTATCTTTATCCAACGCCCAGAACCATCCGTCCGTGAGCGCGGGCTGGTAAGACGGGCACACACGGATTCCTATGGGCATTACATAGTGTGGCTCGCTGGCAGTGCTGTAGGCACGGCCAGAGATTTCAGCATCTTCTCGTACGAGATGTAGTTATAGCAGCACTTTATGACAGGTCACGTATTGGCTGCCCATTACCAGGGGCTCCAGTTTCGAATGGAGGATCCCTCCTTGCAGGGTCAGTGGCGGAAAGCTCTTGGGCCAAGTCGTTGAAGCGAGATATGTAATCTATGCTGTTTTCGTTCATCAGACAAGCCAGCTGGGAGTCTACCACCTGCAAAAATATGAAAATATAGTGTCACTAGGAGGCTCCCCCGACTTGCGTCCTTTCTGAATTTATTCAATTATGGCTCAACTTTAAACCCCTTTAATGCTGCAGACAGTTTTAATTTTTGCATCTTCGCTTTTTTTCTTCCAAAAACTTTTTTTTTTTTTTGCAGGACGAGTCATAGTTTTAAAACAATAAGAATAGTTTTAAATAACAATATTCACTTTACCATATAATGTATTGAAAAGCCAGGAAAAAAAAATCCAAAGTGGGGTGAATAAAAGAAAAACGCAATGGTTTTCATTTTTATGACAGTAATGGCGCAGTCAGGCGGCCATATAAATCAGACAGAGATCGGAACGCAATGCACGGACTGGACGGCGGGTCTCTCAACCCAAGCGTGACAGCTGCATAGAAATACATGAAGCTGTCACGCTTGGGTCAGGAGAGCCGCCAGCCAGTCCGTGCATCGTGCGCCGATGTATACGGCTGTCTGCGCTGTAAAGATGACCTGACAACATAATTCCTCGGGTCAGTACGGTTATGGTAAAAAGAAATCTGTGATGCCATTCTCTTTGGTTGGAGCTCTATGAGGGCTTACGTATTGTATGGCAATATGTCTTTTTTATCAGTACTTTGGGATACAAAATATTTTGACTGCTTTTTATTGCATTTTGGGGGAGGCACAATGAAAACAAAAAAAAAAAAAAACAGCAATTATGAGGTGTCTATTTTATTTTTTTTTACAGGATTGGACACTTATGGATGTAATGATACTAAGTAGGTTTACTTTTTATTTTTTAATCCACTTGCTTTATTTTTGTATCGGTAAAACGTGAATGATTTATACCTTCATGTTTAAAAAAACTAAAAATAAAAAAGTATTTACTCACTGCCGCTAACTTTGTAGCATATACTGTAATATTTTATGCGATTTTCACAGCGGTCACGTGCCAACTAGACTCGTTCAGCTTCTCTCAATAGATAAAGAAGACTAGTCGTAATGTGACTGTAAGTGTGCAAATCGCATATCTGTAATCTCGGACCTAGAATAACTGTAACCTGGGACAACGTGCGCGTTATAGCAGTCCGCCGTCATAGAGTGATTGCCAACTTTTGCACCAAGCCCAGCAATCCCTTTAAATGACAACCATTGGTACCAATGCACCCAACGAACAAAGGTTTCAAAGGCGGACACTGACTGCGCGGGATCACGTGGGTTGTAGAGTTGAGCAAATATGTTCGGAATCGGCTGCTGAATCTGAATTTGCCATATTCGTGCCATATCGGTACCCTATTCGTGCCGACTTTATGTTTGACGATCGATTCCGAACATATTCGTTCATTTCTACTGCCATTGACTCCAATGATATTCGGGTGTGTTCGGCGAATATTGCAAACACGTTATTCGCCGCCGATCGTAATCGGAACCGAATTTTGAAAAATTCGCTCAACTCTAGCAGCTAGCATACAGGTACTAACCCATAAAGACCTTGTCATTATGGGAACATGCGATCATAAGGGGCTTATTTATATACAATACAGGACTTGTAATACAAACCTCAACAACATCTGACAATGAGCGAGACACAAATGAATCTCTGGAGCTCCCATCCAGCAAACTGGGGCCTAGGAGAGATGTGCCGCTGGGGTTCCCTGCTGCCGCCAATGCAGTCTTCTTATTTTTCTCTGGAGAGATAAAGCTTGCTGCAGAGAAAAGCAGAAAGATGATGAATAGAAGAAATAGGGATTTTTGTGTACTCACCGTAAAATCCTTTTCTCCGAGACGCTCATTGGGGGACACAGACCATGGGCTGTGTCCCCCAATGAAGGCTCAGAGAATCAGATTTTACGGTAAGCAACCAAAATCTTGTTTTTTTGCAATGGCCCTATACAGAAAAGAAAAAGTTATGTTGATGTATGCCATACTGACAGACTAAAGGGACTGGTGGAATTTTGCCCTATGGAATACAGCTTTTACTTGGGTATATATCGAACTAAGGGCTCCAAAGCGTAATTCGTTTCACTGCATCAGGACGTCTATGCACATATACGGTAATCTTATTCCATCTGGCACTTCTTGGTAATCAAAATTGTGCAATCCCGTGGACCTAGTGCACCACTCCGAGGTCCGTGCAGTCTTGGTGCAACTCCCCACAATTCTGCCAATCCGAATACTCCAAGGCATCAGATGTTCTCATCTTTATTGTGTCAAGCCATACGAATTGTCCTTTTTTGTATGTGGCTTGAAAAACAACTTTGTGGCAGAAATGTGACTTTTTCATTCAGGATATGCAGTGACAATAAAGATTACTTTTTGGAGGAGAACATCTGGTGCCGTGGATTTTTCGGATTTAGCCACCTGGCACTTCTTGTTGCAATGCGTCACTTGAATGGGTAGCAATTGACAAAAAGTATATTGGAAAGTTGTAAAACTTTTCTTTATACAAGGATGAAGCCTTTATCTACAAGTCCCCTGTAAGTGAAGTCTGTACTTACAGAGTAAGCTACTGAGCGAAGAGTCGGAGGAGTCGTTGGGATACCACTGAGGGTCGTGGCTGGGAGAAGCAATCCAACTCTGATGAGGACTTGAGGAAGGGGAAGGAAGACTCTTGGAGTTTTCGTTGAGTTTGGCTGGAGAAAGAGGAACAGCTTCTCCTGGAAACCACAAAAAAAAGGCATAAATAATAAGGATTTGTAAAATACTAGTCGGTAACGTGGCACCGTTGTTCTGAAGAACAAGTAACACACTTGGCAAATGTTTGGCCTCGTTGGATCTGATTGCACTTACCAGGATAGTTCCAATTCTAACAAAAGGGGAATAAAGATTTGCCTTCAATAAAAACAAAATCGTCTGGGAAAGTCTTAATTTCCAACCCATCACTCCTTATTTGAGACCTTCAAATATAACACCCCTCACTGTGAACTCAATATCACTGATGCATTCGTCTGTGAGCTTACCGTAGTGCCCGGAGCTTATGGCAATCTCAATGATGGAGTCACTGATGTGTGTCGCCGGCTCCCCATGAGACAGAACGTCATCCGGGGGGCCGGGTAGGGATATGTCAAGAAGAGCAGAGACGTTTGGAGGAGAGAAGCAAGTGCTTGAACTAGTCGGGGTGCAGCTGGTTGGGTCTGGGGGGCCGTTCTGAAGGGGATTCTCAAAGATAGGAGCCATGGACAATATGGATGATGGCTATAAAGAAAAAAAAAAAGGGAGGTCGCACGTGGTTTATGGAAGATGCATAAACCTAAAAAGGAAGGGAGAAGAACTGTACCTGGAATGGCTGGGCTCCATCTTGCACAGAGGGTGTGGAAAGAGCAATGAAGGGAACCTGGAAGGAAGATTGCAGAAGTGTGAAAAACTTGGTGTGATGAGATGACCCACGCCACCTACCAAGTACTGGACTGACACTATAGAGAGGCTCACCTCAGGGCACACAGTCACGGCAGGTATGGGATCACCACCGCTGGTCTCCATTGTAGGCTCTGGTACGGCGCCAGTCATACTATCTGATGGAAGTGGACCGATTCCCACCAAACCATCAGTTTCCAGAACCGGCAAGGAAGATTCTGGGATAATCCCTGCACTTTTCGCAGCCATGTCAATGGCACCTACAGGGTTACAGGAAAAAAAAAAGACAAGCTTTAAAGGAAAGACCTTTAACATAGATTGTATAAATGCTGTGAAGGCATTGTTCAAGGGAATTGGTCAGCAGCATGATGTAGGGGCAGAGGCCCTGATTCCAGCAATATGTCACTTGCTGAACGGTGTATTGAGATAATCACTAGACGACTAGTTGTCTCATGCCATGTAGTCCTCTTACTGTATGTAACCCCGTCCCCACCACTGATTGGCAGCTTTCTACCTATGCACAGTGTAGACAGAAAGCTGCTGATCAGTAGTGTGGGCAGAGTTATACAGAGCTCAGCATTAAGAGGACTGCTAGATCCGCAGCAGCGAATACAGGGATTTTATCAAAACTGCACCAAGAAGACAATAAGTGACATCGCTGGCATCAGGGTCTCTGCCCCTACATCATGCTGCTCTGTCACTTTTAGATATATGGTATACTCGTGACAGTAGGCACAATTGCTATTTGAGCTCAGCCTTTACACCCCTGCAGACGTTAGTTGAGAGTCAGTTGACTGTCTGATCACTCCTGACTGATTATGTCGGGGTAGAGAAAGATCAACTAGTAGGAATTTTAATGGCCGATCTTTTTGTTTCCTCTGTGCCCAGTGATTGTGCGGGTGACCTGAGCACTCATGTACAGGGGAGTCCGGATAGATCGCCGTCTGCCACCAGCTTTAGGCTATGTGCACACGTTCAGGATTTTTCACTAGGTTTTAGCGTTTTTGCGGCGGTTTTCCGCCGCAAAAATGCTTAAAAAACACATGTATTAAGCATCCTATTATTAGAATGCATTCTGCAATTTTTGTGCACATGCGAAAACGCAGCATGTTCATTCTTTTTCCGGAATCGAGGCGATTACGCCGTCATAGGAATGCATTGAACTGCTTACTTTCCGCATGTGGCTATGCCCACCATGCGCAAAGTGACCGGTTCATGTGCGGACGGTACCCAGGGTCTGGAGGAGAGGAGACTCTCCTCCAGGCCCTGGGTACCATATCCCTGTTAAAACAATAATTAAAATAAAAAATAGTGATATCCTCACCTCCCGGCGACCCCCGCAGCCTTCCCGCCTCTCAGCGACGCTCCCGGCCAATCCCGTTCCCAGTGATGCATTGCGACAATGACCCCAGATGACGTAGCAGTCTCGCGTGATGCTACATCATCTGGGGTCATTGTCGCTAGGCATCACTGGGAACGGGAGTTACCGGGAGCATCGCAAGGACCAGAAAGGCTGTGGGGCCGCCGGAAGGTGAGAATATCACGATTTATTATTTTTTATATTATTTTTAACATTATATCTTTTTACTACTGATGCGGCATAGATAGTAAGAAGTTGCTCACACTTGTCAAACACTATGTGTGACTCGTGTGACCAACCTGTCAATCCGTTTTCCAAGCGATGCTACAGATCGCTTGGAAAACGCTAGCATTCTGCAAGCTAATTACTCTTGCAAAACGCTAGTTTTTGGCGGAAATACGCATACCTATAAAATGCGTATTTCCCGCGGCAGGGAGTTGCGTGATTGCCGCAGAAATTTCAGCGGCAATTCCTAACGTGTGCACATAGCCTTACTCGGTGTTCTACCAAAACCTTCAGCCCCCATATAGTATGGAAAAGCCTGAAGGACACAGACTAGTTACTCACTTGCTAAAGAATTGGTGGCTGGAGTCGTCAGTCCTTTTGGTACAATGGGCTGAGACGCAGTTTTGCTGAGAGTGGAGTGGATGGGTTTGAAGGAGCCTCGTCCTGCAATTAAAAATACGGATTTTTGTGTTACTCACCGTAAAATCCTTTTCTCCGAGACGCTCATTGGGGGACACAGGACTGTGGGTGTATGCTACTGCCGCTAGGAGGCTGACACTAAGTAAACATAAAAAAAGGTTAGCTCCTCCTCCGCCGTATACACCTCAGCACTGGCCGCAGGCAAACCCAGTTTAGTGCAAAAAGCAGTAGGAGGCTAAAACATAAATCAGTGCTAATACAGGTACAATATATCCAGAAGTAAATCTACTGATATAGACCCAATCAAATAAAATTAACTTTAGAAAACAAAGCCATCCGGCTATAAGGGAGGGAGCTGTGTCCCCCAATGAGCGTCTCGGAGAAAAGGATTTTACGGTGAGTAACACAAAAATCCGTATTTCTCCTTCGTCTCATTGGGGGACACAGGACTGTGGGACGTCCCAAAGCAGTCCCCTTGGGTGGGAAACTGACTCCACAGTGCAATTATACATAGGCATTGCTCATAGGTGCGCTACCGCGCCCTGAAGAATCCTTCTACCCAGGCTAGCATCCGCTGACGCCTGAGTATGGACATTATGTTTTGAAAAAGTATGCAAACTGGACCAGGTTGCCGCCTTACAAACCTGTTCCGCCGAAGCCTGATGCCGAAGAGCCCAGGAGGCACCCACTGCTCTGGTGGAGTGAGCCCTGATTCCTGCGGGAACCACCGCGCCTCTGATGCGGTAGGCCTCTTGAATGGTTACCCGTATCCATCTGGCTAAAGTTGACCTAGAGGCAGCGAGTCCCTTCCTGCGACCCTCAGGGAGGATAAACAGCGTGTCCGTCTGCCGAAAGGATGCCGTCCGAGATACATATCTCCTGAGTGCTCTCACCAGATCCAGCGTATGGAGAGCTTTTTCTACCCGGTGCGTCGGAGCTGGGCAAAATGAGGGCAAAACAATGTCCTCATTGATGTGAAATGAGGACACGACTTTAGGCAAAAAAGGAGGTGCTGGCCTAAGCACTACCTTATCACGGTGGAAAAGTAAGTACGGAGCTCGGCAGGATAGTGCTGCCAGCTCCGAAACCCGCCTTATGGATGTTATGGCCACTAAAAACACCACCTTCCAGGAAAGGTATGTCAGGGAAACCTCCTGAAGAGGCTCAAAAGGAGATTCTTGCAGAACTCCCAGAACAAGATTGAGATCCCAAACATCTAAGGGAGCCTTGTAGGGGGCACTATATGGACAACCCCCTGAATAAAGGTCTTGACCTGTAAATTAGATGCGATCCTTCGCTGAAAAAGAACCGACAAGGCCGAAATTTGACGCCTAAGAGTACTTGGTGCTAGGCCTGAATCTAAGCCTGCTTGGAGAAAAGACAGAATGTTGGGGATTGAAAAATGAAGAGGGGAATAACCATGTTCCCTGCACCATGTAAAAAAGACCTTCCAAGTACCGTGGTAGATACGAGCCGAGGTGGGTTTTCGGGCGCTAGCCATTGTGGCGGCGACCTTTTTGGAGAATCCAGCCCTAGTCAGAATCCAAGATTCAACGGCCAGGCCGTCAAACATAGGACCGCTGAGTTCTGGTGGTAAACTGGGCCCTGGGAGAGAAGATCACCGCGTTCTGGCAGACGCCAGGGTGCGTCGCTGAGCAACTGTACCAGCTCTGCGTACCATGAGCGACGCGGCCAATCCGGAGCGATCAATATCGCTGGGACCCCCTCTAACCTGATCTTCCTGATCACCCTTGGGAGCAGAGCCATTGATGGAAACAAGTATAGAAGATGAAACTGATTCCATGGTAGAACCAGGGCGTCCACTGCAATTGCCTGCGGATCTCGGTACCGGGAGACGAAGTTGGGCACCTTGGCGTTTATCTTGGAGGCCATCAGGTCCACATCTGGGGTTCCCCAGCGTAGGCATATCGGCTGGAATACCTCGGGATGTAGCGACCATTCCCCTGACGCTATCCCCTGACGGCTGAGAAAATCCGCTGCCCAGTTCTCCTCGCCTGGAATGTGGACCGCTGATATCACAGAGTGATTTCTTTCTGCCCAGGATAGAAAGTGTCCTACCTCGCGCATGGCTGCCCTGCTGCGGGTACCCCCCTGATGATTTATGTATGCCACCGCCGTGGCATTGTCCGATTGTATTCGGACAGGGCGGCCCGCCAAATGATGGTGAAAACGCCTCAGAGCCAGCCGAAAAGCTCGGATCTCCAAAATATTGATTGGGAGGGTCGCTTCCTGCCGACACCAAGTCCCCTGAGCTGTATAGTGACGAAACACTGCTCCCCATCCGAGAAGGCTGGGGTCCGTTGTGACTATCAGCCAATGGACTGGAGGAAAATATCGCCCCTGGCGAAGAGTGATGTCCCTTGTCCACCACGAAAGCGTCTGTCTGACCTGCCGGGACAGACGGCACTGAAAATTGAGCGAGTAAGGGCTCCCGTTCCATACTGCCAAGAGAGCATGCTGAAGGGAGCGGAGATGGAACTGGGCAAATGGAATGGCTTCGATCGCTGCCACCATCCTTCCTAGGACCCTCATGCAAAACCGGATGGTGTGAGGTATTGGTTGGCGAAGGATCCGTACCTCCTGACGGAGAACTAGAGCCTTGTCCTGAGGAAGAGTTATCAACCCTTGAGCAGTGTTGAAAATCATTCCTAAAAAGGTGATCCTTTGAGATGACACGGGAGACGATTTCTTTAGATTCACCAGCCACCCAGGCGAGCAAGGGTGTCTAGCGTAATGCTGACACTCTTCTCGCAAGCCTGATAGGACGGACCCTTGATGAGGAGATCGTCCAAGTATGGCAAAATGACTATCCCCCGGGAGTGCAGAATGGACACAACGGCAGCCATAACCTTTGTGAACACCCTGGGGGCTGTGGCTAGTCCGAACGGCAAGGCTGTGAACTGGAAGTGAAGGTTGCCGATGGCAAACCGAAGAAACCTCTGATGAGGAGGGAATATGGGGATGTGGAGATAGGCATCCTGAATGTCTATTGATGCTAGAAATTCCCCCTTTTCCATGGCTGCAATAACCGAGCGGAGAGACTCCATTCGAAACCGTCGAATTCTGACAAATTGATTCAGTCGTTTTAGGTCCAAAATGGGTCTGACAGAGCCGTCCTTCTTGGGCACTATGAACAGATTGGAGTAGAACCCCTGACCCCTTTCGACCTCTGGAACAGGAACAATGACCCCGCTGCGCCGAAGAGATTCGACCGCCCTGAATAAGGCGTGAACACGGGATTCTTTTTTGGGAAGACGCGAGGGAAAAAAATCGATTTGACGGACGACTGATGAATTCTATTTTGTACCCCGAGGAAACTAACTCCCTGACCCACTTGTCGTGAGTAATTGATAGCGGCCGCCTACTCTGGATAAATTGACCGGATTCTGCCTCCAGTCATTTATCCGAATATCTTTGGGGTTTAGACCCTCTAGATCTTGGCTGTTGAGATCGCATTCTTCCCAAAGGGTTGGTCTTGTAGGAGACCTGGCGATCTCTGGCCTGATTAGGTCGACCTGAGCCGCTGGAGGTGGCTGGCGCGGCCCAACCTGGGTTACGAAAGGCCCTAAAGCGAGGCTGAAGCTGTCGGCGAAAAGGCTGTCTAATCCTCTGCCGAGGAAGGAAGCTGCTCTTTCCTCCCGTCGCATCAGATATGAGCTGATCCAACTTCTCGCCAAATAATCGGCCGCTCTGATACGGTAAGGACGTAAGTGATTTCTTTGAGGTTGAATCCGCTCGCCAAGTTCTCAACCACAAAGCTCTCCTGATAGCAATCGCATTAGCTGCAGCTAATGCCGCGCAATTTGCCGCATCCATAGAAGCGTTAATTAAAAAATCTCCTGCAAGAGCTATCTGATTGGAGATTTCCGTTACCTCAGAAGGCACCTCTATACCGTGAAGGGCTCTATTTAGAGACTCCGACCAAGATATCATGGCCTTAGCAACCCAAGTTGCTGCAAAAGAAGGAGAGAGTGCAGAGCCTGATGCCTCAAACACTGAGCGGGCCAAGCTTTCAACCAGACGATCCGTTGGATCCTTGATCGAGGAACCGTTAGGAAGGGAGAGAAGCGTTTTAGACGCTAAACGCGATACAGGAGGATCGACTGTAGGAGATTCTGCCCACTTTTTCAGAAGTTCGGGAGCAAAAGGATATCTGGTATTATGGGCCTTTTGTCCTGCAAAGCGCTTGTCCGGTTTTTCTCCTCAAACTCAGGATGAGCACCAAAAACCTTATGAGTTTGTCTGGCTCGTTTGAAAGACACCTTATGACCGAAGGCCAAGGTGGATTCATCGTCTATCCCCAGGGATTGATTGACAGCTTCAATCAGACTGTCAATTGTCTCCTGACAATTCGGTGCCTCTAGATTGAGGGACCCTTCAGAATCTGAATCTGAATACTGATCACTTGCCCCCAAAGGAGAGGGAGAGCGAGAAACTGAGCTAAAGGATGCCGAGGCCCCGGACGGCATAGGCGACGCAGTATGGGTTCGCTTCCATGCGTCTGCCTGGTAAGAGCGCGGCCCCTGCAGGCCGGAGGTTCCTTAGGCGTAGTCAAGCCGGGTGAACCACTGTCCCTGCTCCTATCGGGAGCTTGAAGGGACTCGATTGCTCTGGTTAATGACGCCACAGATTGAGAAAGAGACAAGGCCCATTCCGGAGGACCTGACGTACTAGGCTCGGTTATAGGTAAGGACTCCTGAGCCCGTTCGGAGTCACAGGCTTCGCAGACCCGATTAGTCTGGGCGTGCGGAAAAGGGGATCTACAGGCAATGCATGTAGTATAGAGCACCGTGTGGGTCTTAGCCCTTCTGGACATACTGGATCTGTCACAGATTTCCTCCTGTCCGAATAATTTGGATGTGGCGGTGCGGGTAGTAGCGGAGCGGAGCGCGGCAAAGCGGAGCAACCAGGCTGGAGGTAGTAGCACTTACCCCAGTCCTGTTCCCCGAACGTCCTTTAATGATTTTCCACCTCACTTGCTGGACCGTGTGGCGTAAAAGGGAAGACGGAAGCTCCAGACTTCCAAAAAACGCGCTCCCCTTTCAGGGAGGCGTTCCTAAATAGCCGAGCCCTAGGGGGAGGGGTCGTGGGGCGTGGCCTAGCGCCGGCCGAAGCCGGGGACCCGATTTCCAGCCGCGGCCTAGTCTCCGGCCGAAGCCGGGGGCTAAATTTCAGGCCGCGGCCTAGCGCTGGCCGAAGCTGCGGCCTAAATTTTTGGCGGCGGCGCCCGGGATCAGGGGGGCGGGCCCGCCGGAAGTGCCGCTGCTGGGGGGAGGAGCCCGAGAACGCGCCCATCCTCTGGAACGCCGAATTACCCCCAGCGCTGCCTGACCCTCGGCAAAAGCCGGGGGCTAGATTTCCGCCCGCGGCCTAGCGCCGGCCTGAAGCCGGGAGGTAAATTTTAGGCGGCGGCCGCCCCGGGGTCGGAGAGCGGGCCGCCGGATACGGGGGGGGGGGGGGGACTTGCTGATTCCTGGCTGAAGCCAGGCTGAATCCCCCGCTTCTGCTTTGGACGCGCTGCTCCTGAATCCTCCTTTGCTCCAACTACCTCCACGACCGACGATCCCGGATTAAAGGTGGGTTCCCGGCCGTGATCCACTGGAGCATACGCAGGAAAAAAAGGTCCCAGCGTCTCTCAGCCGCAGTCTCAGTTAGAGAGAGGCTTCACAGAAAAAAAGAGGTGAGGACGGTGCAGGCACCCTAACTCCATCACCCCTTCAGGGGGTGAGGAGAGGGACCGTCTGCCTCCTTGCAGCACCGCGGTCTTGCCTTGGTGGTGCAGTGGGGGCCGCACGGACTATTTTCTGCCTCTGTACAGCCTAGGGTTTCAATACCCTAGGGTGGTCAGGGCTGAGTCCGGCACTCGTGTCCCACGTTGCGGGAAAGGATACGTGGAGGCTTTACTCCACGTGCTCGCCCGTTGATGGTTTGGGGAGATCGGACCCCTTCAAAAGGGTCCGTCGCCCCTGTCACATCTTCGTGGGAAAGTAGAAGGAAAAAAAAAAATGGTCTGGAAGAAACCAGACGTGTGCCTCCATCAGACACTAAGCATGAACTGGGTTTGCCTGCGGCCAGTGCTGAGGTGTATACGGTGGTGGAGGAGCTAACCTTTTTTTATGTTTACTTAGTGTCAGCCTCCTAGCGGCAGTAGCATACACCCACAGTCCTGTGTCCCCCAATGAGACGAAGGAGAAAGAAAAATTGTATCAGCGGCAAATGATCAACATTTCAAGATCCCGCTGCCATTTGCATTTCCTGGTATATTACACAGTGCATACTCCGCAGGCATGTTTATTAAAGGGAATCTGTCAGCAGGTTTTTGCTATGTAATCTGACAGCTGCATGATGTAGGGACTGAGACCCCTATTCCAGCAATGTATTACTTAGTTTACTGGGTGCAGCAGTTGTGATAAAATCACAGTTTTCTCAGCTGCAGGTCTAGCAGAGCTCAGAATGCTGAGCCCTGTATAACCCCACCCACACCACTGATTGGCTGGTTTCTGTGTGTATTGACAAAAAACTGACAGTCAGTTGTGGGGGTGTGGTTGGACCAGAAGGCACCAGACGCCTAGTCCTGTAATGACAATCTCCTGCTGATGAAACGTTGAACATTGTATTAAAATAGAAAACACACATCCTAGTAAGTGACACCGCAGGAATCAGGGTCTCTATCCCTATGTTATGCTGCTCGCAGATTACACAGCAAAAACCTGCTTACAGATTTTCTTTAAAAGGTTAGACAAAGATTCCACCATGTTGGGTTATTACAAATAATTGGCGCTTCTGGAAATATAATTTTGTACAATTATTTATCATGTTATGATCAGGAGAGAATTTGTGATGAAAGGGAATAGAACATCACACACAATCCCCATGCACAGCAAAATCTGCTGATCACAGAGGTGACATCCTTCTAACAAGAAGATCTTCAGATCAGAAAATAGAATTGACAGTTCTGCACTCATCCCTGCAATCCAAATTGGGGCTGGACTTAAAGGGGTTGTCCGGACACTATATCGACAATCTATCCTCAGGATAGGTCATCGGTATACCACCTTTGGGGGTCAGACACCTTGCATCCGCCCGATCAGCTCTGGCGGCGGCAGGATGTAAACATTAAATGGAGCAAAATAGCACAGCGCCGTTTAATCTGTAGTGGCTGCTGCCCGGTACTGCAGCTCAGTTCCTTGAATGAGATCGGATCTGCAGTTCTCAGAAGCGGCCGCTACACATTGAATGGAGCAATGCTGTTCCTGATCGGTGGGGGTGCAAGGTGTCGGACCTCCGCTGATCCGATCTGATATTGAAGACCTATCAAAGACAGACTATCAATATTATGTGCCCGGACAACCCCTTTAATACTGTCTTTTTGGTCATAAAGGAAGTAACCAGCCGGTATCTTCCCATTTCACCATCCTCTTGAGAGGTAATGTATAATGTGCAGCATGGTCATTACTGTACCTGCCACTGAAGAGTTGGAGAGGATGGAGAAGGAGCAGACGTGTGGTAAGGAAATGCCAGACGGTCGCGGAAGGAGCGTTCTCTGTGGGGGAAAATGTCACAATTAATGGTCACAAAAATAAAAAATGATGTTCAAAAAAAAGAAAATGAGGCAACAGTAACCTGTGTGTAGGCGTTGGTGCATTCTCAATTCTTCCCCATGATACATATGACATGACGATACCAAACATTACATAAAAGATGGCGATGCAAATCACTCTTTTTTTTTTTCTTTCTAAACAAACTTCTGATTATTTTTTTTAATATATGAATCTCTTATCGATATATTATTGTACATACGTAAAAAAAAAAAATTCAGAATATCTCTGTACCACTTACCTGGACAACCAAAGGTTTCCGAAGATGTCGACTTCTCTGCTTCTTAGATTTCGGTAAGTAAAAGTCAGACTGAAAAAGTAAGATTTATAGAAAAGGCGATTAGTGCCTGGAAGTTTTATGAGCCAAAGCAAGAAGTGGATCCACTAGTTGTACAACCAAACCAATGTAACGCCGAGCTGTGTACCTGGAATAAAGACTTGAGGGGTCTGGCTCTCGTACATTATGCCACCCCACAATATAATCCTGGGAGTAGGACCGGTGTGACATTCCCTTGTGAAGCCCTCTTCATGGTGTTGTCCATGTGGTATCCAGTTGGAAACCAGAGTTTGGAATGGAGGTTGGTCATCTTCAGCAATGAATCCCACTTTTGTCTTCGATGCAATGATAGCCAAAAATTGGTCTAGAGATCACGTGGGCAAGAGGCCTTCATGAGGGAATGTCACAATGGTCCTATTCCCGGGATTATGGTGCAGGGTGGCATAAAGGTTCAGTAGCCGGACCCCTCTGGTCTTTAGCCAAGGAACACTAGCAGCTCAGCGTTACATAGAAAAAGTGGAAGAAAGGCTGCTTCTGCCATCAAATCAAAGTGTCCCACGAGCCATTGATCGACTTGTCAATGCCAGGCCGCGTGAAACTCGTGCTACTGTGAGCCACTTACATGGCTTAAACCTGCAATCATGGCCTGCAGCGTCTCCGGACTTGTCTTCCATCGAGCACATCTGGGACTTCATTGGTCAGTAGACAAAGGCGCTGCCAGAAGCGGATCTTGATATATTTATGTGACCAACACAAGATCCACTATTCACAATAGGCGAGTATTATGCATTATGAGAGTGCCCTTTGCCCTTCTCCTAGCGTTTGCTTTTTATCCTTTACTAATCACAGGCTCATTGACAAAACGACTAGTCCCAGCTGAAATACGGATTTTTGTGTTACTCACCGTAAAATCCTTTTCTCCGAGACGCTCATTGGGGGACACAGGACTGTGGGTGTATGCTACTGCCGCTAGGAGGCTGACACTAAGTAAACATAAAAAAAGGTTAGCTCATCCTCCGCCGTATACACCTCAGCACTGGCCGCAGGCAAACCCAGTTTAGTGCAAAAAGCAGTAGGAGGCTAAAAAATAAATCAAGAGTTAACACAGATACAGTATATCCAGAAGAAAAAAACTGCTGATACCAACTTAAGGAGAATAGAGTTAACTCAATATAAAGCCAGCCGGCTCTTAGGGAGGGTGCTGTGTCCCCCAATGAGCGTCTCGGAGAAAAGGATTTTACGGTGAGTAACACAAAAATCCGTATTTCTCCTTCGTCTCATTGGGGGACACAGGACTGTGGGACGTCCCAAAGCAGTCCCTTGGGTGGGAAATCGACTCCACAGTGTAATTTATAACAGGCATTGCCTATAGGTGCGCAACCGCGCCCTGAAGAATCCTTCTACCCAGACTGGCATCCGCAGAAGCCTGGGTATGGACATTATAATGCTTGGAAAAGGTATGCAGACTGGACCAGGTTGCTGCTTTACAAACCTGTTCCACCGAAGCCTGATGCCGAAGGGCCCAGGAGGCACCCACCGCTCGGGTGGAGTGAGCCTTGATCCCTGCGGGAACCACCGCGCCTCTGATGCGGTAAGCCTCCTGAATGGCTAACCGAATCCACCTAGCCAAGGTTGATTTAGAGGCAGCGAGTCCCTTCCTGCGACCCTCAGGGAGAACAAACAGCGTGTCCGTCTGCCGAAAGGACGCCGTCCGAGATACATATCTCCTGAGTGCTCTCACCAGATCCAGCGTATGGAGAGCCTTCTCCACTCGGTGCGTCGGAGCTGGGCAAAATGAGGGCAAAACAATGTCCTCATTAATATGAAATGAGGACACAACCTTAGGCAAAAAAGGTGGTGTTGGTCTGAGCACTACCTTATCCTGATGGAAAAGCAAGTATGGAGCTCGACAAGACAGTGCAGCCAGCTCCGAAACCCGCCTTATGGATGTTATGGCTACCAAAAACACCACTTTCCAGGAAAGAAATGACAGAGAAACCTCCTGCAAAGGTTCAAAAGGAGACTCTTGCAGGACTCCCAGGACTAGATTGAGGTCCCAAACCTCTAAGGGAGTCTTGTAGGGAGGAACTATATGGACAACCCCCTGAATAAAGGTCCTAACCTGAAAATTAGACGCGATCTTTCGCTGAAAAAGAACCGACAAGGCTGATATCTGTCGTCTAAGAGTACTAGGTGCTAGACCTGAATGTAGGCCTGCCTGGAGAAAAGATAGAATGTTTGGAATTGAAAAAAGGAGCGGGGAACAATCATGTTCCCTGCACCAATCAAAAAAGACCTTCCAAGTACCGTGGTAGATGCGAGCCGAAACAGGCTTTCGGGCGTTAGCCATTGTTGCAGCGACCTTTTTAGAGAATCCAGCCCTGGTCAGGATCCAAGATTCAACGGCCAGGCCGTCAAACACAGGGCCGCTGAGTTCTGGTGGTAAACTGGGCCCTGGGAGAGAAGGTCCACGCGCTCTGGCAGTCGCCAGGGTGCGTCGGCGAGCAATTGTACCAGTTCCGCGTACCATGGGCGACGTGGCCAATCCGGAGCGATTAATATCGCTGGAACCCCCTCTATCCTGATCTTTCTGATCACCCTTGGGAGAAGAGCTATTGGTGGAAACAAGTATGGAAGATGAAACTGATTCCATGGTAGGACCAGAGCGTCTACTGCAAATGCCTGCGGATCCCGGTACCGGGAGACGAAGTTGGGCACCTTGGCATTTATCTTAGAAGCCATCAGGTCCACATCTGGGGTTCCCCAGCGTCGGCATATCTGCTGAAAAATCTCGGGATGAAGCGACCATTCCCCTGACGCTATGCCGTGACGGCTGAGAAAATCCGCTGCCCAGTTTTCCTCGCCCGGAATGTGGACCGCTGAAATCACAGAGTGATTTACCTCTGCCCAGGTCAGAATCTGTTTTACCTCGTGCATGGCCGCCCTGCTGCGGGTACCTCCCTGATGGTTTATGTATGCCACTGCCGTGGCATTGTCTGATTGTATTCTGACTGGGTGGCCCGCCAGATGCTGGTGAAACTGCCTCAGAGCCAGCCGAATAGCTCGGATCTCTAAAATATTGATTGGGAGGGTCGATTCCTGCTGAGACCAAGTTCCCTGGGCTGTGTGGTGACGAAACACTGCTCCCCATCCGAGCAGGCTGGCGTCCGTTGTGACAACCAACCAGAAATTTGGAGGAAACAAACGACCCTGTTGAAGAGTGGTGCTCTTCGCCCACCACATCAGAGTCTGTCTGACCTGCAGGGACAGACGGCACCGAAGATTGAGGGAGTAAGGGCTCCCGTCCCATACTGCCAAGAGTGCATGTTGAAGGGGGCGAAGATGAAATTGGGCAAATGGAATAGCCTCGATTGCTGCCACCATCCTTCCTAGGACCCTCATGCAAAACCGGATGGTGTGAGGAATCGGTTGGCGAAGGATCCGTACCTCTTGACGGAGAACCAAGGCCTTGTCTTGAGGAAGAATTATCAACCCCTGAGCGGTGTCGAAATTCATCCCTAAAAAGGTGATCTTCCGAGATGGCACGGGAGATGACTTCTTCATATTCACCAGCCACCCCAGGCGAGCAAGGGTGTCTAACGTAATGCTGACACTTTCCTCGCAGGTCTGAAAAGACGGACCCTTGATGAGGAGGTCGTCTAAGTAAGGCAGGATGACTACCCCCCTGGAGTGCAGAATGGACACAACAGCAGCCATGACCTTTGTGAACACCCTGGGGGCTGTGGCTAGCCCGAAAGGCAAGGCTGCGAACTGAAGATGAAGTTTGCCGACGGCAAACCGAAGAAATCTCTGATGAGGAGGAAATATGGGGATGTGAAGATAGGCATCCTGAATGTCTATTGATGCTAGAAATTCCCCTTTTTCCATGGCTGCAATGACAGAACGGAGAGACTCCATTCGGAAATGACGAATTCTGACAAACCGGTTCAGTCGCTTTAGATCCAGAATGGGTCTTACGGTACCGTCTTTTTTGGGTACAATGAACAGGTTGGAATAAAACCCGACCTTTTTCGATTTCCGGAACAGGTACGACAACCCCGCTGTGCCGAAGAGACTCGACCGCCCTGAATAAGGCGCGAACCCGAGATTCCTCCTTGGGAAGGCGCGAGGGAAAAAAACGATTTGAAGGAAGGCTGGTAAATTCTATTTTGTACCCCAGGAGACTAACTCTCTGACCCACTCGTCGTGAGTAATTGATAGCCAAATGGGGCGAAACCAGAGTAAGCAGCCGCCTACTCTGGATAAATTGACCGGATTCTGCCTCCAGTCATTTGTCCGAATATTTCTGGGGTTTGGACCCTCTAGATCTTGGTTGTTGAGATCGCCCTCTTCCCAGAGGGTTGGTCCTGTAGGAGACCTGACGATCTCTGGCTTGATTAGGCCGACCTGAACCGCTGGAGGTAGCTGGCGCGGCCCAACCTGGGTTACGAAAGGCCCTAAAGCGAGGCTGAAGCTGTCGGCGAAAAGGCTGCTTAATCTTTTGCTGAGGAAGGAAACTGCTCTTCCCTCCCGTCGCATCAGATATGAGCTGATCCAACCTTTCGCCAAATAACCGACCACTCTGATATGGTAAGGATGTAAGCGATTTCTTTGAGATTGAGTCTGCTCGCCAGGTTCTCAGCCACAAAGATCTTCTGATGGCAATTGCATTAGCAGCAGCTAGGGCTGAGCAATTTGCCGCATCCATGGACGCATTAATTAAGAAGTCTCCTGCCAGCGCTATCTGATTAGAAATCTCGGTTACTTCAGACGGTACCTCTATACCATGAAGAGCTCTATTTAGAGACTCCGACCAGGATATCATGGCCTTAGCAACCCAAGTCGCTGCAAAAGAAGGAGAGAGAGCAGAACCCGATGCTTCAAACACCGAGCGGGCCAAACTCTCAATCAGACGATCCGTTGGTTCCTTGATCGAGGAACCGTTAGGAAGGGAGAGGAGCGTCCTAGACGCCAAACGCGACACAGGAGGATCAACCGCAGGAGATTCCGCCCACTTCTTAAGAAGCTCAGGAGCAAAAGGATATCTAGTATTGAGAGCCTTTTGTCCTGCGAAGCGCTTGTCCGGTTTCTCTCGGTGGCGCTGCACTAGTTCCTCAAACTCAGGATGAGCCCCAAAAACCTTATGAGCTTGCCTGGCTCTTTTGAAGGACACCTTATGACCGGAGGTCAAGGTGGACTCATCGTCTATCCCCAAAGTTTGATTGACAGCTTCAATCAAACTGTCAATTGTGTCCTGACAATTTGGTGCCTCAAAATTAAGGGACTCTTCTGAATCAGAATCCGAATACTGATCACTTGCCAGAGGTGAGGGAGAGCGAGAGACGGAACTGAAAGATGCCGAGGCCCCGGACGGCAAAGGCGACGCAGTGTGGGTTCGCTTCCCCTGCGTCTGCCTGGTGAGAGCCGGCCCCTGCAGGCCGGAGGTTCATGAGACGTCGCCAAGACGGGTGAACCACTGTCCCTGCTCCTATCGGGAGCTTGAAGGGACTCGATCGCTCTTGTTAATGACGCCACAGATTGAGTCAGGGACAAGGCCCACTCAGGGGGACCTGACGCACTAGGCTCAGCTATAGGAGCGGGTTCCTGAGCCCGTTCAGAGTCACAGGCTTCGCAGACCCGAGAAGTCTGGGCGTGCGGAAAAGGGGACCTACAGGCAATGCATGCGGTATACAGCACCGTATGAACTTTAGATCTTCTGGACATTCTGGATCTGTCACAGAGTCCGCAATGAACTGGATGTGACGGTCAGCAGAGAGGCGAAAAAGAGTGCGAAGTAAAGAGGAACAACCAGGCTGGAGGTAGTAGCAACCCTGAGCGGTGTCGACTTACCCCAGTCCTGTATCCCTTGCGTCCTAAAAACAGCGTCCAAATAGCATTGGCGTAGGAAGACAACTGAGCTCCAAAATTTTTCAAAAAGGAGCGCTCCTCTGTCAGGGAGGCGTGCTCATGTAGTCGAGCCTCTCAAGAGGCGCCTCCCACCTACTTCCGGCCGCGGCCTAGTCTCCGGCAAAAGCCGGGGACTAAATTTGAAGCCGCGGCCTAGCGCCGGCCGAAGCCGCGGCCTAAATTTCCGGCTAAGGCCCTAAAGTCGGAGGGCGGTCCCACCGGAAGGAGACGCCGTCGGGGGCGGATCTCCCTTGCGACAGCGGCCCACCCCCCGGCTGACGCCGGACACAGAATTCCGGCCCGCGGCCCAGTCCCCGGAAAAAGCCGGGGACTAAATTTTAAAACCGCAGCCCAGAAGCCGGGCGAAAGGAGGTCCCCAAAGTCAGAGGGCGGGCCCGCCGGAAGGAGACGCCGCCGTGGGGCGGATCCCCCCCACGACCGCGGCCCACCCTCCGGCTAACGCCGGACAGTAAACACCGGCCCGCGGCCTAGTCCCCGGGAAAAGCCGGGGACTAAATTTGGCAAAGGCCTAGCGCTGGCCGCAACCCTCGCGGCTGTCCAGGCGGGAGGCGGACGCCGACTTGATACCCCCTTGTGGAGGAGGGGGAACGAACAGCTGGTTCCTACCCGCTCCAGTAATCCTGGCCACACGTCCCTTGGAGAGGTAAGAAATCCGTCTTCGTTCGCTCAGGCGATGTGTGATCCCATAAAATTCTGCTTCATGTAGGAGAAGGGAACTGTTAACGCCTCTGGTAAAATGGGGGCTCCATAACAAAATAAGGTAGGACGGTGCAGGAACCCTAACTCCATCACCCCTTCAGAGGGTGAGGAGAGGGACCGTCCGCCTCCTTGCAGCACCGCAGTCTAGCATTGGTGGTGCAGTGGGGGCCGCACGGACTAACTCTTGCCTCTGTACAGCCTAGGGTTTCAATACCCTAGGGTGGTCAGGGCTGAGTCCGGCATTCATGTCCCACGTTGCGGGAGAGGATACGTTGGAGGCTTTACTCCACGTGCTCGCCCGTTGATGGTTTGGGGAGATCGGACCCTTTCAATAGGATCCGTCGCCCCTATCTCATCTTCGTGGGAAAGGAAAAAAAAAAAAAAAAAAAATGGTCTGGAAAAATAACCAGACGTGTGCCTCCATCAGACACTAAGCAAGAACTGGGTTTGCCTGCGGCCAGTGCTGGGGTGTATACGGCGGAGGAGGAGCTAACCTTTTTTTATGTTTACTTAGTGTCAGCCTCCTAGCGGCAGTAGCATACACCCACAGTCCTGTGTCCCCCAATGAGACGAAGGAGAAACCTTGGTCAAGGATCTGTGCATTCTGCAGCATGCACGATAACTACTAATCTCCCCCCCACATAGCATGCACCGGACCGCAGGAGCAGATGTCCACTTACCCAATTATATCTGTCCTATAATCATGTGGTTACAATCTGTGTACAGCGCTGTGGAATATGTTGGTGAAATGTAAGCAATAATATATCAATATACATACACTAATTGCATCCAAGTGCTGGCGACCCGCAGCTTCAGACTCCTTGTTCGGTGAGGAAATCTTGGCATGACGACTGTTGGGCGGCAGCATGGTGGGGACTGCAAAGACGGCACCATCACCACTGGTCGTCACAGATCCCAAAGGACCACCGAACAGAAGAGGACGAGAGAGATTTCTGAAACCTGCACCGGGGGAGACGCATCTATGTAAGATATACGATCTACAAGGCTGCAGTCCGGATCTTAGGCTTTCTACACTGCAATTTCTTAAAATATTAAGTATTTTTTCAATTCCAATTTTTCCCTCCTTTTCTTCCAAAAGTCATATTATATTACTTTTTCCATAGACATATCATTGTCCGGGGCTTTTTAGCAGTACGAATGGTCGTTTTACACAACACCATTCACTTTACCATATAATGTAATTGAATGTATGTCACCAATGGAGCTGTATGGTCACCATTACGTATGTCATCAATGGAGCTGTATGGTCATCATTATTTATGTTACCAATCGAGCTGTATGGTCACCATTATGTATGTGACCAATGGAGCTGTATGGTCCTCATTATGTATGTGACCAATGGAGCTGTATGGTCATCATTATGTATGTGACCAAATGAGCTGTATGGTCATCATTATGTATGTCATCAATGGAGCTGTATGGTCATCATTATGTTTGTCACCAATGGAGCTGTATGGTCATCATTATGTAGGTCATCAATGGAGCAGCATGGTCATCATTATGTATGTGACCAATGGAGCTGTATGGTCATCATTATGTATGTCATCAATGGAGCTGTATGGTCATCATTATGTTTGTCACCAACGGAGCTGTATGGTCATCATTATGTAGGTCATCAATGGAGCTGTATGGTCACCATTATGTATGTCACCAATGTAGCTGTATGGTCATCATTATATATGTCATCAATGGAGCTGTATGGTCATCATTATTTATGTCACCAATGGAGCTGTATGGTCACAATTATGTATGTAACCAATGGAGCTGTGTGGTCATCATTATGTTAGTCACCAATAGATCGATATGGTCATCATTATGTATGTCACCAATGGAGCTGTATGGTCACCATTATGTATGTCATCAATGGAGCTGTATGGTCATCATTATGTATGTCATCAATGAGCTGTATGGTCATCATTATGTATGTCACCAATGGAGCTGTATGGTCACCATTATGTATATCATCAATGGAGCTGTATGGTCATCATTATGTATGTCATCAATGAAGCTGTATGGTCATCATTATGTATGTCATCAATGAAGCTGTATGGTCATCATTATGTATGTAACAATGGAGCTGTATGGTCATCATTATGTATGTCATCAATGGAGCTGTATGGTCATCATTATGTATGTCACCAATGGAGCTGTATGGTCACCATTATGTATATCATCAATGGAGCTGTATGGTCATCATTATGTATGTCATCAATGAAGCTGTATGGTCATCATTATGTATGTCATCAATGAAGCTGTATGGTCACATTATGTATGAAACCAATGGAGCTGTATGGTCATCATTATGTATGTCATCAATGAAGCTGTATGGTCATCATTATGTATGTCATCAATGAAGCTGTATGGTCATCATTATGTATGTAACCAATGGAGCTGTATGGTCATCATTATGTATGTCATCAATGGAGCTGTATGGTCATCATTATGTATGTCACCAATGGAGCTGTATGGTCACCATTATGTATATCATCAATGGAGCTGTATGGTCATCATTATGTATGTAACCAATGGATCTGTGTGGTCATCATTATGTATGTCATCAATGGAGCTGTATGGTCACCATTATGTATGTCACCAATGGAGCTGTATGGTCACCATTACGTATGTAACCAATGGAGCTGTATGGTCATCATTACGTATGTAACCAATGGAGCTGTATGGTCATCACTATGTATGTCACCAATGGAGCTGTATGGTCATCATTATGTATGTCACCAATGGAGCTGTATGGTCATCACTATGTATGTCACCAATGGAGCTGTGTGGTCATCACTATGTATGTCACCATTGGAGCTGTATGGTCATCATTAAGTGCGACTCCCAACACCCCCACCGATCAGCTGAATATTCGTTCTGGCAGTAGTTGAATTTAAGACAAGATACCTGAGGTATTAAAAGTAGGAGGGAAGGTGGACTGGAGCTGAGCCGGCTGCGTCCTCAGACAGTCTGGGTTGCGGGAGACGAGAGTGATGACTTTCCCGGGTGGGGTGAGGGTCTGGTCCTGGACTGGCAGCTTTAAGGGGGATGTGGCAATGGAGGCCGTTTCCGGAGTCTGTGACGGCTATTAATACAATGGAGCAGAAAATCCTTATGAAATGATAAGTCTGATAATGCCGAGAGCTGAAAGTAGAGTGTCAGGACGTGAAGAAACTTTGTCATCATGGAGGTCCCGACTAATATGGAATAAATCCCCCTTCATGTTCGTAAAGCAAAGACTACAGGTAAAAAATGGCCCCTTCTTACTATTCTCTCCCTATAATACATGTTTCTCTCTGCTCTATAGCTCCGCTCCAATGATTCATCTCCATATTCCCAGCACTCGTGATACATTTGCCCGGAGCAAACGTTCCCTGCTCATACATGGCCGAGTACACAGTGCAACGAGCGTTCACTTCTCCCCCCTGCAGACTTGGCAGACCACCAGCCTTATGTGTATGATCACTCATCCTATCCCTCTGGATGTCGCAGTATATTGAGGGATCCTCGGAGAATAATGCACCAGTGCTGTCCATATAGGTGTAAGGAGCTGAATGTCACATCTTCAAACTTTCTTAAAAGCACAATGGCGCTTTAGAGGGTGATCCACATTAATCAGCGAGTTCCTACAATCATTTTGTGACAAGATTTCTTTTTCAGCCATACCAAAAGACATATATCACATCCGTACAGCACACATGTCGATGTCTGGCCCGTGGATCAAATCTGGCCCCCAGGGTGACTATGTTTGGCCTATGATGCCATGCAGGACCATTTATTCTGTATGGAGCCCCATGTGGGTCCATTATACTGTATGGGGGACTACGAGGTGCTAATATACTGTATCGAGCACCATGCGGGGCCATTATACTGTGTGGAGCACTATGAGGGGCTATTATACTGTGTGTAGCATTATGTGGAGTTCATTATACTATATGTAGCATTATATGGGGCCATTATACTGTATGGAGAATCGTGGGGCCATTATACTGTATGCAGGAGTATGTGGGGCCATAATACTCTATGCGGGAGTATGTGGGGCCACTGTACTGAAAAAAAACAAAGACAGAAACATAAGGATTAAATATCCTGCAGTAAACAACATAGTGAATGAAAATAATATATGGATACTTAGTTAACATGTCTTTTGGTTAAAAAAAAATGCAAAAGCCATCCCCCATTCCACGGTGACGGTAATTGGGACGGTCCTAACTCTAATATTAAAAACCTGTCTGCCAAGTGATGTGCATGCGGATAAGGGCCACATCAATATAATGCCCAGCTCAAGGAAAGGCAGGCCACAGCTTTATATGCACATGATGCAAACAGACTAAAAAAAAATCAAATGCATGAACTGGGATATAAACCGCACCAGTTTATATCCCAATTCAAACCTTTTAGGGCCACTATACTGTATGGAAGGCAATACAGTGCCCATTATACTGTATGGAGGACTTCGTGGAGTCCATTATTCTGTGGGGAGGGCTGTGGGGAGGATTACAGATGGGGAATCAAACTGTAATGGGGTCACCATACTTTGCCAGGTGGTTTGAGGGGATGGGAGTACGCTGGGGTCATCATACCATGGCGCGTGGAGGATACTGTGAAAGAACATGTCCAAAGTTTAATGACTCTTTAAGCTAGTGGGAAGTTTCTTATGTACTGACTCCAGTGATGATGGTGGAAGATCTCCCAGGATTATTTTTAAAATGTACCTCTATTTTCAGAAAACTTTGGACATGTTAGAGGGACATGACATAAGTTTTGACAGGTAAAGGTTTGGAGGACGAGACCCCCAGTCTCAATGAAGAGACAGAGAGTACGTTGCCCATTTGGTCATGTTCTGTTCTACTGCTCTCGTTGGAGAAGTGAAGATGGCCACATAAGACTACATATGCGCCGCAGCTGTCCTTGCTAGCAGCCTGGGTGAGAACCCAGTTTGGACCAGTGGCACTACTATGCCGCTGGTCTGATCTGTCAGTCTTCAGAAGCGCAGTGCCCCGGATAAAGCAGGCAGCCTGGAGGCAGGAGAGCGGTGCGCTCCTGAAGACTGAGACAACTCCTTTAATGCTTCTGCACCGTTCATTTCAACAATGGAGGCCTCAGCGCTCGGATTCTCGCAGATCAAACTTCAGACTTATCACTATAACTGGACATAAAAAAAAAAAAATTAAAAAAATGACCACTTACAGTTTTGGGGTTCAGCTCTGTAGCTATGAGCCGTAATAGACAGCTAAGGAGTCTCTGTTTGTGGCGTAAAGGGGAGTCCGAGTCGTTTGATTCGTTGGGATCCATCCACTCATATTCCAGCTGTAACTTGCCCGGTTTGCCCAACATGAGGTAGACCTCGGCTAGTGTCAGGTTTTCTGAAGTCTGCTGGTTCCAGCCTTCCTGACGCAGCTGCTCGGTCAGCTGGTTAGAGTTGTCTTTCGGAGCTTTGGATGAACCGCTCTGCTCCTTCACCTGAGTGTCTTGTCCTGAAGCTTGTGTAGTGCAATTGTCCGGCTGGGGGCTTGTCATCTGCATTTCTACCTTCTCTCGGCTTGGAGACTCTACATCTCCAGGAGGTTTGGAGTTTGACTCTGGGGATGTTGGGGGACAGGCAGCAATATTATCAGCCGCCTGATTAATGTCCGGAACGATAAGATCTTGGCAAGATTTTAAATAACGGGGCAAGGGGTCATTTAATGAAAGTTCCTCCACATCTGGAGGTGGACAGCCAGATATCTCACCACTCGGAGAGGTATCCATGGGCTCTGGTGGGGCTTCATCTGGAGTCTTTGGTCCATTTGACACCCCATCAGATGATACGCTCTCCAGCAAACCATTCTCCACGTTCTGCGTCTTCTCCGGCATGACGTTACTGGGTAACTCGACTTTGTTTCCTTGTTTAGCATCCGCATTACCTCGTGGGCACTTAAGCTGTACCCGAGCAGTACCTTGTCCAGTTTGGATGCCAAGGATCTGAGCAGGGGGTAACAAGTGAATGTCCTTCGAGCTCTGCTTGTACTTGCCAGACTCCTGCCAGTGAACGGTACAATGAGCTTTGGAGTGAACAACCCTTGCCACACCAGGTAAAGAAGACAACTGAGCCGTCTCTGGTGGGAAAAGGTAAAGTTCTTCCTTGGGGTCCGGAGACTCCATGTCTGCCAACTGAGGATCTTCCAGACTTTTCCTCTTAAGAAAATCAGTAAAGGAATTTAAGCATTGGAACACAAAAAATAAGTGACCTGGAGCACCCTGCAGGAGTCAGACGTCGAGGTACACTGCCCGTATAGTCTTTGAAGCAGAAGACGCTGCAGGAAAACGCCAGCATTGCTTTCCCTGAAGTGTCTTCTTTTGCCACTGCCGTGCATATATTAATTTTTTTTTTCCCACCAAGCGGAACCACCTGAAAGAGACTTAGCGTGCACATACTATGAAACCTTATCCTTATGATCGGCCCCAAAACTCACATTCAATGACCGTAATAAAAGGATACAATCCGAACCTCCTGCAGAGCCCATTTCTGCTTGAGAAATTCAATGAGACTGGAGACTTTTCTGTGCAGCTCCACCATCATCCTGGGAAAAAAAATTAAGGAAACTTAAAAGAGTAATTCCACCTAAAATGTATAACGCCTCTTCATTTTTCACTTTTCATTGATACAATTTTACATTTTGTCAGATATTAAAGGTGTGAATCACAAATTCAACTTATAAACTATTCACAGGATTGCCGATGGTCACTTCACCAATAATTCCCTTTCTAAACGTGCCGATGGTCTCACACGAGCACCTCTGTTCCATTCCTTGGCTACGGGACTGTTGGGAGACAAGAAATGGAGCAGCAGTGCCAATGTGGGACCCTCACTCCATTCAAAGGGGCTGAGGAGGGACCCCCAGCGATGAGGAAGGATTCATCTATTCTATAGGCGATTCCGTAAATTTATCATACAACCCCTTTAAAGGGAACCTGTCACCCCATTTTTGCTCTATAAGCTGCGACCACTGCCATCAGGGGCTTATCTACAGTACAGCATTCTGGAATGCTGTAGATAAGCCCCCGATGTCACCTGAAAGTGAAGAAAAACGAGTTATAAAATACTCACCCAGGGGTGGTCCGCCGTCAGGTCCGGTCCGGAGGGAGTCGCGGTCCGGTTCGGCGCCTCCCATCTTGTAGCGAAGCCGGCCTCTTCTTTCCGTCCCGTCGCGGCTCCTGCGCAGGCGCACTGATCTGCCCTGGTGAGGGCAGAGCAGAGTACTGCAGTGCGCAGGCGCCAGGAAAGGTCAGAGAGGTCCGGCACCTGCGCACTTCAGTACTCTGCTCTGCCCTCACCAGGGCAGATCAGTGCGCCTGCGCAGGAGCCGCAGCGGGACGGAAAGAAGAGGCCAGCTTCGCTACAAGATGGGAGGCGCTGAACCGGACCGCGACTCCCTCCGGACCGGACCTGACAGCGGAACGCCCTTGGGTGAGTATTTTATAACTCGTTTTTCTTCACTTTCAGGTGACATCGGGGGCTTATCTACAGAATTACAGAATGCTGTAGATAAGCCCCTGATGGCGGTGGCTGCAGCTTATAGGGCAAAAATGGGGTGACAGACTCCCTTTAATGAGTTTTATACACCTTATGTTCCAATACCTGAGCCGGGGGTTCTGCGCCAGGCTTTGTACACGGGCCCAAGCCTGGTTGTTTCGGGGTTGTAGCTCTACAGGTACTTTTAGAGGCAGCCGTACCGGTTTCTGATCTTCCTCATCACTCAGACCTAGACATAGAAGAACATAAAAAAAAAGAAAAGAAATACAGATTTGAAGTCCTAATGAGCATTTTAAAAGGCAAAAAGAAAATCTGCAGGAAAAAAAGCCAATGTAAGAAATACAGATTAGCTGCTAAATCTGCATTTAGTGTCCAATGCTTCGGAGCTTGCGCTTTGCTCCACTTTCCATAGACCGTGACATACGTACCCGTCTTTCCTTCAGGATCGCAGAGTTTCTTCAAAGCTCTGCACATTGGAGCCTTGATCCTCAAGTTCCTGCCCTTGTAACGCACAGTGGTCGCCCTATGAAAAAATCAGAGAGATATTAATCTAAATGAGCTTAGCGATGTGGCGCGCCACCTTATGCTGAATTATAAGCCCCAGCATGCCTTGACCGCTACCGTGTGACATAATGTGGCCAGCGCCATTCCTGTAAGTGATCAGTGCTGCAGTTCCCAGTACAGCCCAGTGGGAGAAACCAGTAACGTCGGCGCAGTGATCAATGAAGGAGCCCCTTCATTCTCAGGATCGGTTGGGGGGCCCTCCACCTATCGAGAAGTGATGACATATCCTAAGGACATCCCATCACTTTATGAGACGGGTAAAGTCCTCTGCAGTTTATCAATACGCTTGGATTTAATAAAATTTTTGGTGACTGCACATAGATATTCTTCCTCTTTTGATGCCCCCTGCATTTTAGTACTACTATACGAGCACGTATGGTCCTTGGGACAAACCGAGCAGACACGGTTCACACTCACCCCAACTGGATCAGCTCGTTCAGCTTGGCTGCATTCTTATCATCCATACCTGCAAAAGCAAAAAAAATAACGGAAGTCAATGGAGTCCGAGGCTAAAATGCATCTGTACTGAAAGACAAGCTATGGTTATTCCCCAGTAAAAGTGCTGCAGATCAGTGGTGGTCCGGGCCCTGGAACCACCAGCGCCAGTTCTTGCAAAAGACAGAAAGTTGTAAGGGCTCAATCATAAGTCTATGGGTCGGTACACAACTCTCTCCGGCGCTTATGCTGTGCGCTGCTGCTTGCTGGGGACTGCTCTTGTGACCAGACGTCTGATCAGTGGTGGGGGAGGCTCAGGACCCAGACTATTACAGATCTGCAGCGATTTTAGAGGGGAACAGCATAAAAATAGAATAGCCATTAGATCGATGATGGCCTGGTGTGCAAATATGCATGGGGGATGGGCAGTAAAAGCCATCAGCTGTCCATGGTGTATCATTGGAGAGCTGACATTTAAAGTGATCACCTATTCAGAGGATAGATGTTATATGTGGACTGGTGGTGGTCCGGTTTCCGATCACGAAAAGGAGATTTTTGTGTACTCACCGTAAAATCCTTTTCTCCGAGACGCTCATTGGGGGACACACAGACCGTGGGTGTTATGCTGCTGCCACTAGGAGGACACTAAGCAATACATTAACCACAAAAGATTAACTCCTCCTCCTGCAGTATACACCTCCTGTTGGCTCAATCCTGAACCAGTTCGGTGCCAAAGCAGTAGGAGCTCATAACAGAGTGCAATATGTCACCAATCAAATAACTAGTTACAAATATACAACGAGGCTTCAAATTAAACAAGGGTGGGAGCTGTGTCCCCCAATGAGCGTCTCGGAGAAAAGGATTTTACGGTGAGTACACAAAAATCTTTCCTTTTCTCCTTCGCCTCATTGGGGGACACACAGACCGTGGGACGTCCCAAAGCAGTCCCTGGGTGGGAAACCATCAACAGATGGAGCATCGTGAAAACTTATGCATACAAAACGCTTAACTGGTTAACGTCAACTTACAGATGCGCAACAGCTGATTGCAGAATTTGCCTGCCAAGTGCCGCATCTGAAGAAACCTGAGCATGAACTTGATAATGCTTGACGAAAGTATGAAGACTGGACCAAGTCGCAGCCTTGCACACTTGCTGTGCCGAAGCCTGGTGCCGAATGGCCCAGGAGGCCCCCACAGATCGAGTGGAGTGTGCCTTAATCCCAGCCGGGATAGGCTGACCTTTAACACGATACGCCTCTTGGATCGCAGAGCGAATCCATCTGGCTAACGTGGCCTTGGAAGCAGGAAGACCCTGTCTGCGTCCTTCCGGAAGCACAAACAGAGCGTCCGATTTTCGGAAAGGCGCCGTTCTTGAAATATACCTTCGGAGAGCTCTCACCAAATCCAGGGTGTGAAGAGCTTTTTCAGTACGGTGAATCGGCGCCGGACAGAACGAAGGCAAAACTATCTCCTCATTGATGTGAAAATCCGAAACGACCTTAGGCGTGAAAGAAGGAGACGTTCTAAGAACAACCTTGTCCTGGTGAAAAATAAGGAAAGGAGATTTACAAGATAAGGCTGCCAACTCCGATACCCGTCTGATAGAGGTAATCGCCACTAGGAAGACAACCTTCCAGGAGAGAGGCGATAAGGACACTTCAGACAAAGGTTCGAAGGGTGATTCCTGTAAGGCACTGAGGACCAAATTAAGGTCCCAAAGCTCTAAAGGCCTCTTGTAGGGCGGAACAAGATGTGACACTCCCTGGATAAAGGTCCTGACCTGAGACTTAGATGCGATCCGTCGTTGGAAAAGTACGGACAACGCAGAAATCTGTCCCTTGAGAGAGGAGAGAGCTAACCCTGAATCCATTCCTGTTTGAAGAAACTCTAGAATGGAAGGGATAGAAAAAACCAAAGGGGAACGACCCTTGTCTTTACACCAAGAAAAAAATGTCTTCCAGACTCGATGATAAATGCGTGCGGAAGCCGGCTTCCTGGCATTGATCATTGTTGAAGCCACGTTGTTAGAGAAACCAGCCTGACTTAAGATCCAGGCTTCAATGGCCATACCGTCAAATTCAGCGCTTTCGAATTGTGATGGTAAATTGGACCCTGTGAAAGAAGGTCCGGACGATCTGGTAATCTCCAGGGAACGTCTGCGACAAGACGCACTAGTTCCGCATACCACGGACGGCGAGGCCAGTCCAGAGCGACCAGAATGAGAGGAACGCCTTCCGCTTTGATCTTCCGAATCTCCCTGGGGATTAACGGAAGAGGTGGGAAGATGTAAGGAAGGCGAAATTGACTCCAAGGGAGAACTAGCGCATCCGAGCCGATGGCTAATGGATCGCGTGATCGACTTATGAAAGTCTGAACTTTGACATTCAATCTGGATGCCATGAGATCCACATCCGGAATTCCCCAACGCTAGCAAATGAGTTGAAACATTTCCGGGTGAAGGGACCATTCCCCTGAGTCTAAGCCTTGGCGACTGAGGAAGTCGGCCTCCCAATTGTCCACTCCCGGGATGTGAACCGCGGAGATGGGCGAGCGGTTTGCCTCGGCCCAGCGCAGGATGTGCGATACCTCGAGCATAGCTGTTCTGCTCCGAGTGCCCCCCTGGCGGTTGATATACGCCACGGCCGTGGCGTTGTCTGACTGAATCCGGATGGGACGTCCGGCCAGTAGATGATGGAACTGCACGAGAGCTAACTTGATAGCTCTGATCTCCAGGATGTTGATCGGAAGACGGGTCTCTGATAGAGACCATCGGCCTTGAGCCGTGTGATGGAGGAACACTGCTCCCCATCCGAGGAGACTGGCATCGGTGGTCACCACCAGCCAATGTATCGGCAGAAAGGATTTTCCCTGATTCAGAGATGAAGCCTTTGTCCACCATTTTAAGGAGCTTCTAACTGTGGGAGACAGACGGAAGTGGCGACCTAAAGACGCAGGGTTCCTGTCCCAAAGTGATATTAGCTCCTGTTGAAGAGGACGAAGGTGGAACTGAGCGAATGGTACTGCTTCGATGGACGCTACCATTTTCCCCAGGACCTGCATCGCGCTCCGCAGAGAGTGCGAGTGGCCTAGAAACAACAGGAGTACTCCCTGTTGTGAATGGGTTTGAGATGAGTTCTGAGCAGAGGCTCCCTCTGGTGGTTACAAGCGGTGCTAGTCTGTCCAGTGAAGATTGTGAGGACTGGGAATCAGGTGTTACTGATTGGTCTTATATAAGGGAGTCACCTTCCCATCAGGGTTGCCGGTGATCAATTGTTCTGGTCTGGATCCTTTATTCCTGTTTCCCTTGTAGCCTGCTGTGTCGTGTCTGCATCTCCTGCTAACAGATAAGACATTTTCTTCTTTTGTGTTTGTGCTATATTTTTGCATTTTGTCCTGCACTTCTGTGGGGGCCTTCAGGGTCCCCTCCGGGGGCTTCTGCCCTCTCAGTTTTGTTCAGCCACTGATGTTTGTACTTTTGCTTTTTCCAGTTTTTTCAGTGGCTGCTGTTTTGATTTTGTTACACCAGAGAACTAATTTAGGTGGAAGAGGTCGTGTGATCTCAGGTGTTTTTGAAATTAGTAGAGTTGGTGCCTTTCAGGGTTTTCTGGGATTGCAGTAAGTACCCTTCCTATCCTTTTCTATTTAGTTAGTTTGGGCCCCAGCGTTTGCTCATACTATTTTCTTTCTGTGTCAGTATTTCATCTTGTCTAACCGCCATTACATGTTTGGGGGCTTTCTATTATCTTTGGGGTTCTGCTCCGGGGCAGATAGCTTTCCTATTTCTATCTTTAGGTGTAGTTAGTTTCTCAGGCTGTGGCGAGGCGTCTGGGACCAACGTGGGAACGCTCCACGGCTGCCTCTAGTTGTGGTGGTTGGTCAGGGTACTGCAGTCTCATAGATTCCAACTGCTCTGGTGTATTGCCTTTTTTACCTGCACTCCTCAGCTACCGAAACATAACAGTATCACTGGCCTAAAAATTGAAAATTGTATGGTACTCACAGAAGGGAAAAAATATTGTGAAAGAAAAAAGGTTGTCAGAGTTGTCAGAGATATTTTTCTGTTTGTTGCATTTTTTTTTTTTTCCCTCTGTATCTCTGGGTGCTGGGGAGGATCTTTTCTCTCAATGGAGTTTGCACAGTTGTCTGGCCGTGTGGATCAGCTTGCCACTGAGGTTCGGAGTATTGCTATCTATCTTGCTGGGTTGCCTGTTGTGGAACCTAGGATTCCCATGCCAGATTTGTTTTTAGGGGATCGAGCTAAGTTTCAGAATTTCAAAAATAATTGTAAATTGTTTTTTGCCTTAAAACCTAAGTCCTCAGGGAACGCAGCGCAGCAGGTTCAAATTATCATCTCTCTCCTGCGCGGCGATCCTCAGGATTGGGCTTTTTCCCTGATACCTGGGGATCCTGTTTTGAGTGATGTTGATGCGTTTTTTCAGGCCTTAGGGTTATTGTACGATGAGCCTAATGTCACTGATCAAGCTGAAAAAGCCTTGTTGGCATTAAATCAGGGCTTGATGACGCTGAGTTATACTGTCAGAGATTCCGTAGGTGGGCAGTCCTGACCAATGGAATGACGACGCTTTGGCAGCCCTTTTCCGGAAGGGTCTGTCTGATAATGTAAAGGATGTTATGGTGGGATTCCCTGTCCCTCTGGTCTCAATGATTCTATGTCATTAGCGATTCAAATTGACAGACGTTTGCGTGAGCGGAGAAGTATGCGTGGAATGGTGTTGCCTTGTGAACCAGCTTCTGAACCCATGCAGTGTGATAGAGTGGTGTCTGGGGCACAGCGTCATGAGTTTCGAAAGCGCAATGGGTTATGTTTCTACTGTGGTGATGCCTCTCATGCTATTTCAGTCTGCCCTAAGCGGGGAAGACGTTTTGCACGCTCAGTTGTCTTGGGTAGTGTTCAGACTAAGTTTTTATTAACTGTTACTCTGATATGCTCTCTGTCCTCATTTTCTGCTCAGGCTTTCGTTGATTCTGGAGCAGCTATTAACCTGATGGATTATGATTTTGCTAAACGTTGTGGATTTCCCTTGATACCCCTACAGAAGTCTATTCCCTACTGGGGATCGATTCTACCCCTTTGGCTGAGAATAAACCCCAGTTTTCTACTCAGGTGATAATGAGGGTTGAACCTGATCACCAGGAGTGCTGCAAATTTTTGGTTCTGTATAATCTGCATGACATTATCGTGCTGGGTTTTCCTTGGTTACAGTCTCATAATCCTGTTTTGGATTGGAAATCTGTGTCTGTAACCAGTTGGGGCTGCCAATGTGTTAATACCAACACTCTGTTTTTTCTGCCTCCCCCAGCTCAGGATGTTCCTGACTTTTGATTGATTTTTCTGATGTGTTTAGCGAAAGTAAATCTGCATCCTTGCCTCCCCATAGGAGCTATGACTGCGCTATTGAATTAGTACCGGGTAGTAAATTCCCTAAAGGTTGCCTTTTTAACTTGTCTGTACCTGAACATGACGCTATGCGGTCTTATATCAAGGAATCATTGGAGAAGGGTCATATCAGACCATCCTCTTCACCCTTAGGTGCCGTTTTTTCTCTTGTGGCCAAAAAGGATGGTTCATTAAGGCCGTGTATTGATTATCGTCTCTTGAACAATATTACTGTGAAATATCAATACCCGTTACCCTTGATTTCTGACCTGTTTTCCAGGGTGAAAAACGCTACTTGGTTTACCAAGCTTGACCTCAGGGGGGCGTATAACCTTACTCGCATTAAGCACGGGGATGAATGGAAGACGGCATTCAATACCCTGAAGGGCATTTTGAGTACCTGGTGATGCCCTTTGGGCTCACTAATGCTCCGTCTTCCAGTCCTTCATGAATGACATTTTCAGGGATTTTGTGGACAAATTTCTGATTGTTTATTTGGATGATATCTTGATTTTTTCTAATGACTGGGACTCTCATGTGAAACATGTTCGAACTGTATTCCAGATTTTGAGAGAGAATGCTCTGTATGTGAAGGGATCAAAGTGTCTTTTTGGCGTACAGAGGATCTAATTTCTGGGATTCATTTTGTCCCATCTGTTATTGAAATGGACCCGGTCAAGGTTCAGGCCATCTGTGATTGGGTCCAACCTACTTCATTAAAGGCTCTTCAGAGATTTTTGGGTTTTGCCAATTTTTATCGTAAATTTATTGGTAATTTCTCGGTTATTGTTAAACCATTAACTGATTTGACCAGAAAGGGTTCTGATGTGGTGAATTGGCCTCCTGAGGCAGTCTCTGCATTTCAGGAACTTAAGCAGAGATTCACTTCTGCTCCTGTTCTACGGCAGCCTGATGTTTCTCTGCCATTTCAGGTGGAGGTTGATGCCTCTGAAATTGGGGCAGGTGCCGTTTTGACCCAAAAAGATCCAGAGACCTCTAAAAGTAACCCTTGTGCCTTTTTCTCTCGAAAATTTTCTCCTACTGAACGTAATTATGACGTGGGTAATCGGGAGTTATTGGCCATGAAGTGGGCTTTTGAAGAGTGGAGACATTGGCTGGAGGGAGCCAAACATCAGGTGGTGGTCCTTACGGACCATAAGAATCTGGTCTATCTGGAATCTGCCAAGCGACTCAATCCTAGACAGGCCAGGTGGGCCTTGTTTTTCACACGTTTTAATTTTGTGGTTTCCTTTCTTCCTGGCACTAAGAATGTTAAGGCGGATGCCCTCTCGAGGAGTTTCCTTGCGGACTCTCCTGAGTTATCTGATCCTTCTGTTATTTTGAAAGAGGGTGTAGTTCTTTCCGCCATCTCGCCCAATTTGAGACTTGCTCTGGAGGGGTGTCAGGAGGATAGGCCCGAGCGCTGCCCTGTTGGAAAATTGTTTGTCCCGGACCAGTGGAAAAAGAGTGTGATGTCTGAGATTCATTGTTCCGCATTGGCTGGGCATCCCGGAATTTTTGGTACCAGAGACTTGGTTAGTCGGTCCTTTTGGTGGCCTACCTTGTCTCGTGATGTCAGGGAATTTGTGCAGTCCTGCGGGACTTGCTCTCGCTCCAAGCCTTGCTCTCGCTCTAGTGGTTTGTTGATGCCATTGCCTGTGCCCAAGAGACCATGGACCCATATCTCTATGGATTTCATTTCCGACCTTCCTGTTTCTCAGAGAATGACCACCATCTGGGTAATTTGTGATAGGTTTTCCAAAATGATACATCTTGTGCCATTACCTAAGTTGCCTTCCTCCTCTGAATTGGTGCCGTTGTTCCTTCAGCACGTGGTTCGTTTACACGGCATTCCTGAGAACATTGTGTCTGACAGAGGAGTCCAGTTTGTTTCCAGATTTTGGAGGACTTTTTGTTCTAAACTGGGTGTTCAATTGTCTTTCTCCTCGGCATTTCATCCTCAGACCAATGGTCAAACTGAGAGAACAAACCAGACATTGGAGACTTATCTAAGATGCTTTGTGTCTGCTGATCAGGATGACTGGGTCTCTTTTTTGCCTTTGGCTGAGTTTGCTCTTAATAATAGGGCTAGCTCTGCCACTTTGATGTCTCCATTTTTTTGTAATTCTGGGTTTCACCCTCGATTTTCTTCAGGACAGACGGAGGCTTCTGTCTGTCCAGGTGTTGACTCTGTTGTGGAGCGTATGCAACAGATTTGGGACCAGGTAGTGGAGAGGTCGTCCCTCTCTCAGGAGAGGGCCCAGCGGTTTGCTAACCGGCATAGGACTGATGGTCCTCGGTTTAAAGTGGGGGACTTGGTCTGGTTGTCCTCAAAGAATATTCCTATGAGAGTAGCATCTCCTAAATTTAAGCCTAGGTTCATTGGACCTTATAAGATCATGGAGATTATTAATCCTGTTTCTTTTCGTTTGCTTCTTCCAGGGACATTTAAGATCCATAACGTGTTCCACAAGTCCTTGTTGAAGAGGTTTGTTGAGCCAGTGGTTCCTGCTGCTGTGCCTCCTGACCCTGTTTTGGTTGAGGGCAATCTGGAGTATGTGGTTGAGAAAATATTAGATTCTCGTTTTTCTAGACGGAAACTCCAGTATTTGGTTAAATGGAGAGGTTATGGTCAGGAAGACAATTCTTGGGTGTTTGCTTCAGACATCCATGCTAGGAGACTTATCCGTGCGTATCATAGAACTCATCCTGACCGACCTGGTTGCTCAAATGAGGGTTCGGTGACCCCTCCTCAAGGGGGGGGTACTGTTGTGAATGTGTTTGAGATGAGTTCTGAGCAGAGGCTCCCTCTGGTGGTTACAAGCGGTGCTAGTCTGTCCAGTGAAGATTGTGAGGACTGGGAATCAGGTGTTACTGATTGGTCTTATATAAGGGAGTCACCTTCCCATCAGGGTTGCCGGTGATCAATTGTTCTGGTCTGGATCCTTTATTCCTGTTTCCCTTGTAGCCTGCTGTGTCGTGTCTGCATCTCCTGCTAACAGATAAGACATTTTCTTCTTTTGTGTTTGTGCTATATTTTTGCATTTTGTCCTGCACTTCTGTGGGGGCCTTCAGGGTCCCCTCCGGGGGCTTCTGCCCTCTCAGTTTTGTTCAGCCACTGATGTTTGTACTTTTGCTTTTTCCAGTTTTTTCAGTGGCTGCTGTTTTGATTTTGTTACACCAGAGAACTAATTTAGGTGGAAAGGTCGTGTGATCTCAGGTGTTTTTGAAATTAGTAGAGTTGGTGCCTTTCAGGGTTTTCTGGGATTGCAGTAAGTACCCTTCCTATCCTTTTCTATTTAGTTAGTTTGGGCCCCAGCGTTTGCTCATACTATTTTCTTTCTGTGTCAGTATTTCATCTTGTCTAACCGCCATTACATGTTTGGGGGCTTTCTATTATCTTTGGGGTTCTGCTCCGGGGCAGATAGCTTTCCTATTTCTATCTTTAGGTGTAGTTAGTTTCTCAGGCTGTGGCGAGGCGTCTGGGACCAACGTGGGAACGCTCCACGGCTGCCTCTAGTTTTGGTGGTTGGTCAGGGTACTGCAGTCTCATAGATTCCAACTGCTCTGGTGTATTGCCTTTTTTACCTGCACTCCTCAGCTACTGAAACATAACAACTCCCCGTCTCAGAGAGTTGATCCTCTCTGGAGGGAGAGATACCAACCCTTGGAAGGTGTCCAGAATCATTCCCAGAAAAGGAATCTTCTGAGACGGAATGGGAAGAGACTTGTCCAAATTGATTAGCCAGCCCAAGCGAGAAAGGGTGTCGATAGTGATCTCGACACTTTCTGCGCAGGCCTGAAAAGACGGACCTTTGATGAGTAGGTCGTCCAGATATGGGAGGACTACCACACCCGAGAGTGTAAAATTGACATGGCGGCCGCCATGACCTTTGTGAACACTCTGGGGGCGGTTGCGAGACCGAAAGGCAGAGCGGCAAATTGAAAATGATCCTCTCCGACAGCAAAACGCAGAAACTTTTGATGACCTCTGAAAATACGAATTTTGGTAAGATCTTACCTGTAAAATTCTTTTCAGCAAAGGAAGCAAGGGGGACACTTCTTTACTTCTGGGTAGGGCGGAGCCAGATAGTAGGACTAACCTCAGGTTCTAAAAATGGGTGTTGTCCGGCCCCTCCGGCTCTGGCTCCTCCTGCCGTACACTCCAGTTTTGTACACAAGCTAAGGAGAAATAAATCACCAGCGGAGCGCCATAACCAAACTGACAGGATTCAAAAGAACAAGGTTATGCACATAACATGAATACCACACAGCTCAGGTACCACTCACAAAACCTGACCACTGGGATGAGCTGGCGATGCCGGAAAGAGCCGTAGAGCGCTGACCTCAGCTCAGAAACTCGCTTATCAGAGAGAGCCGCGCTGCATCTGAAACAACACCTTCTGCCTTATGGGAGGGAGAAGTGTCCCCCTTGCTTCCTTTGCTGAAAAGAATTTTACAGGTAAGATCTTACCAAAATTCGTATTTCAGCTGCAGATGGAAGCAAGGGGGACACTTCTTTACTTCTGGGATGTCCCAAATCAGTACAAAAACAAGGGTGGGAAAAAACCTTAAACAGGCAGAAGCCAACACCTTGATACATGCGCAACAGGCGCAAAATAAACTTAACTAGAAGTTTTCAAAATACAGCCGCCTGAAGGACTCTGCGTCCTAAGGCCGCATCAGCGGAGGCACTGACGTCCACCTTATAAAACTTTGTAAAGGTGTGAACAGAACGCAAAGTCGCTGCTCGACAGAGCTGGGCTGCCGAAGCCCCTTGATGAAGGGCCCACGAAGAGCCCACAGCTCTCGTGGAATGAGCCCGAATATTAATCGGGCAAGGTTCGTCCATAACACGGTAAGCTTCCAAAATAGCTGACAGGATCCAACGAGCTATAGTATCTTTAGAAGCTCGTTGACCACGACGACGACCTGCTGGAATCACAAAAGAGAATCCGACTTCTGGAAACTCTGCGTAACTGACAAGTAGAACTTCAATGCCCGCACTAAGTCCAATGAGTGCAAGGCCCGCTCCTTCGCATTCTTTGGTTCTGAACAAAGCGAAGGCAACACAATATCTTGATTGACATGGAATTGAGATACCACTTTAGGGAGAAAATCATGTCGCGTGCGAAGAACAACACGATCCGGGAAAAATTCCAAGAAAGGTGGCGAACATGAAAGAGCCGCCAACTCGGAAACCCGTCTCAAGGAAGTGACCGCCACTAGGAAAGCAACCTTCCAAGAAAGCAAAGAAAGATTAATAGCATCCATAGGCTCGAAAGGAGCACTTTGAAGAGCTTTCAAAACCAGATTAAGCCGCCAAGGCGACACAGGAGTATTCCTTGGAGGAAACTGACGGGCTGCTCCGCGAAAAAAGGCACATACGTCCCTACGCGAGGCAATAGCTTTACGAAAAAGCACCGACAGGGCAGATACCTGACCCTTCAGGGTACTGATTGCCAAACCCTTATCCAGCCCGTGCTGCAAAAAAACCAACAAGTTGGGTAATGAAAATTTCTTTGGATTCCTGGAAGAACCCAAACACCATGAAAAGAAGGATTCCCAAATCCTGTAGTAAATCCTAGTCGTAGCCGGACTTCTTGACGCTCTCATAGTGGCAATGACCTTTTCTGAAAACCCTTGACGGGTTAAAATCTCGGTCTCAAGAGCCAAGCCGTCAAACGCAGAGACCTCAGGCCCGGATGACACACGGGACCCTGAGTGAGCAAGTCCGGTCGAAGAGGCAGAGGAAAAGGAGGCGCCGCCAGAAGCGACATCAGCGTGGAAAACCACGTCCTTCTCGGCCAATCTGGGGCTATCAGAATAGCCGGAACCCTCTCCAGCCTGACCCGACGTAACACAAGCGGCAGCAAGGATATCGGTGGGAACACATAAACCAGCTGGTATTGGCTCCACGGAACCACCAGCGCATCCACTTCCACCGCGGTCGGATCCCTGTATCTGGACATGAAAGTTGGTAACTTGGCATTGATCCTGGAGGCCATCAAGTCTACTTGAGGAGTCCCCCATCGGGAGCACAGAAGTGCAAAGATTTCGGATGAAGACTCCATTCTCCTGAATCCATCCTCTCTCGGCTGAGAAAGTCTGCCTGGATATTCTGAACTCCTGGTATGTGAATCGCAGAAATGGCCGGCACATGAGCCTCGGCTCATATCAGAATCCGAGATACCTCCGACATGAGTCTGGAGCTCCTCGTCCCGCCTTGATGGTTGATATACGCAACCGCCGTAGCGTTGTCCGTCTGAACACGAACTGGTAATCCGCTCAAAGGGACCGTCCAATGTTGGAGGCAAAGAAAAATTGCCCTCAATTCCAGGATGTTGATCGGTAACACCGATTCTTCCGGTGAGCAAACTCCCTGAATCCAGAGATTGTTCCAAACTCCCCCCCAGCCCGTCAGGCTGGCATCGGTGGTCAAGACCGACCATGACAGGGGAAGAAAAGATTTTCCCAGGAAAAACCGTTCCGGACGTAACCACCAGTCCAGAGACTCTCGCACTTTGCGGGAGATTAAAACCCTGCAATCCAGTGTTTCCTGTGCACGATTCCATCTCTTCAAAATGAAGCTTTGAAGCGTTCTGCAATGGAACTGAGCAAACGGAAGAGCTTCCATCGAAGCGACCATTAACCCCAGAAGGCGCATACATCTTCGAAGGGATACTGTCGTTGAGGACTGCACAGTCTGTGCCAGACAATGGATACTGGTTTGCTTGTCCTTTGGCAGAAAAACTACCACTTTCGCTGTGTCGAAAATCATGCCCAAAAACAGGATTGACTGAGAAGGCTCCAGGGATGACTTCTCCCAGTTGATCAGCCACCCGAAATCCTCCAGGAGCTGAAGGGATAAATCGCGAGCCGTCACTGCCTCCTCCTTTGAGGATGCCACAATCAGAAGATCGTCCAGATAAGGAAGTATCATGATCCCTTGTCTCCGAAGCATTGCCATAAGAGGTGCCAGCACCTTTGTAAAAACTCGGGGTGCCGAAGCCAACCCGAAAGGGAGGGCCACAAACTGGTAATGGTCGTGACCTATGGCAAAGCGCAGAAAGCGCTGATGAGATCTTCCGATGGGAACGTGTAAATAGGCGTCGCGAATATCTATGGACACCAGAAAATTGTTCTGTGACAGGGCAGTCACCACTGAGCGAAGCGACTCCATGCGGAACTTTTGGGTGTAAACATGCCGATTTAACCTCTTGAGATCCAGAATGGGACGAAACTTTCCCTCCTTTTTGGGGACCACAAAGAGGTTGGAATAAAATCCCCTTCCCCGGTCTTCCGGAGGAACTGACACTACTACACCCTTCTGTAGTAAGGAATCGACTTCCTGCCGCAGAGCGGTCAATAAGTCGGGATCTGACGGAACGCGAGACTGACAGAATCTTTCTGGAGGGCGAGAGAGAAACTCTATGAAATAGCCTGCCGACATTATTCGTGTCACCCAGGAGTCTGAGACGCGGGAGACCCAAACCGCTTGAAACAGGAGCAGGCGCCCCCCCACTCGAGAATCCTCGAGTGAACTTCTGGCGTCAGTCCGTTTTGGCGGGCTTTTTGTCAGATTCCCGCTTGTCATTGCGCGGGTATTGTTTCCAAGAAGCGTTAGACTTTTGGGAAGACTTTTTCCCTGAAAAGGTGGGACGACCCGATCCCCAAGAGGAGTGACCGGCTCGCCCCCTGCCACGAAAAAAACCGCCGGTTACCGTAGGAACCGGTCCTGCCAAAAGCAGCCGTAGCTGCCCTACGCTGAGGCAACGCTGACTCCTTAGCCTTAGCCTTAGCAATTAATTCCGTGAGGTCAGAGCCGAAAAGCTGACCACCTTTGTAAGGCAAAGATAGCAAACCTTGTTTGGAGACCGCATCTCCAGTCCACTGTTTAAGCCACAACGCTCTTCTAACAGTGATTGTAGAAGCCTGAGCTCTGGATATTAGGGAAGCCATATCCAAAAGAGCGTCACAGACATATTGGTCTGATTCTTCTATTAACTTAATGATCTCATCTATTGCCTGTAAAGAAGACCCATCCTGCAGGGATATCCGCAGGCGAGCTGTCCAACCCATGGAAGCTCTAGAAGCACAATAGGAAGATAAAGCCACTCTAAAGGCCTGACCAGCAGCTTCATAGCCGGCCTTGGCCACCATCTCTGACTTTTTGTCCAGCGCATCCTGCAAAGTAGCTTTTCCTTTGACGGGAAGCATAGAAGCTTTGTTAAGCTTGGATAAAGAAATATCCACATCAGGGGACGGAATCCAGCTAGCAAATAGGTCTGCTGGACAAGGATACAAGGTTTCAAACAACCTTGTCCCCTGAAAACGCTTGTCTGGACAAACGCGTTCCTTTTCTACTTTCTTAGAAAACTCACTCATAGCTGGCATCGCTAAACGTGATCTTTGCGACCCATGGTACCATCTGGGAATACCTTCATCATCATTCATGTCCTCAGGTACTTGCAGTACCTCTCGTATGGCTCTGACAAAAGCATCTATATGGCCCGACAAGGAAGCAGAGTGCTCCTGAAAATCCTCTCTGCCCGAATCAGAACATTCTCCCTCAGAAACTGAAGGAGAACTCCCCCTCGCAGACAAATCTGAGTCACTTAGTGGGGAGGGCATAGCAATCCTGGGACGCTTTTTGCTATGAGAAGGTCTAGAGGACACCCACTGACCCAAAAGGTCAGAAAGCCCACTAATAGCAGTAGTGAGCATATCAAACTTGGCATCATAGCGACCTCCAATAGTGGCGCTAGAAGGTGCAGAGGATTCCATCGTGTCAGAAACGCGGGGCTGGTCCTGGAGAGGACGAGGAAGACGATCAGCCTCCTGACTCAAATCTGACATGCCGGTTATTCAGATGGTAATAGTGATGAGAAATAACCAGAGCAGTGTGGTCTCACACAGTAGCAAAACGCTGAAGGGTTAACTTCTTTAAAAGCAAAAGAATACCCCAGCAGTGAAAAACGGCGCCCCCCCCCCCCCGCTGCAGACAGCTCACAGACCGTTACTGAGGGATACAATGTCCCAATGATCAGAAAACTGCAGCGCTGCGCTAGAGAGCGCATACAGCAAAAAAATGCTGCGGGAGGCTAAAGGGTTAAGCTGCTACCTAAGCGATAGCAGCGACTCACCCGGCTGGCTTGGTGTTGTCTCAAATGCCTGTGTACAGAAACGGAGGAGAGGAGACCAGGAGAGCTGTAATGGCTGCCGAAGAGAGCAGGAAGAGAAGGAGCCAGTCACTTCCTGTAATCAGAAAGCCGGGAAAGCCCGAAGCCACGCCCCCTCTCTGCTCAGTCAAAAAAGGGCGGGAAATCTTTTGCACTCCTCTCCCTGTACACTGTAACGGCGCTGCAGCGCCGAAAACACACAGCACATATTAAATAAAAAAAATCGCTCTCTTCTTTTTTTTTTTTTTTAAAAAATGCCCAATCATGAGAAAATAGTGGGAAACACCAATAACAGTCAGCGCTGTCACCGCAGACGCTGTAATCACTCGCACATATCAAAATATAATGCAGAGTACTCACCAGCCAAAAACGCCACAGGGACCCTCCACGGATATGTGACGCTGTGCCCATTGCTTCCCCATGAGAACAAGGAACGCAGTGACCCAGAACGTGGTATGCGTCCTGTCAGGGATAGCCACCTCTTCCCCCCGGGCCAGCAAGAAAATGTAATGACCACCATTTAGGGAATACATATTGCCAGGGGAGAGGATGGGGTCCAGCAGCGCCGGTACCCCTGATCCTCTAGACATAAAGTCCAGGACCCTGTCCGAGTAAAATAATAAACTCTTCTGAGGTGATTTCTGAGGAGCTGCATTAGCAGCCGTCCTTCCTACTTGGACCTCAAGTCGAAACTGGAGTGTACGGTGGGAGGGGCCAGAGCCGGAGGGGCCGGACAACACCCATTTTTAGAACCTGAGGTTAGTCCTACTATCTGGCTCCGCCCTACCCAGAAGTAAAGAAGTGTCCCCCTTGCTTCCATCTGCAGCTGAAATTGGAATGTGTAGATACGCATCCTTGATGTCTATAGACGCCAAGTATTCTTTCCTTTCTAGAGATGCGACCACAGAACAGAGGGATTCCATCCTGAAATGACGGATTCTGATAAACTTGTTTAGTAATTTTAGGTCTAGAATAGGACGCAAGGAGCCGTCCTTCTTGGGAACCACAAAGAGGTTTGAGTAAAACCCTTTGAATCTTTCCCTGTGAGGGACTGGGACGATGACGCCGCTGGAACAAGTATGTCCAGAGCCTGGAGGAAGGGGACTATGAAATCTTTGGACTTGGGGGGACGTGACTGAAAGAAACGTGTTGGGGGGAGGGACAAGAATTCGATCTTGTAGCCGGAGTGTACAAGATCGAGGACCCACCGGTCCTGAATGACCGACCCCCAGACCTCGCGAAACAAGAGTAGGCGGCCGCCTACCTTGTTTGGGTCCCCCGTCCTTGGTAAGGAGTCATTGGGAAGACTGTTTGCGAGAAGAGGAGCTCCTATTTCCCGCCTGAGAAAATCTGTTTCTCCAGGGCTGAGAGGACCTGGACGATGGTTGCGAGCCCCTATCTCTGCAAGATGGACGGGGTGCTCTGTTGTGAATGGGTTTGAGATGAGTTCTGAGCAGAGGCTCCCTCTGGTGGTTACAAGCGGTGCTAGTCTGTCCAGTGAAGATTGTGAGGACTGGGAATCAGGTGTTACTGATTGGTCTTATATAAGGGAGTCACCTTCCCATCAGGGTTGCCGGTGATCAATTGTTCTGGTCTGGATCCTTTATTCCTGTTTCCCTTGTAGCCTGCTGTGTCGTGTCTGCATCTCCTGCTAACAGATAAGACATTTTCTTCTTTTGTGTTTGTGCTATATTTTTGCATTTTGTCCTGCACTTCTGTGGGGGCCTTCAGGGTCCCCTCCGGGGGCTTCTGCCCTCTGTTTTGTTCAGCCACTGATGTTTGTACTTTTGCTTTTTCCAGTTTTTTCAGTGGCTGCTGTTTTGATTTTGTTACACCAGAGAACTAATTTAGGTGGAAGAGGTCGTATGATCTCAGGTGTTTTTGAAATTAGTAGAGTTGGTGCCTTTCAGGGTTTTCTGGGATTGCAGTAAGTACCCTTCCTATCCTTTTCTATTTAGTTAGTTTGGGCCCCAGCGTTTGCTCATACTATTTTCTTTCTGTGTCAGTATTTCATCTTGTCTAACCGCCATTACATGTTTGGGGGCTTTCTATTATCTTTGGGGTTCTGCTCCGGGCAGATAGCTTTCCTATTTCTATCTTTAGGTGTAGTTAGTTTCTCAGGCTGTGACGAGGCGTCTAGGACCAACGTAGGAACGCTCCACGGCTGCCTCTAGTTGTGGTGGTTAGTCAGGGTACTGCAATCTCATAGATTCCAACTGCTCTGGTGTATTGCCTTTTTTACCTGCACTCCTCAGCTACCGAAACATAACAGTGCTCGAGACGAGGTCGAGGTGGAGGACCAATTAAAGGAGCTACGAAATGGCCGGGAACGACCTTGGTATTGATACCGAAAAGGTCGATTGATTCTGCGCTGTGGAAGAAATTTGCTCTTGCCCCCAGTGGCGTCAGAAATAATTTGATCAAGACGGTCTCCAAAAAGACGTCCTGAAAGATAAGGCAGCGAAGTCAAAGTTCTCTTTGAAGCAGCATCTGCACGCCACTCTCGGAGCCAGAGGGACCTCCGAATAGCGATAGCATTGGCTGCTGTGAGTGCAGCGCAATGAGCTGCATCTAGGGACGCATGAACCATGTAGTCACCTGCCCGAGTAAACTGATAGGCCAGATTACGTGCCTCGGGTGAAAGGGAGATATCACTAGTTGTTTTAACTAGGTCCTCAACCCAAGCCACCATAGCCCTTGCTACCCAGGTGGCCGTAAAGGAGGGAGAGAGAGGCTCCAGCCGCCTCAAAAATTGATTTTGCGAGGTTGTCAATTTGTTTGTCAGACGGGTTCCTAATGGATGAACTATCTGACACAGAGAGCAGGTTTTTGAAGATAGGCGAGATACTGGGGGATCTACCACTGGAGATTCAGTCCACTCTTTCGCTACAGTTGCTGAAAATGGGTAACGAGCTTTCAGAGACTTCAGCCCTGAAAAACGTTTGTCTGGACGCTCCCTCTGTCCCTGGACAATTTCCGTAAATTCAGGGTGATTACTAAACACCTTGTGAGTACGTTTAGCTCTTTTGAAAGAGATAGGGTGATTTGGTTGAGACCCAGGTTCTTCATCTAGTTTGAGGATTTTATTAATTGCCTCAATGAGAGAATCTAACGATTCCTGAAATTCTGGCGAGTTGGGGTCATCACCAATGTCCGACTCGTATTCGGAATCATGATCACTACGATATCTGGGCGAGGGGGAGCGAGAACCTGAGCTCGCCGATGCCGAACCGCTGGATGGATTGGGAGACGCATTATGGCGGCGTTTTCTGGACGACCGCTTTGCGGACGCCGAGGGTCGGCCCCTGTCGGATGAGGTCTCTCTGAAGGCTAACGGGCCCCTTTCTGGAAAAAGGACGCCCTGGGAAGAAGAGGAGCCGCGGAAAGTATCCAAGGCCCTAGTCAGAGAATCCATGGAATGCGCCAGAAATTCTGGCCATCCTGAAAGACCTGGCTCAATGGAATCAGGAATAGGCAGAGACTCCTGAACGGTAGTAGGGGGCTCCTGAGCGGCAGAAGCAGTGGGCTCTTGGGCACATGTTGTACAGAATTGGGAACCATGCTTTGACGGCAGTGAAGCGTTGCATGCAATGCAGGCGGCATATACTACAGTGTAGTTTTTAGCCTTTTTAGCGTCCTTTGATTGCGACATATTTTCTGCAATTTTTGGAACCTGCTGCAGTAGAAGGGTTAATCGCTGTGCCGACCTAGTCGCAGCGTGCACTTACCCAGATCCTGTGCAGGGAAGAAGGAGAACAGCGTCTGCCAGCGCTGCTCCACCAAAAAGATGGCGCCCGAGATTATAGCAGCGCTTCTCGTGTGGTACGAGAAGCGCCAGAGGCAGTGGGAGGAGAGGGGGAGGACCCAGGAGAGAGACCCATGTGATCTAACGCTGGCCAATAGCGTTAGAGATGGGCGGAGCCGTTTGGCCCGCCCCTTCCCTTGAGGCCTATCCCGGCCTGAAGCCGGGGACTAAATTTAGAAGATGCGGCCTATGCCGGCCCGAAGCCGGGGCCTAAATTTTTTGCGGCCTACCCGGAGCCGAAGCCGGGGAGTATATTTAAGGCCGTGGCCGCAGCGCGAATATAGCGGTAGCTGCGCGACTGTAGCGCTAGCGGCGCGGCGCAAAGACGCGGCGGCGCAACACCGCTGCGGCCGCGATGCGCCGCTAAAGCGGTCGCGGCGACATGAGGCAACATCGCTCTCCTGATATACTCACTGCGGGGGGCGAAGATGGAGACCGCAGGATTACAGCATTTATGGCCGTACTTCCTCAATCCACCAACCCCTTTCATTACGGGGGTGGAGAGCGATCTTTCATGCATCAGACCGCCACCGCTTCAGGAGAGGTGAGCGGGATATTCAATCAAAGGTGCCACGCGAATCCATCATCTACCTCGTGGGATATCTCATGGGGAGAGTGGCCCATTCCAGGGATCTGTCGCCCCATGGTAGCGTGGCAGGAGGGGTACGTGGAGGCGACACTCGCACGATGCCGCCTGTTGTTGGTTTTTGAGAGATCGTGACTTTTCGTACAAGTCCCGTCGCCCATCCGTGCGTGAAGAAAGTAAAAATAATAAAAGGTTTAAATCAGAAAAAAATCAGAAAAAAAGTGGGGTCTGAGAGCAGACCCTAGTGCCTCCTACAGACACTAAGCAAGAACTGGTTCAGGATTGAGCCAACAGGAGGTGTATACTGCAGGAGGAGGAGTTAATCTTTTGTGCTTAATGTATTGCTTAGTGTCCTCCTAGTGGCAGCAGCATAACACCCCACGGTCTGTGTGTCCCCCAATGAGGCGAAGGAGAAAAAAGTATTCTGAAATACCCCAAGTAGTGCCAATCATTCTCTATCGGGCTGCCGGAGAGCATTTCAGAGCCGCATTCTTGAGATCGGTAGGGGTCCTAGCGTTCAGACCTCCACAATTCTGGAAGTTGCCACCTGTCCAGTACATAGGTGATAACTATAAATCTTGGAAATAACTAGAGTTGTGCAAAATGATTTGTGCTGCCCTGGTCCAACATCCGGGCGAGTCTTACATGGCAGCCGGACCAGTGTAGTGTTCTCTTCTGTGACCGGCATCCTCAACGCTTCCGGCATTTACTAGAACCCATAATATCATGGGATTAGTAAATGCAAGAAGCATCCATGATGCGAAACTTGGAGACGACCACTGCCCTGGAAGTGCAGACTAGATGTCCGACGAGGGCAGCATGTATCCTTCTGCTTGACCTCGAAAGGGCGCCATTATTAGGCTCAGCCTTCATCTGGGTTGAGGTTTCAAATTTGTTAAATGTGACAAAAATCTGAGACGGAGACTCCCCCACAAAGATGTGAAAAGCATCTGAGCAAATGGGGTCCACTGAGCGATACTTGGATCCATGGTATGCTGCGAGTGGAGGCCCTGCGCAGATATACTACAGATATCCATGCACAAGCCCGCCACGCTTTGCTCATGACCTTCACGCAATGTTGCATCTTCCTAAAGACCAGAGTGTTACTGAACAGTATTCCGACGACTTACAGCCACCAATCTTCTTCCGCAGCTCTCCGTAGCAGATGAGGCCATAAAGCTCCTGCGAGGACTTCTTAAGACCACGAGAAAATACTGCAAGATAAACGGGGAAAGACCTGGCGTAAGAACAGCAAAGGAAGTCAGAGAGGACAGAGATCACAGGATAAAAAAAATTTGGCTTGAGTCTTATATTTTTCTGTATGGTGAGCTGTCGTTTTTATTGGCACCATTTTGAGTGCATACAGGGTTTTTATTGCCCTTTATTGGATTGTTTTTCGGGGGAGGTGAAAATGAAGGTCCGATGGGTGCTAGAAAGAAAACCCCACCAGGGGTCACACCACTTAATGAGAGCGGTGATTGAGAGCGGCATTTAAGTAGTTAAAAAGCAGCAAGCAAAGCTCTAAACTCTGCTGTTAGACACAGCTGGCACCTGCACTGTATGTCTACAGCGGGCTTAGCTCCTGAGCCCGCTTCATAAACCCGCACTTCTCCATAAGTTGTACTATTACATCATGGGACAAAGAGGTTACATGAGTTTTCAGAGGTTTTACATTGATGACTTATCCTTAGAATAAGCCATTAGTGTGTGAGTAACGAGGGATCACCGCATTTACTACAGCACTGCTGACCATTACTGCAGGACACAGGAAGGTCCTTACATATCTGACCCCATTAGAAGATTGAATCTGGCCAGACGGCACTACCGGTATGGACGTCCCCATGGCAGGCACTGCAGGAAAGAGGCTGCTGCATCTGTGGGGTCCCTGGGATGCGGCCTCCGCCAATCACACATTAATGGCCTATCCTACGGAAACGTCCATTTAATAATACTGAGGAGGGGATGAGGGGAGCACTCACCATTGTTAAAATCAATGTATTTGGAGATCTTGTGCCACGTTCGGTAGTAGAAGTGCCGCACCTGCTCCTTGTTCTTCACCATGCTGGCCGGTTTGGCTTTCTTCTTGTACTTGAGGGCAATGTTGTTCTGAATGGCTTCAAAATCCTTTCCATGCTGAAGAAATAAGAGCATAAGATAACATTTCTCCAGGTCAAGGAGATGAGAACATTTCGATATGACAAATTCTAAAAATCAGCATCTGCACAGCTTGGGGTGGATGCGGACCCTATATACGAGGGGCGTTCATTAAAGATTTCCCTGATCTACTTCTATTTATCACAGGACGCTGAAACTGCACATGGGTGATGATATAAGTCTATATAGGTTATGTGCCAATTTACAGCTCAGTACTGATAACGGTCTTGATTTTACAGGTGCTGAAGTGGTGTGAGGTTTGATAATGGACCCGGTGGAATACAGAGCAGTCATCAAGCTCCTTTACTTGAAAGGCCGCACACCAAAGGAGACGTGCGGTGAGATAAAAGAGGTTTGTGGTGATGATTCCCCATCATATGATGTAGTCAAGAACTGGCATCGTCAATTCAAATGTGGTCGAATTTCGGTGCCAACAGCTCCATTTCCAGGTCGACCCCACTCTATTGATGAACACATCATCCAGCAAGTGGAGGTCATTTTGGAAAATCACCGCGTAACCATTCGCAACCTAGCCCAAAATGTCATCATTTTCCAGATGATGAGACTCTGATTTCAGAAGTCACAACGTGAATTTTGGAGCAACCTGTCGACTTCTACAAGTGAGGTGTTTACAGATGGGAGAAGTGTGTGTGCCTAGGTGGCACCTATGTAGAGAAGGACTAATAACTGTGCCAAGTGTCATTGCTCTCAGTCCACAGGACGTTATGTATCAGCAGTTCCCAGTTTGGCGGTCCACCACTTCCATTCATCCGAATGATCATGCTCAGCCGGTCACAGCTTCCCCCAATGATAACAGCTGATCACAAGGAGTCTCTGCATCCCATCGCACAGCAATCAGCTGATCGTCATGCTGACTTCATTACAAGACAGGATCATCATGATCACAAACCACCTTTTAACTAAAATAATAAAATGGGGGTCTGCTTTAAACAGGTATTCTTAAGTTTTGGATCACTAGAGGTCCAGCCGCCCCATGTGAGTGGTGCGGTGGTTAATCAGGAGTACTGACGCACCATTCAATTTTACAGGGTCCAAAAGAGATAATCGGGCGCTGCTGGTTGTCGGCACTCCCTAAGAATGGAGCGTAAGTGAGTATGATTGACCACCACTCCATTCACACGGGGCTCTGATCCTAAATTTTAAGAAGCTCAGCGCCTTAAAGAGGTTTCCCTCGTCACCAGTCTGCAGTTTTCATTTGTTTCTGTTTTTTACTAAACATTGTGCTTTACCCACCCTCTCCAGGTCCAGCTCTGAGTTTCTGCCACTGCCTCTGTTGTCTGTTATTGTCAGCACCGCTGCAGCCAGTCAGTGAGCTCAGCGGGTCATGTTGACAATTATTAGATGCAAACAATAACAGACACCGGGAGCAGCGGTGGAATCTCAGCACTAGACCCGGGGAGGGTGAGTAAAGGAGACAAGTTTTCCAAAATTGTAGAACCCCTTTAACTATTGTTTCTTAGGCAGTAGCACTTCTGACTCCCTGGCTGTGAAATTAACAGAACCCATGGGCACTGCATCCCTCAGTAGGGGTCCATTTCCCAACAGTCATAAAGTATTAACATAGTGTTGATATGCCTCCAATTTATAGGATGGGAATACCCTTTAAAAGGGGTTGTAAGGTGAAAACGTGATTGTCTGTCCGCAGGATGGGTTATAACTTGTTGATCGTCAGTGGTCCGACTGCGAGGACCCGCAACGATTGGCGTTTTATCCCTGTTAGACCGCAATCAGATGGCCGAACAAACAGGACCGAGATCGAATCACAGTGCACAGACTGGCCAGCGTCTCTCCTTGACCGGAGCATGACAGCTGCATAGAAGTACATCGAGAGGTCATACACAGATAGGGAGAGCCGATGGCCAGTCCGTGCACTGCGGTCAGATCTCAGACCGATTTATATGTCCGCCTCCATCATTCTCTACATGGCTGCGGAAAAAAGCCGAGTGCAGCTTCATAAAGAGTGAATTGAGCGGTCGGTCATGTGTGCGCACTGCTGCTCCATTCTTGCACAAATATAAAAGCTGCCGAACGGTGCAAATCCCAGTGATCTATACCGTACCGTGGATCATCGATTATACAACTTATTTTGACCATACAATCCCTTTAACAACACATACAATCAATGTCAGAGAGGCAGCGCAGCGTGACGCAACTGGCGAGTAAGCAGAGAGCTGGGAGCGCTCACTCAGCGGAGGGAACGTGTCACTCACCTCATATAAAGCCTCAAAGAAAGTGTTCTTGTCTTCGGTGCTCCAAGATTCCCACTGCCTCCGGACCTTCTTCTTATTACCATCATCCTTCTCTGCGGCAGACGGAGCGACGTTACGGCCGGATGCTTTTGTAGTGCTGGGAGCCAATGTAGTGGAGCAGCTTGGTGAGGACGGGGTCGCATTGTCCAGCGCTGGAAGCAGAAGCAAACACCACAATTTATAAATTTTAAAATGTTTCCATTCACCTACAGCAAGCAGACATTGTAAAAATAGTTTAAAACTGAAAGGTATATTAGATAGTCACATCATTTTTCAATGTAAAAGTTTCCAATTTTGCCCGGGGAAGGGGGCAGCTGATGGTTCGGGATCCTGCACCTTGCAAAAAAAAAAAAAAAAGCTCCAGCCAGGAATTTTCAGCACCAGTTCAGATGGAGAATAAAAGTTGACGAGACAAACAAGGCGCGATCCACCCCAATTGTGGACCTCCACCTCTGTATACTGCAGCGATGTAGGGAAGGAGGCATCATCCCACCAAAGCACGTAAAGATGGCTCCACGCTCCTATGGAGAATACTGCACCGGGAGGACGTCTCCCACGTGTGCTATTAACTTGTACCAGCGCAGAACAGGAGGGACTGCAGCATGAAGTCACAGAGTATTTATAGCCTGGAAATCGAACGTCGTGAGCGCACACAATCAGCCCCGGCAGCCGCCTCCACACAACGTGCCACTCACAACCCGAATCGTGCCAGTAGTACATCATTCATCCACCACGTCAACTGCTCCATAACCCCGACCTGAAAACCTCCAGAGATGGAATCATGGACGTCCCCGACACAGCTCGAAGGTGCCCCCTGTGCCCAAAGCATGTGACGACTTGGCTGTTCACCTTTGGTCAGGGGATTCATGTGCCGACCACAGATGATGCCGGACTGTGAAAATAACTGGTTTCCTGCTGTCTCTAAAGTGTGGCCTCCTCCATTGTTGCCACCGCTTTCAGCAGTACTGTCGGTCGGATCAGTCCTTAAAAAAAGATTGGGCATGCAGAATTTCAACATGCCCATTCCCTTATTTTCACAATGGAAATATTTCTATGACGGAGAGGATTATTCCTGTCTCCCCGTTAAAAACAAGTGCATGCTCAGCTGAATCGAGTGTGAGTGTGTATCGGTTGGGAAACACTCATTCATCCGACGACTACTCTCCGAAAGCTTCAGCAGAGCAAGCATGGTATCTTAGTAGCAAAAGTGAGATAAGCGGCTGCCGGACGCCCCTGACGCAGCATACAGTGGGGGTAAAATGCCTCATGTATAGAGATGACCAGCAATTAGCGCTGCCGTGGACTCGTCATCCGTGGGTGGCAGCCGGTCTTCACTTCTGCACCGTCTCTAACGACCATTAGCTACACGAAGTGGCAGGGACTAGTAGGCGCCAGGGACCCCTAAAAGTGAAGACCACCTGCCACGGAGAACCAGACAGGACGCCGGACCAGCGGAGCGCGAATCGAGTCGCTCATCTGCACGTGCATTGCGAGAATAAAGTTTAAAGACTTTATATAGGACTCCATTAATCTTGGGACGGAGTAGGGATCCGTCATGGAAGTTTCCATCCCACCGGAAGCTTCTGCCCATTATCATAAAGTCGTGAGGGTGCTATAATGTGAAGGAGGAGAACATCACACCATTGCGTCATCCCAGGCGGGGCGCGTTACTAATCCACGACACCTACACGATTCATGACTCCACCTGTTTCAACGCGTTTCTCTCCACTTCCTCTAAAAGTGAAGCTTTCCTACACTATAGAGATCGGGATACGATTCCCACCTGTTACTGAAAAGCTGTGAGACCGGGGATCTCTCGCACTTACGTACAGTTTAATGAATGTCAATAGGATCATGTGTATATTGCCTACACCAGCTGTGATTGGCTGCAGCGGTCACATGATCGTGTCAGGAAGTCCAGAGACCAGCAGGAAACCGGGAAGCGCAGGAGCTAGAGCGGTGGGGGATCCGAACATAACCATTATCTTATAATACGCAATGGTTTTGCAAAAGGTAAACATCGTGGATGTACTGCCCCTGTAAGAGAATTTCCACCTGATACCTAACCATAACTATTACTTTATCATGAACACACGCGGCTACACCCACACCCGTGATACATCTGAAGGCGGGAGTGTAAGGCCAGCGCTGATTGGCCACAGGGATAGCGTGACATTATGCCCGAGTAGTGGATAACTTCTTTAATTTACTACCAATGCCTAGGATAGGCAATGACTTATTTTGGGGACTGACCACACAGAAAGCAAATGCTGTGGATTTACACGTTGAAATTCCACCATGAATGTATGGATGAGATTAAATCTGATCACGTCCAACATGTTGTGGAAAATTCCCTTTAAGGATATTAACCTGCGCTGCTGATTACTAAAATCCACAGAGTGTCAATTTCAGAAGCGGATTTTACTAGCAGATTTCACCCTTTTCAAAGTCGAGGGGGTTATACCCGCATGAGGATCTGTGGCCTTAACCGAATATGTTTACATTTTCTCTTTATTGTTTAGTAAACAAATATTTATTATTACAGTTATGTTTATTATTATTCTTTACTCATCACAGGAAACAAATGATACAGCACATTGCAGGCGTGGTGAAAACAAAGATGTACCTGACTTTGGCTATTTTTAGGGGGACATACAATTTTTTTTATTAATTACTTATTAATTATATTATTTAATACATATTTAATATATAGTTAAAAAAAATAAGTATTGCATTTGAGCCCGATTTCATTAAAAAAGAAAAAGCATACAATGTTAAAAATGAAATATATTTTCTGCCAACAGGTGGCGCTGTTGTCGGATCTTGGCGCTTACTAGACAGTATAGTGCCCTCCCTTACGTAGTGATTCCCAAAGATCAGATCTAAGGGGACAAATGTAAGGGGCAGAGATTCTTGTGCTGAGATGTAACCCCCCCTCGATTGAAAATGTGACCACGGCAACCTCTTTTGCATTATTGCGCCAAGTTAATTTAATAGCGACATCCGATCCAACCGGACAATACGGAGTCCACCCGTCAACCTCTTGCATTAAATAATGCACTTGCATATTAACGGTTTGCATTATATGTGGAAAAATACCAATTATATAAGGTTATCAGGTCCTGGATGGCAAAAAATAATTTTAAATTAAAAAAAAAAAAAAAACGAGCAACAATTTTTTAAGAAAATATTGCCGTCTTATTGATGCCCCTTAATAATGAAGACGCGCGGAGCGGAGGCGACTTGGAAAAAAAAAAAATATATATATAACTCAAAATTGTTACCAGTGCCCCCTATTCTGAAAAAGGGGAAAAGGTTGTACCCCAAGAATTAATGTAGGGGCACAGACAGTTTTGCAGGTATACCTTTGCTCTTGGCACCGAGTGCCCGTCCATTGCCGCCCGAATCCTTCCTCTGCCTCTTGCTGTGCGGTCGGACACTGGACCTCAGGAAATGGTGTTGATCCTGCTGGACCTTAGAAGGCTGCTGCTCGGGGGTGGCGGCCTCGGGGGGATCCTTATCGGGGGTCTCCGAGATGAGTAGATCCCCTTCTGTCTTTGCTTTATCTTCCTCCTGTCCTGTCGCCACCGCCGTTGCCGCCAATGCCTCCTCCGCCGCGGCCGCTTCTTCCTCCTCTTCAGCCTCTGGTGCCCTCTTGTTTGGTTTGTTCTCCTCTCCGCTCTTCAGCTTCACTGTCATCCTGAAATTAGAAAAAAATTATAAATTAAAATTAAATGAAAAATAACTAATTCTTTTTTTTTTTTTTACTATAAAAACCCGAGTTGCCTAATAGGTGGTGCCTATCTGTAATTAAAAGGTTAAAAAAATATATATAAATATAAACGCAAAAACAAAAAATAATAAATATATATATTGGATGGGGAAATGAAAAAAAATATATACATATATTCTTCACACTTTCGATTTGGGAAAAAAACACTAAACATAAGGGGGTTGTGATATGGTGAACGACGTCTTCTCCTGTTCTGAATTCTGGCCAAAATTTTTGGTAAGAAAAAAAAAAAAATTTAAATAAATAATTTTTAAAAAAAATTATTAATTTTTTAAAAAAGATCCCAACAGTCGGTTGGGATCGGCGGCGATCGCCCGGACGGCGGCTCGGATGGCTCATGGCTGGTTGTGCCCTATGTATAATCCATGTCCTTGTTTATTTTGGGGGGTAGATTTTAATACAGGGCCTCTTTAACC
>JARQOD010000007.1:112806273-112855578 GCA_033576555.1 Oophaga sylvatica | reverse complement strand
TTGAATTTTCGCGCCGCTCTGAGCGCGCGCTTTACTGCAGTCTCCATTTCCGGCTTCCCTCATGGAGCACACGGAGACACAGCGCGGCGGCCATTAAAGAAGCAGGCTGAAAGCTTCTTCTGGCTCTTCTCCCTCCTCCCCTCCCGGCAAGATGTTACACTGTTACCAGCTGGGTGAGTCGCTTCTAGCTCGCGGGCAGAAGCTTAACCCCTTCACCCCCACAGCGCGAGCGCCTTCTGGGGCACTAATGAGTGACAGACTGCGCTGTCCTGCGGCTGTTATCGCATAAGGGGCTCGCACACTCTTTTCAATAATAATAAAGAGTTTGTGGGGAGTCTGCGATTTTAATACTGCCACTATACGTTCCCACTAACGATCCTGATAACGACGCATACTAATGCGATCGTTTGTGTGATCATTTTTTAATGTCGCTAGTAGCTGCCAATCTGGGCGATCTCATTAACATCGCATAAGCGGTTAGCGATCTCCTTAACAACTTTGGCGGTCATTGCGATATACAAAACAGCGCAATTTTTAGCGATCTTGTGGAATGTTTTTCTGTTAGTGTGGCATAAAAGCTGTCCTGCAGCTGCTGCCTTATAAGAGGCACTTGGGGCTCGCACAACTTTTTCATTATCAAGGTTGTGGGGAGTCTGCTACTTTAACCCCTTCTTAGGCGGTTAACTCTTAATGCTGGGGTAGCTCTCTCTTTAAGAGCTTTAACCCTTCAGCGATTGTTTTTCTTTAAGAAACACACTGTTCTAGTTACTGACAGGTTTAACCTGCCTTATACTGTGCAAGGACATGTCAGATGCGGACTATCTGACACACAGACCCCGACAGCGTCATGTGCAGCGGTCGGAGGTTCCAGTGGTGTCAAAATGGAGGCCCTCGCTAGTTTCTATGATGGCCTGTCTGACCTTCTAGGTTATGGAGTGTCAGCTAGATCCTCTCAAGGAAGCGACACAAATCGGTGCCTTCCTTCTCGCGTAGCGAAGATGTCCGTTTCGGACAAGGAGGATCGGCAGGGACACTCTGCCACTCTCATGGACCGTACTATTGGAGCCATGAGGGCATTACAGTTACCAGAGAGAGGTAACTAGGCGTCCTGGTAAGTCGGCCCGGATGTTTCAGGAGTCGCATAGGTCGCGACGGCTTTACAATCTGTATCCGTTTTCTACAGAGTTGATTGTTAATTGGATCTCCTGAAGTGAATGTCCCTTTATCCTGGTAAAGGAAGGCGAGTCTGCAGGACCTGCTGGACAGAAAAATGGAGATGGCAACAATATCCATCTGCGAGGCCGCGGGTCATGGATTCAGTATTAAGGATCTATGTGTACTTGTAAAGTTTCCCTGAGCCGTTTGGACCGTCTACGGACGGCGTGACAAGATGGATCCCCTCTATCGAGATAGATGGGCTTTTCAAGTTGAAGGATTCTGCGTCACTGCTATCCAGGGCGCAATCCTCGGCAGTCACAGTCAGAAGAGCACTGTGGCTTAGACAGTGGAACGCGGTTTCCAAGCAGGGTTTGCTATCTTTAGCTTACAAAGTGGTCAGCTATTTGAATCTGACCTCACAGAGCTGATTTCTGAGGCAAAAGAAACAGCTTTACCGCAGCGCAGAGCTGTGACTTCTGCGTCTGGCAGGACTAGTGCCGGTAGTTGTCGGCGGTCCTTTCGGTCCAGGGGATGATCCGGTCAACCCTCTGGGGGTTTGGGTCGTTCCTCTCTTTTTTAAAAAAAAAAAAAAAAAGGGGGGAATTTCTCAGAAATTCCGCATACCCTGGAAACAGAACTTCCATTAAGACAGAAGCTGGCAAACAAACCGCTAAAGCGGTCTGAGGTCTGGGTCTCACTCGAGCGCTCTCGAGTGGAGGGTCGTTTACTCCAATTCAAACCGACTTGGGTTTCCCATGTGTCGGACGCCTGGGTAACACAGGTTGTGTTGGCAGGCTACTTCATAGAGTTTCTTTCTCGACCCCCGGACAGGTTTTGCCAATCTCGCATTCCGTCAGAGCCGAGCTATTTGCCGCTCTACTACGAAAGGTCGATTCCCTTCTGCAGAAGGGTGTGGTGATACCGGTTCCGCAGAGGACCGGGGAAGAGGATTCTTATTCCAACCTCTTTGTGGTCCCCAAAAAGGAGGACAAATTTCGCCCTATTTTGGATTTCAAAGATTGAATCGGCATGTTTACATCCCGAAAATTCCGCATGGAGTCGCTTCGCTCCGTTGTGGCAGCCCTGTCGCAGAACGTCTTTTTGGTCAATCGACATTCGCGACGTTTATTTGCATGTTCCCGTCGGAAGGGCTCACCGGCGCTTCCTTCGTTTTGCCATAGGTCAGGACCATTGCCAGTTTGTGGCTCTGCCATTCGGCTTGGCCTCGGCGCCCAGAGTTTTTACAAAAATTCTAGCGCCCCTCATGGCAATTCTTCGAAGACAGGGGGTTACGATTTCCCTACCTGGACGACCTTCTGACTGTGGCGTCCTCAAAGGAGGAGGCGGGGACGGCTCGCAATCTATCCCTTCAGCTCCTGGAGGATTTCGGGTGGCTGGTCAATTGGGAGAAGTCGTCTCTGGAAGTCAATACTGTTTTTGGGAATGCATTTCGACACTGTACGGACGGTGGTGTCCCTTCCTCCAGACAAGCGGGCATGTCTCTTTCGACATGTACAGATTATGAGGTCTACGGCAGCAATGTCTTTTCGGAAGTGTATGCGCCTTCTGGGTTTGACGTCCATGGAGGCACTTCCGTTTGCCCAATTTCATTCCAGGGCCCTCCAAAGGCTCATTCTGAGTCGTTGGGATCGATCGCAAGCTTCTCTGAATTGCAGCGTCATCATCTCTCACAGGGTGCGAGAATCCCTAGGATGGTGGTTACGTCCAGGAGCGTTATTCCTGGGGAAATCTTTCCTCTCTCCGAGGTGGTCGGTCATAACCACCGATGCCAGCCTGACGGGCTGGGGGGGGTGTCTGGAACGATCTTTGGATCCAGGGAGTATGGTCATCGGAAGAGTCTGTTCTACCGATCAACGTCCTGGAGTTGAGGGCAATTTTTCCTTTGCCTACAACACTGGACGGTCCCTTTAAGCAGTCTACCAGTCCGAGTGCAGACAGACAACGCGACGGCGTTGCGTATATCAACCACCAAGGCGGGACAAGGAGCTCCAGCCTCATGATGGAGGTGTCTCGGATCCTGCTGTGGGCCGAGACCAAGGTTCGAGCCATCTCTGCGATCACATTCCAGGAGTCCAGAATACCACGGCGGACTTCCTCAGTCGCGAGAAGATGGATCCTGGAGAATGGAGTCTTCATCCGAAAATTTTTGCGCTGCTGTGCTTCCGTTGGGGAACTCCCCAAGTGGATTTGATGGCATCCAGGTTCAAATGCCAAACTACCGACCTTCATGTCCAGGTACAAGGACCCGAAGGCTGTGGCGGTGGTTGCTCTGGTGGCTCTGTGGGACCATTTCGAGCTAGTCTATGTGTTTCCGCCGATATCTTTACTTCCTCTGGTGCTGCGTCGGATCAGACTGGAAGAGAATTCCGGCTATGTTGATAGCCCTGGATTGGCCAAGGAGGACGTGGTTCTCGACACTGGTGTCGTTTTTGGCGGCACCGCCATTCCCACTTCCTCCTCGCCCGGACCTGTTAACCCAGGGGCCCGTTCGTCATCCGGACTTGAAGTCTCTGCGTTTGACGGCGTGGCTCTTGAGACCGAATCCTTGACCCGTAGAGGTTTTTCAGCCAAAGTCATTGCCACTCTGCGAGCTGCCAGAGGTCCGGCTACTACTAAGATTTATCACAAGACTTGGTCTTTTCGTGGTTTCGGGTTCTTCAAGGAATCCGAGGATTTTTTTCCATTCCCAATTTGTTGGCTTTGCTACAGTATGGGCTGGACAAAAGGTTTGGCAGTTAGCACTCTGAAAGGTCAGGTTTCTGCCCTGTCTTTGCTATTTCGGAAGGCTATCGCCTCGCGTAGGGACGTACATTCCTTTTTTCGTGGAGTAACCCGTCAGTTTCCACTGCGGAAGGCGCCTGTGTCTCCTTGGCGGCTCAACCTTGTCTTGGAGGCTCTTCAGCATATACCTTTTGAGCCTATGGGTTCTGCTAGCCTTTCTTTAATGTCTTGGAAGGTAACCTCTTTAAGAAGGGTTTCTGAGTTGGCAGCTTTTTCCTGCTCGCCTCCTTTCCTGGAGTTTTACCCGGATCGAGTAGTGCTTCGCACACGGGGCGATTTTCTACCTAAGGTGGTGTCGCAATTTCATGTTAACCAGGATATTGTGTTGCCCTCGCTTTGCCCGGGCCCAGGGAATGCAAAGGAACAGAACTTGCACAAATTGGATTTAGTGCGGGTCTTGAAGTTCTATTTTGTCTATTACTCAAGGTTTTCGAAAGTCAGATTCCCTGTTTGTGATTACAGCAGGTCGTAGGCGTGATCAACGAGTTTTCAAGGACTCTATAGCTCGTTGGATTCGGTCGGCCATTTTGGAGGCTTACCGTCTTAATGGCGAACCTTGCCCGATTAAGATTCGAGCTCGCTCCACGAGGGCTGTGACTTCATCGTGGGCCTTTCATCAAGGGCTTCGGCAGCTCAGCTCTGCCGAGCGGCGACCTGGCGTTTCGTCCACACATTTACAAAGTTTTATAAGGTGGACGTCAGTGCTTCCGCTGATGCGGCCTTAGGACGTAGGGTCCTGCAGGCAGCGGTAATTTAAAGTTTTTAGCTAACTTGTATTTGGCGCCTGTGGCGCATTTATCTAGGTTGTTGGGTTTCTGCCTATTTTGGTTTTTTCCCACCCTAATTTTTGGACTGCTTTGGGACGTCCCACTAGTAATGACTGTGGCTCTCTTCCTTCCATCTGCAGCTGAAAGACGGATTTTGGTAAGAACTTACCTGTAAAATCCTTTTCAGCGAAGGAAGGAAGAGAGACACAGCTCCCTCCCATGGCAGAAGTGTGTTGTTGTATTTACAGATGCAGCGTGACCCTTCTCTGATAGCGATTATCTGGACTGAGGTCGACGCGCTACGGCTCTGTTCCAGCATTGCCAGCTTATCGCAGTAGTCAGGTTCAGTGAGTAGTACCTGTAACTGTGTGATTTTTTTTGCCGAATGCATGCATAACCTGTACTCTTATGTTTTTTCTCTGAAGTCCTTCAGAAGGGGTTATGTTGCTTCGCTGGTGATATTGTTCTTCCTTAAGCTTGGGTACGACTCAAGAGCTGAGTAGGAGGAGCCCGAGCTGGAGGGGCCGGTCAACACTCTTTTTAATCTGAGGTGTCAATCCTATCTGGGCTCCGCCTACCCACTAGTAATGACTGTGTCTCTCTTCCTTCCTTCGCTGAAAAGGATTTTACAGGTAAGTTCTTACCAAAATCCGTCTTTTCAGAGGTTATCAAAAGTTTCTGCGTTTTACTGTCGGAGAGGATCATTTTCAATTTGCCGCTCTGCCTTTCGGTCTCGCAACCGCCCCCAGAGTGTTCACAAAGGTCATGGCGGCCGCCATGTCAATTTTACACTCTCGGGGTGTGGTAGTCCTCCCGTATCTGGACGACCTACTCATCAAAGGTCCGTCCTTTCAGGCCTGCGCAGAAAGTGTCGAGATCACTATCGACACCCTTTCTCGCTTGGGCTGGCTAATCAATTTGGACAAGTCTCTTCCCATTCCGTCTCAGAAGATTCCTTTTCTGGGAATGATTCTGGACACCTTCCAAGGGTTGGTATCTCTCCCTCCAGAGAAGATCAACTCTCTGAGACAGGGAGTACTCCTGTTGTTTCTAGGCCACTCGCACTCTCTGCGGAGCGCGATGCAGGTCCTGGGGAAAATGGTAGCGTCCATCGAGGCAGTACCATTTGCTCAGTTCCACCTTCGTCCTCTTCAACAGGAGCTAATATCACTTTGGGACAGGAACCCTGCGTCTTTAGGTCGCCACTTCCGTCTGTCTCCCACAGTCAGAAGCTCCTTAAAATGGTGGACAAAGGCTTCATCTCTGAATCAGGGAAAATCCTTTCTGCCGATCCATTGGCTGGTGGTGACCACCGATGCCAGTCTCCTCGGATGGGGAGCAGTGTTCCTCCATCACACGGCTCAAGGCCGATGGTCTCTATCAGAGACCCGTCTTCCGATCAACATCCTGGAGATCAGAGCTATCAAGTTAGCTCTCGTGCAGTTCCATCATCTACTGGCCGGACGTCCCATCCGGATTCAGTCAGACAACGCCACGGCCGTGGCGTATATCAACCGCCAGGGGGGCACTCGGAGCAGAACAGCTATGCTCGAGGTATCGCACATCCTGCGCTGGGCCGAGGCAAACCGCTCGCCCATCTCCGCGGTTCACATCCCGGGAGTGGACAATTGGGAGGCCGACTTCCTCAGTCGCCAAGGCTTAGACTCAGGGGAATGGTCCCTTCACCCGGAAATGTTTCAACTCATTTGCCAGCGTTGGGGAATTCCGGATGTGGATCTCATGGCATCCAGATTGAATGCCAAAGTTCAGACTTTCATAAGTCGATCACGCGATCCATTAGCCATCGGCTCGGATGCGCTAGTTCTCCCTTGGAGTCAATTTCGCCTTCCTTACATCTTCCCACCTCTTCCGTTAATCCCCAGGGTGATTCGGAAGATCAAAGCGGAAGGCGTTCCTCTCATTCTGGTCGCTCCGGACTGGCCTCGCCGTCCGTGGTATGCGGAACTAGTGCGCCTTGTCGCAGACGTTCCCTGGAGATTACCAGATCGTCCGGACCTTCTTTCACAGGGTCCAATTTACCATCACAATTCGAAAGCGCTGAATTTGACGGTATGGCCATTGAAGCCTGGATCTTAAGTCAGGCTGGTTTCTCTAACAACGTGGTTTCAACAATGATCAATGCCAGGAAGCCGGCTTCCGCACGCATTTATCATCGAGTCTGGAAGACTTTTTTTCTTGGTGTAAAGACAAGGGTCGTTCCCCTTTGGTTTTTTCTATCCCTTCCATTCTAGAGTTTCTTCAAACAGGAATGGATTCAGGGTTAGCTCTCTCCTCTCTCAAGGGACAGATTTCTGCGTTGTCCGTCCTTTTCCAACGACGGATCGCATCTAAGTCTCAGGTCAGGACCTTTATCCAGGGAGTGTCACATCTTGTTCCGCCCTACAAGAGGCCTTTAGAGCCTTGGGACCTTAATTTGGTCCTCAGTGCCTTACAGGAATCACCCTTCGAACCTTTGTCTGAAGTGTCCTTATCGCTTCTCTCCTGGAAGGTTGTCTTCCTAGTGGCGATTACCTCTATCAGACGGGTATCGGAGTTGGCAGCCTTATCTTGTAAATCTCCTTTCCTTATTTTTCACCAGGACAAGGTTGCTCTTAGAACGTCTCCTTCTTTCACGCCTAAGGTCGTTTCGGATTTTCACATCAATGAGGAGATAGTTTTGCCTTCGTTCTGTCCGGCGCCGATTCACCGTACTGAAAAAGCTCTTCACACCCTGGATTTGGTGAGAGCTCTCCGAAGGTATATTTCAAGAACGGCGCCTTTCCGAAAATCGGACGCTCTGTTTGTGCTTCCGGAAGGACGCAGACAGGGTCTTCCTGCTTCCAAGGCCACGTTAGCCAGATGGATTCGCTCTGCGATCCAAGAGGCGTATCGTGTTAAAGGTCAGCCTATCCCGGCTGGGATTAAGGCACACTCCACCCGATCTGTGGGGGCCTCCTGGGCCATTCGGCACCAGGCTTCGGCACAGCAAGTGTGCAAGGCTGCGACTTGGTCCAGTCTTCATACTTTCGTCAAGCATTATCAAATTCATGCTCAGGTTTCTTCAGATGCGGCACTTAGCAGGCAAATTCTGCAATCAGCTGTTGCGCATCTGTAAGTTGACGTTAACCAGTTAAGCGTTTTGTATGCATAAGTTTTCACGAGGCTCCATCTGTTGATGGTTTCCCACCCAGGGACTGCTTTGGGACGTCCCACGGTCTGTGTGTCCCCCAATGAGGCGAAGGAGAAAAGGAGATTTTTGTGTACTCACCGTAAAATCCTTTTCTCCGAGACGCTCATTGGGGGACACAGCTCCCACCCTTGTTTAATTTGAAGCCTCGTTGTATATTTGTAACTAGTTATTTGATTTGTGACATATTGCACTCTGTTATGAGCTCCTACTGCTTTGGCACCGAACTGGTTCAGGATTGAGCCAACAGGAGGTGTATACTGCAGGAGGAGGAGTTAATCTTTTGTGCTTAATGTATTGCTTAGTGTCCTCCTAGTGGCAGCAGCATAACACCCCACGGTCTGTGTGTCCCCCAATGAGCGTCTCGGAGAAAAGGATTTTACGGTGAGTACACAAAAATCTCCTTTTTTCTTTCTGCTTCAGGCTCGGCACTCTTCAGCAGCCCATCTCTGGCTCCAGGCTATCTCTCTCTGCATAATTCCAGGGTTCTGCACTTTCTCCATTATCCTTCATTACGCCTGTTCTTCTTGCAGTAAAAAATTACTCACAGATCATTTTTTTCCCTCTGTCCTGAATGCTGCACCCCCATTATGCAGGCCTCACAGGAACCCCCCTCCACCTTGGTTGAGAGCGCACCCCCCTCCCTGAGTGGAGTTCTGCTCTATCACAATTAGTAGCAGACCTAACTAAGGTATCCCAGTCCTTGGTACAGGTCTTAGAGTATCTGCCTAACCATCCAGCCGGCACTGGTGCTTCGATCGTTCCCCGGGATGAATCTCATACACCCAATTACTAGCCCCAGCATGGAAAATCGTGTACAAGATCCAAGAAGCGGGCACATTTCAGCACCTCGTCTGGATTCCTCTCACCTTCCACATCCTCCAACATGGCCTCGGCATCCCGCTCCTCTTCTTCTGACCCTCAGGTAGCCTCAGAGTCCTACCTTTGTTCTGAGTCAGACTCCTATATAGACCCGGATCAGACCTCTAAACTTCAGTACATGATCTTTGCTACTAATCAGATTCTTAAGGTCAAGGAAAATGAGTCCTTCCCCCCGGAGCACTCGGTCTACTTCAAAAAGGTGAAACGCCCTCCTCGCGTGTTTTCCAATCACAAGGAGTTTGACGGAATATTCTCTAAGGAGTGGGAACACCCGGAAAAGCGCTTCTAGGGTAGAACGTGTTTGAAGATTTTTATATTCTTTCGGGCCCAACCTACTTAACATATGGGCCGAGTCCCTGGTTGTGGACTTCCCCCGTTTCCCATCTGTCCGCCAACGCCGTCCTCTCACTCCCGGATGGGTCCACCCTCAAGGATCTTACAAATGGTCACATCGAAGCCCTAACCGCGTCTGTCTTTCAGGCTGTGGGTGCATCTCTCTGCCCCACCTTCGCTTCCACGCGGGTAGCCAAGTCGGTCTCCACCTGGGCAAAACTCCTTCGACGGAGCATCCTATCTGAGGCCTCGTCCTACGAGCTTATTGATCACGCAGGCCAAATTGCTTATGCTAGAAAGCACTTACTTTCTGATTCTTTGGACGCCACCAGTTGTTCCACTTTTGCTTCCAGCAACATTTTAGCCATCCGCAGAATCCTTTGGCTTAAGGCTTGGAACGCGGACGCGGCATCTAAGAAGTCTCTCACCAGCCTTCATTTCCAGGAGTCTTGTCTCTTTGGAACTGAGCTGGATCAACTCCTCACTGATCCACCGACCGTAAGAGCACTTCTGTTCCCCAGCCAAAGCCCAAGCATCCCCCCCACTAGAAAATGCCCTCTCAATCTCCACTCTTTTTGGCAATTTTTGTTTCATGGGACCTCCTCCTGATGAGACCTGTCCCCAGCCCAACGGGAAACAAAAAGGCCTTCCTTTTTAAGCCCATCCCCTCCTGGCGTCCACGGGTCCATCAAACCAAGTAGTCAAGGTCTAACAGATTTTCTTCCAATTGATTGGTTGGCCCCCACCCAGGAATCCTCTGAGGTTGGGTGGCCTCCTTTTTCTCTTCTGCGACATGTGGCTTTCAATAGTCGATGACACGCGTGTCAAGTAGATCGTAACCACCGGGTTACAAAATTCAATTTTCTTCTCTCCTCTGTCATCGTTTCTTCGAATCCTGCCCTCCCCCCTTTACCTCCAGGGGTCCCATCCCAGGTTCTCGGATTCTATCAGACCATCTCTTCCCTCCTGCGGGTAGACGTAATCATATACAAAAGAACAAAAAAAACGGCGATAGTAAAAATTCCCAAAGAGATCAATATATTAAAACAGTAAATTTTATTTAATCAATTTAATAAACAGGATATTCAAATAGAGTAGGAAGGAAGTAAAGACCAAAATGCACATGTGATATGAGGGGTACACCGAACAGGAGAGGGAGATGCATTCAATTAGCAAAGAAAAAATTGGCAAGGAAATCTATTACAGAGTATAAATCCACAATTGCACTTATCCCTATTGGCCTTTAATGGTATACAACATTAACTAACTAATATAATGGCCACATAATAAAAGCCAAGGTTTAATAAATATTCATTCACTTGAATTTAGTGCATGTGAATATGAAATGAAAATAGCCAAGCCATATACCATAGTTGGTCATATTAAACATAACTGCATACTCCCATAAAGCATTTTTAATAATAAAAGTCTATCACAGGCAATCACATAGTCCAGACATATATAGTCCCCAGCAATGCTCAAAGGCAATTACCTGTATGATGAATGTATGAGAGCCTCCACGGTGGGGGGGGTTCACTGTGGAGGTTCTCATACATTCATCATACAGGTAATTGCCTTTGAACATTGCTGGGGACTATATATGTCTGGACTATGCGATTGCCTTCCACCGTGGACTTGTGCGACCTTAACCTAGTCATGAGTGTCCTTCAGTGACCTTCCTTTGAACCTTTTTGAGATGTTCCTGGTTGCGATCACTTCTAACAGGGGTCTTGGAACTAGCAGTCCTCTTGTGCCCGTCTCTCTTTCTTGTCCTCCACCAGGAGGAGGTGGTTCTATTACCAGTTCCTTCCTTCTTCTCCATAGTGGTTTTTCTGTTCCATCTCAACAAGGACATCATCTTTCCATCCTTCTGTCCATCTCTATTCCATTTTCTGGGACAGTTCCTCCACAAGCAGGAACTTGTCAAGGCCTTATGTCTGTACTGCTCTAGAACAGCATCCTCCAGATGCTCAGATTCTTTGTTTGTGATTTTTGAAGGTCCTTCTAAGTAACTTCCTACCTCCAGGACCACAATCGCCCGCTGGATCCACTCTGCCATACTGGAGGCTTTACGAGTCAAGAACAGACCACCCCCACCGAGAGTGAGAGCTGACTCCATCAACGTGGTGGGGGCTTCCTGGGCCATTCGCCACAAGGCCTATGCGACCCAGATCTTCAAGGCCTCCACCTGGTCTTCCCTTCATACCTTTTCCAAATTTTAGAGGCTGCTTACCTACGCCTCAGCTGATGCAAGCCTAGGCAGGAATGTTCTGGCGCATGTTGTCCGTCACCCGACCTAAATTGGGCATGTTCTCCTGTTCCCTCCCTTGGGACTGCTTTTGGACGTTCCATGGTTACCTTTGTCCCCCAGTGAAGCGATAGATAAAAGAGGATAATGGGTACTCACCGTAAAATCTCTTTCTTGGAGCCTTCAGTGGGGGACACAGCACCTGCCCTTGTTTGTGCCTTTGTTGGGCCTGTTTAATGTTGTTTTATTGTTGCTTCTCCTACTGCTTTCTCCCTAACTGATTAGCTTTGAGCCAGTTGGTGGGTGTATACTGCGGAGGAGGAGCAGTAGTGTCAAACTCCTAGCGACAGCAGCATACACCCATGGTTTCCTGTGTCCAATAAAAAGGGTATGGTTCTTGGAAAAACGGGAGGGAAAATCAAAAGCACAAAAAAGAAAAATCTCTCGGTTCTTAAGGGGCTAAAGTATAAGATAAGGATTATTTTTATGGGGATTCAGAAAACCTGGGAGTGTCACAAGACGCAAGACAGTTGTCATCTGTTTTTTCTTTGCTTGCTATCAACAGGAACCTTCCAGAGAACACAAAACTCCTTGACCGGATCCCTATCAGTCACTTCTGGGATCAAAGCGAACCACGGCTAATAGTGTGTGAAGCAATGCTGGCCATTCCAAATTCAGTGCACCCCTCACCGAAACACAACCAGCTTGTAGAGCTGCCCAATGGAAAGGTAATGATTTAGGTTCTGGAAATTCAGTAGGCAAAGCTTAAAGGGAATCTGTCAGCAGGTTTATGCTATGTAATCTGGGAGTAACATGATGTAGGGGCGAAGAGCTAAATCCTTACAACAGACTCTTCATTCCAATGGACCTCTGGGAAGCCCACAAATCATAAAGTAATAGCATGTCAAAGTAATATGCCATGATTTTCTAAGGAAATACCCCTTAAAATGTTTTGGGGAGGTCATGATTTAAAGTTCAGTATTGAGAAGAAGTGTCTCTAAAATCTGCCAAAGCAACCACAGACCTTTGTACAGTAGGTGAGCTAGCACAAAGAAGACCGATACCGAGATTGAGAAAACTGGTTGGGGCCGTGTGGTCCGGAGCTCTTTACTTTTGATTGTTTTCTTGGCTGTCTCTGCTGTGTTGATTGACATCTCTGGATTCAGAGACTGTCAGAGGATTAGCGCTCCGGTCCATGCCACACCGCCCATGGTGCACCGATCACCTCATTTGCATATTTACAAAAATAAAGATCTTTTCAAAACGAGTTCCTGCTGAATCAGATCTTTTGGGGTCCTAAAGGGATTGACTGGATTTCTTTTAAAGGCCTATACTGTCATGGTAATGGTCTGAGAGGGGGTTAAAGTTTCTGACAGGTTCCCCTTTAATAAGCGTGAATATTTTGTGATTATCTCAGTCCAGTGAATGGATAGTAGATTAACATCTCTGATTTTTCTTACTTGCAGGAAGACGTGCTGGTTATGTCATTTTTCAGCACCCAGGAGCATGGCCTGCTACTTCAGGAGAGCTTTCCACGACCTTCCTCTTTCCAGTCCCTTCTCGGTATTGAGGTCCCACATTACTATTTTACAAGAAAGGTGAGTGGACAGGTATCGTGCAGACGGATGGTCATCCGGACACTTACCCTGGGATATGTTATACTAGAGGTTACATTGATGTATCCAGGGTGTCTCTGTCTTCATTAGCTCATATATCAGCACAGTTTCTATCCTGTACTTACTTAATCTTGTGCTTTCCCCCTTTTCTTTATTTTCATCAGCCTGTTTTTTTTTTTTCGGCTGCCATCCCTGAGACTCTAAGTACTTTCTCCCTATCCACAATGTGGACATAAGTGTACAACGTGTCCTTGTTACTATCTATCTCTAACACTGAAAGGGGAGAGAGCCATCAAAACCAACTAGATGATGCACTTGCAGACACTCTCCAGCAGCACAATAGTACATTTTTAACAAAGCCTATTTAGAAAGTTGCATTGAAAAATCAAATGAATGATAGTAAAAAAAGAAATTTAGAAGGTGTACGTAGCCTTTTAAAGGTGTAGGACACTTTCTAGTCAAGTTTCTAAATTGCCCCTGTAATGCAACCTACACCACCATCTTCACAGACCAGAGCTCTCCTGTAAATTTTGCGGCTTTCCTAGATTCTTTTGTGACGCCTTTCACCATCTAGCTATACAGCAGTAGAATATACATAGACAGATGCATATGGTAAGTGCACTGATGGAAGGGACAATAGCCACGGCTGCCAAAGAATGTGCCACCTGCCAAATTACTGTAATATGCAAAACTGATGGATCTCATGTTCCTTGCGTTATGTGGTCACTTGCAGATTCCCGCATGACCACATTTACTGTCAAGATGGTGCGCTGTAGCATCAGGACACTGAGATCTTATGTCAGGTTCGCCCGGTCTGCACGGCTGCTCTGTCTACACGTCTGTTTGCTTCTTCTTGTTTTCGGTTATACTTTCTATGTGTTTTTTTTTTGCTTTGCATGTCATATTTAATTTGTTTATGTGTTTTCTTTGCCATTTGCCATCAGTTGTTATACCGGAGAGGCTGTGCTTATCAGCCTGTTGTAAGTATACCAGTGTCCCCAGAACATGGTTGTTTTTTATCTTTTTTTTTTTTTTTTTCTTGGTTTAGCTTGTACCACACTTGTAATGTTTTTTACTTTTTTTGAAGTTGTGTCCTTAAATCTATAACTTATTGTGTAGATTTTCTTTTACAGTGGTTTGCAAAAGTAGTGATACGCCAAACCCACCTCCCTTAGCATTTTCCGTGTTTTGCTACCTCACAACCTGGAATTTCAGTTTTGTTTTTTTTTAGGGTTTCCATCAGTTCATGTAAAGAAAATGCCTACAACTGTGAACATTTGGTTTTCTTTTTATTGTGAAGCAAACAACAAATAGGACAAAATAACTGAAAACTCAAGTGTGCATAACTATTCATCCCCCCAAAAGTCAGTGCTTTGTAGAGCCTCCTTTTGCGGCCCCCTAAAGCTGCATGTCGCTTTGGATAAGTCTCTATGAACTTTCTACATCTTGCCACTGGGAGTTTTGCCCATTCTTCAAGGCAAAACTGCTCCAGCTCCTTCAAGTTAGATGGTTTCCTCTGATGAACAGCAATTTTCAAGAAGTCTGACCACAGATTCTCAATTAGATTAAGTTCTGGGCTTTGACTAGGCCACTCAAAAACATACACGTTTCTTCTTAAACTACTTGAGTGTTGCTTTAGCAGTGTGCTTTGGGTCATTGTCTTGTTGAAAGGTGAACCTCCATCCCAGTCTCAAATCACAGACTGAAAAGGTTTTGCTCAAGAATATCCCTGTATTTCACAGCATCCATTTTCCCTCTCCCTGCTGCTGAGAAACATTCCCACAGCATGATGCTGCCACCACCATGTTTCACTGTGGGAATGGTGTTCTTGATGTCATGAGTTGTGTTGGGTTTGGTTACAGACATAGCGTTTACATTGGTGGCCAGAAAGTTCAATTTTGGTCTCATCTGACCACAGTACCTTCCACCATACATTTGGGAAGTCTCGCACATGTCTTTCGGCAAACTCAAAACGAGCCTTACCATTTTTGTATGTAAGTAGAGGCTTTTTTCTGCCCACTCTTCCAGAAAGGCCAACTCTGGATTATACGACTTACTGTGGTCGTATGGACAGTTACTTCAGTCTCTGCTTGGGAACTCTGCAGCTCCTTTAGAATTACCTTTGGTCTCTGTGCTGCCTCTATGATTAATGCCCTCCTTGCCCAGGCTGATAGTTTGGGTGGGCCGCCCTATCTTGGCAGGTTTGTTGTGGCACCATGTTCTTTCCATTTGATGATAATGGATTTGATGGTGCTCCGGCTGATCATCAGAGATTGGGATATTTTTTTATAACGCAACCATGACTTGTTTGGAGACCTCCTTGGTCTTAATGATGGTATTTTGGACATCTCCTTGGTCTTCGTGGTGGTGTTTTAGAGATCTTCTTGGTCTTCGTGGTGGTGTTTTGGAGATCTCCTTGGTCTTCGTGGTGTTTGTAGATCTCCTTGGTCTTCATGGTGTTTGTAGATCTCATTGGTCTTCATGGTGTTGTTTGGAGATCTCCTTGGTCTTCGTGGTGTTGTTTGTAGATCTCCTTGGTCTTCATGGTGTTGTTTGTAGATCTCCTTGGTCTTTGTGGTGTTGTTTGGAGATCTCATTGGTCTTCATGGTGTTGTTTGTAGATCTCATTGGTCTTCATGGTGTTGTTTGGAAATCTCCTTGGTCTTTATGGTGTTGTTTGTAGATCTCCTTGGTCTTCGTGGTGTTTGGAGATCTCCTTGGTCTTCATGGTGTTTGTAGATCTCATTGGTCTTCATGGTGTTGTTTGGAGATCTCATTGGTCTTCATGGTGTTGTTTGGAGATCTCCTTGGTCTTCGTGGTGTTGTTTGGAGATCTCCTTGGTCTTCGTGATGTTGTTTGGAGATCTCCTTGGTCTTCATGGTGTTGTTTGTAGATCCCCTTGGTCTTTGTGGTGTTGATGGGAGACCTCCTTGATCTTCGTGGTGTTGTTTGTAGATCTCCTTGGTCTTCATGGTGTTTGTAGATCTCCTTGGTCTTCATGGTAGTGTTTGGTTAGTGGTGCCCCTTGTTAATGGTGTTGCAGCCTCTCTGGCCTCTCAGAAAAGGTAAAGTGTATATACTGACAGACATGTGACACTTAGATTGCACACAGGGTGACATCCTGTAACTAATCATGTGACTTATAAAGGGAACCGCTTGCACCAGAAATTTTTAGGGGCTTCATCTCAAAGGGGGTAACTACATATGCTCACGTCAATTTTTAGTTATTTGATCCCATAAATTTAATTTATGCCTATATTTTTCTCACTTTACCAACTTAGACCATTTATTGCTGATGCATCATCATACGCAAATCGGATTCCAAAAATATTTAAACATGGGTTGTAATGTAAGAAAACACGTAAAAAGCTCAGGGAGTGAATACTTTTGCAAGCCACTGTATGTTGTTTCTTGTGTGTGACTAATATACTAGAGTTCCCAGTCTTACAGGTGATGGATCACCGGTAGCTCATAATGAGTAATCTATATAGACATACTGTTTCGCATTTCACCATGTTTACGTCTGGGTTTTTGCCTCACTTAAAAGTATGTGTCGTAGGAAAATAACCTATTGTTTTAAAATAAAATTTTAATGTTTTATTTTTGTGTTCATTTTTGAAAATTTTCATGTCACGATCCATATAAGAAAAAAAAAACTGAAATCTTCCAATTTTCTCTCTGGCCGCAAGGCCAAATATTACATTACCTCCTGTTCTTTTCCGAGACCACGTAAAGATTAGCAGGAATTGACTTAAAAAAAAAATTGAAAGTATTTTCTGCTCATGCTTTGACCTGGGCACAAGTAATTGTGAATGCAGAGAGGGGGGTGAGCTTTGACAGTTATCTGTTGTGAATGGTGGATTCTGAGTTATCAGTCATGGAACAGGAGGAGGAGGAGGTGAGCTGTGACGTGACCTATTGTGAATGGTGGATCCTCTGTTATCTACTGTATATAGAGGTTTTATTAGTCATTGTACAAGAGGAGGAGGTGAGCTGTGACATCACCTATTGTGAACGGTGGATCCTCTGTTATCTACTGTATATAGAGGTGTTATCAGTCATTGTACAGGAGGAGGAGGGGGTGAGCTGTGACATCACCTATTGTGAATGGTGGATCCTCTGTTATCTACTGTATATAGAGGTTTTATTAGTCATTGTACAGGAGGGGGAAGGAGGTGAGCTGTGACATCACCTATTGTGAATGGTGGATCCTGTGTTATCTACTGTATATAGAGGTGTTATCAGTCATTGTACAGGAGGAGGTGAGTTGTGATATCACCTATTGTGAATGGTGGATCCTGTGTTATCTACTGTATATAGAGGTGTTATCAGTCATTGTATAGGAGGAGGAGGTGAGCTGTGACATCAGCTATTGTGAATGGTGGATCCTCTGTTATCTACTGTATTTAGTGGTATTATCAGTCATTGTACAGGAGGAGGAGGTGAGCTGTGACATCACCTATTGTGAATGGTGGATCCTCTCTTATCTACTGTATATAGAGATGTTATCAGTCATTGTACAGAAGGAAGTGAGCTATGACATCACCTATTGTGAATGGTGGATCCTGTGTTATCTACTGTATATAGAGGTGTTATCAGTCATTGTATAGGAGGAGGAGGTGAGCTGTGACATCAGCTATTGTGAATGGTGGATCCTGTGTTATCTACTGTATATAGAGGTGTTATCAGTCATTGTACAGGAGGAGGTGAGCTGTGATATCACCTATTGTGAATGGTGGATCCTGTGTTATCTACTGTATATAGAGGTATTATCAGTCATTGTACAGGAGGAGGAGGTGAGCTGTGACATCACCTATTGTGAATGGTGGATCCTCTGTTATCTACTGTATATAGTGGTATTATCAGTCATTGTACAGGAGGAGGAGGTGAGCTGTGACATCAGCTATTGTGAATGGTGGATCCTCTGTTATCTACTGTATATAGTGGTATTATCAGTCATTGTACAGGAGGAGGAGGTGAGCTGTGACATCAGCTATTGTGAATGGTGGATCCTCTGTTATCTACTGTATATAGTGGTATTATCAGTCATTGTACAGGAGGAGGAGGTGAGCTGTGACATCAGCTATTGTGAATGATGGATCATGTGTTATCCAGTGTATATTTATTTTACTGCTTTGAACGTTCACAGCCTGGTGAGGATGAAGGGAAATCTGAAGGCACAGATGATGCCACATCACTGATCCCCCATATGGTGGCCAAGAAGCCGCTGCGAGACTTCATTGGCCTAGAAGACTGTGAGAAGGCAACTCGGGACGCCTTGCTGAACTTCAGCTTCTACCTCACTGTAGGAGACATGGATGAAGCCTTCAAATCCATCAAGCTCATAAAGAGGTAGGACGACCTGTGCATTCATACCTGCTTCTACTGTATACTCTCATCATAGGTCTAGGTGGGCAGCTAATCACTAGAGAATGGTGTTTTTTTACATCATCATTTTTATTACACAGATCATTTTTCCAATCCCACTCTTGTCACCTGGAATTTTTCTGATTTCTTGGACCTCCACTGCTCCTGGAAAAATTAGTGAGGGGGGCTGGCTGCAACTTTTTGCACAGCCGTGAGGCCGAAGAAACTTTTGGAAGGGGATGCAATTGTTAACTCAGCTTTAAAATCTCTTTATATTCAGGATTGATGGGGGTCTCAGAGGTCATACCTGTACCAGTCATGTAGTGATGGCATCCCCTAGCAATATGCCATCACTTAATGATTCATAGGAGATCGTCCGAGAGTGACTAAATGGTGGATTGAGAAGTAAAGAAAAAAAAAACGATTTAAAATAACAAAGGGTATGGAAAAAAAACATTTAAAATAATAATAAAAAAACCCATAAAAATCCAAATCGGCTTCCCTTTCTTCATCTAACAAAATGAAGTGGCTTTTTTATTATTAAATATGTATGTTTTGGGCTAAAAATCATAGGTTTTGTTAATAATTCTGTACAGTTTCCCTTCTATAGCCTCAGTGTTGCTCTTGCTTTATCTATTGCTGGCTATGGAATGAGGGAACTGATAATCCATCAGTGAGCTCATTCTGGAAAACAAGTGACACAGTGGTTTTCTAGAAATTGTGGAGTCACACAGGTCATACATTGATGGTATATATTACTGATGTGCCATCAATGCCTGTTATGAGACAACCCTTTTTAAAATATCCTTTCTGGTCAAAGGGAAATGGCCTTGAACCCTCTTCTCCGAGGACGGTGATTGTTCAGGAGACTGACACTTCACTAAGGAAATGAACTAAAGCTGCGACTTCAGGAGGAAGCGCACGAGATGGAAGCACACGAGATGCAAGTGCAAGATGTTTCTTTTTAAGAGACATTTTCACACCACTTAGGAAGTGCTCAGTAAGTGATGAGGCGAGAGGGAAGTCGCATTGCCTTGTATGGAGGATCCGGAGGCGATGAGAAGTGTGGGAACGAACGGAACGTGGATCCATGTGCTTCAGTTTGTGTCTTTTCTTCATTCTTGATACCCAGCGGTTGCCGTTTTTTTGGAAAGCTCCTGGTGCACGCATCCAAGGTTCCTATACTGGCTCCGATCGCTGCTGTCTAACTACTTAATAGTGATGAGTGCGCATGCTCGGGTAAGGCTTTATAGGAGCATGCTCCGAGTGTCTTTGGTGTTGTCGAAAAATATCAAGTCCCCACGGCTGCATGTCTCGCGGCTGTTAGACATCCACAACACACGCAGGGATCACCTGTTTGTTAGGCAATCTGTGCAGCCACGGGGATTCAACATATTTTTCGAACACGCTGTTAGCACCCGAGCATGCTCAGATAACACCTTATCCAACCACGTTCATTCATGACTGACTACTACTTAAATGTCAATGTTTCTACAGCAGCATTTTAGTAGCGGATGCCTGATGGGGTTTCCGTTAGTGCCCATTTGCCCCCTTTTCTGCCCATAATGCATTCACAGAATGCTGATGGCCTCTGTCACACCTGTCCTAGAACAGGCTTCATAGGAGACACTGCACTGAGTATAGTACAAGCAATCAGATTCAAGTGAAAAATAGAATGAAAAGTAAAAAAAAAAAAGTTTTTAAAACTATTAATACTAAAAAAAAAAGACATACAAATTTTAAATCAGCCCCTTTTCTTCATCCAGGAAAATGCAAAACCAAACGCCTTATTCCATGTTCCCTCATCTGTAGAAAAATATTTAGAGTTGAGAGTCCTCAGTGGTTGATACCTTTTAATGGCTAACTGAAAAGATGGTAACAAATTGCAAGCTTTCGAGACTACTCAGGTCTCTTCATCAGGCGAAGACTAATACAACATCTGAAGTATCACAGATTCATTCATTCTTCAGATGTTGTATTAGTCTATGCCTGATGAAGAGACCTGAGTAGTCTCGAAAGCTTGCAATTTGTTACCATCTTTTCAGTTAGCCATTAAAAGGTATCAACCACTGAGGACTCTCAAGTCTAAATATTTTTCTATCTACTGGCTAACACGGTACAAAGATATACATCCTCATTTGTAGACATTTTCAAAATGTAACAAATAGAATTTTTTTTAAACCCGTAAGATAAATGCCAAAATTGACATTTTTCTCGTCACTTCACTTAACCCAAAAAAATGAAACTTAAAGCAATCGAAACTTCCTGTGTTCCCCAAAGTGGTATTAAAAAGTACAGCTATTGAAGGCTTTCTATGGAAGAAGAATCAGGAGAACTATGCTACATTTCTATGTTGCTTACCCCATGTGCAGGGCATTGCAGTATAGGTATCTATGGTTATGACCACTAACTACTGACTGTCACTGTATGAGTGGTCGTAACCATGGATACCTAAGGTACTGCAATGCCCTGTACATGATGAGCGCCATGGTGAATCAGAAGAACTATTCTATATTTGTAATTGGAGATATTTGCTAATAATATTATTATTACACCTACTCCATATTGGGATAGGATCTTGGAGATGGGAATAGATAGATCATCAGTATCCACGTCTTGTGCAGTGATTTTTATATACAGAATTGATTATGTTGATCTGCTGGCGATATCTCCTGTGCCTGCATGGATTGTATAAATGCATGCAAAAAGAAAAATAAAGTCAGACTATTTTTTTTTTTTACTTTTATATTTATAATGCAAAATGGTGATAAATAACAAAACATTAATCTATATATTCTGCTGTTGGGTATGTTCATACATTAATAGGGTATACAATTGTAATATCTTCTCTGCTCATTACCAAGTCCTCCAATGCATATTGTACAGAACGATCTTCGGTTCAGTCGTCCATTGTCCACTAGTTTCATAAATGGACAGCAAGCTCCTGGAATGCATTTATTTTCTTTGGATTTTTTTTTTTTTTTTTTTTTTTTTTGTGGGAAGGATTGAGATTTTGTGAAAGGTCTGACACAAGATAGATCCAAGGTCATCACCACCTTGTTGCATAATGCACAGCATAGGCATGCCGGTGGGTTCTCCATATTGTCTCCTTACACATAGTGAGTGGTCCATTTGTAGTTAAGGTAAAGACCTGTACAGCCTAGGCATGGCAGTGGGTTCTCCATATTGTCTCCATACACAAGGTGAGAGGTCCATCTGTAGGAAAGGTACAGACATGTACAGCCAGGTGTGACGGTGGGTTCTCCATATTGTCTCCGTACACAAGGTGAGAGGTCTACCTGTAGGAAAGGTACAGACATGTACAGCCAGGTGTGGCGGTGGGTTCTCCATATTGTCTCCTTACACATAGTGAGTTGTCCATTTGTAGTTAAGGTAAAGACCTGTACAGCCTAGGCATGGCAGTGGGTTCTCCATATTGTCTCCATACACAAGGTGAGAGGTCTACCTGTAGGAAAGCTACAGACCTGTCTGCATGTAAATAGATGGTGTGATAGGTATTCATTGAGTGCTTATGAGTTTACACCTCTTGTTCTTGCCGCTCATCTCTTTACCATCATCAGCAGGGAGATTCCACATAATCGTTGTCCAGACCCCTGCGAAAGCGGTCCGTTAGTGTGCGGCTGATGACAATGACCCGGGGGGCCATGCAGTCCTCCCGCCGATGCAGGATATTCCAAATCAGAATAGCAGCTGCCAAAGTTGCCAGTAGGCAAGCACCAATATCCAGGTAGCAGGACCAGGAGAGCGTCGTGTGGGGGCCAATGCGGTAGAAGGTCACCAAGCCTATGACTAGAACAAAGCCTGTAAAAGAACACAATAACATTTTAGTAGTGAGATGTTTTAAAGGTAATACCCCACTCGAAAAATATTTTTTGAGGTCTGAGATCAAGCAAGTTAGTAAAGGGGGTCCCAGATCAGATTTGCCATCCTGTGCTATAAGGACTGTCTCTTACCCAGGATCAGTGCACTACATGATAATGGGCATGGTGTAATCAGGGGCGTAACTATATTAAGTGCAGGGGTTGCAGTTGCACCCCAGTTATGGAGCTTAGGGGGATCCAAAAGGACCCTTTACGCCATATGAAGACCTGTGACAGCAGGGACCCCTTTTTCTGAGATTTTGCATTTAGGGCCTACAAGCTTCAAGTTCTGCCACTGGATGCAATACTTCATTTCCCCACTGGTGGCACTGTAGAGGAATTGAATCACTACTACCACCGATCACTTAATATTAGAAGACCCTTCCAAAAAAAGGGGAGGACTGTCCAAATGTATTTTTATTTTTCTACATGCAGCTCCTTATTAAAGGGGTATTCCAACCTTAGCCATATGCCCTAGAGGTATAATAGATGTGGGTCCGACTTTTGGAACCAGAACGGAGTTTCGGTGTCATCTAACCGCCTCTGGTGGAGAATGAATGGGGGAGGCGGTGGAAGTGCTCCCCTAATGGGGATTCTGCAGATCGGCGCGTGTCCCTTTCATGTTTGTACTTTAGTCTGTGACTAATATGGACTCTTTCTTTCCTCCGCAGTCACTGGCAGTAAGTGCAGTTCTAGCAGGAGATATCGGCAGCGATGCGGCTCGGCAGCTTTCAGTGCCTCTGCCTGTTTTGTATGGGAAGGAAGCTGAGCGTGTTGTTATTTAGTCTCCCATGGCACACAGCGGCATGCACACTCCCCGCTGCCACTATATTTAGCCTGCCCCCGGCTTCCTTTTTTTGTGCTGCCGTCTGCTCCGAACATTGGGCGAAGGGACAGAGACTGACGGGCGCCAGGATGTCCCCTCACAGGAGGAGGAAATGCCTGTTACTACCTGTTATGCAAACTGGGCCTTGAAAGCTTTGGGACATGACAGATTAAAAGGGGGGCTATGGAAGAGGAGTACGGTTTAGGAAGCAGCTTAAAGGGGTAGTCCCGCAGCCGGCCATAGTGACCTCATGGAAGGCTTGTTGGTATAAACTGCTAGTCCTGCAGGTGTTCATCGCTTTGTGTCATGGCATCGTTTTGGTGGAACATCTTGTTCTTGTTTTGTTTTTTTCTGGAGAAACCCCCTTTAATGCCACAATGCTCAGAAATGTGAGAGCACCCCGCACAGTAAGAGGAGCAAACAAATGAGGCAGAGGCTAAATTAAGCCCAAAAAATAACCATCATGTCTATTCCTCCTCAAGAGCAATGATGGGAAATTAAAAGGGTGCACTTGTCTCGGATAATATATGATCACCAGGGTCCCAGTGATGAATCCCCCAGAGATCACAAAAACAGGAGTTCCTGGTCCCCCATTATAATGGCGCAATGCATACACTTCTCTGAAGTCTATGGGCCTATAGTGCACATGCCGGACTGACACTGGGGGTCCCTATCATATACTTCTCACTTATAGGTGAAAAATGTTGTTCGACAATCATATGGCCGACTGTGCTGTGGAGAGTTTCGGCTAAGTTTACCGTGCCACCGCTGTGTGATCTCACCCATAGGGTGCATTCACATGGCTATATTTTACGGTCCATGTTCAAGCCGCCATTCTCTGTCCAACTGCGGGGTCTCCGGACTCCTCCAACATTAAAAGTTGGTTTGGGTGAGCCGCGGTCCGGATGGGAATTGCGTCCAAAAAGCAGACTGTAAAATAGGCTTGAGTTCAGACGGCCATACTTCAGTCTGTATAGAAACTGCAATGACCGCACCGGCCCCTTCATTCTTAGGTCGGATCTCAAGCGAGTATTAAGAAATGGCATCTCTTAGCAATATATTAATTTTAGAATACCCTTTTACCTACAGGACTACTACAGTGCCTTGGAAAAGTATTCATACTCCGTAAACTTTTCCACATTTTTTCCCTTTCCACCCACAAGCTTAAATATATTTTATTGGGATTTTATGTGCTCTATCAACACAGTCACAAATATTTGTGCAGTGTAAAGGAAATGATACAAGGTTTTCTAAAGATTTTAAAAATATAGATCTAAAAATTGTGACGTGCATTTGTATTCAACCCCTGAGTCAATAATTTGTAGGACCACCTTTCGCTGAAATTACCTCTGCAGTTTTTTGCACATCTGGAGGTGACATTTTGCCTCTTCTTTTTTGCACACTCACTATCAATCAGTGAGATCTTACCACAGATTCTCAATGGGATTTAGGTCTGGACTGTGACTGCGCCATTCACACACAAGTATATGATTTTATATAAACCATCCAGTATAGCTCTGGTAGGATGTTTTGGGTTGTTCTGATGAAAACTACACCCCAGTCTCTAACTGTCTTACCTCCATGATTGCCCTGTATTTAACTCTATCCATCTTACCATCAACTCTGACCAGCTTCCCTGTACCTGTTGGAGAAAAGCCTTCCCAAAGCATGATGCTGCCGCCACCATGTTTGACAGTGGGGATGGTGTATTCAGGGTTATGTGCAGCATTAGTTTTCTTTCACACATAGCATTTTGCATTCAGGCCAAAAAGTTCTACTTTGGTCTCATCTGACCAGGGCCTTTCTTCCACATGCTTGCTGTGTCTCCAACATGGCTTTTTGCAAACTGCAAACGAGACTTCAAATGGGTTGCTTTCAAAAATGGCTTTCTTCTTGCCACTCTTCCATAAAGGCCAGATTTGTGGAGTCTATGACTAATAGTTGTCCTCTTGTCATTCTCCCACCTGAGCTGTGGATCTCTGCAGCTCCTCTACAGTGACCATGAGCCTCTTGACTGCTTCTCTAATTAGTTCTGTCCTTGCTTGGGATGTCTGTTTAGGTGGACGGCCATGTCTTTGTAGGTTTGCAGTTGTGCCATACTCCTTCCATTTTTGGATGATGGACTGAACATGAGATTTTCAGAGCTTGGGCCATTTTTTTTTATAACCTAACCCTGCTTTACACTTCTCCCCAAATTTATCCCTGACCTTTCCGGTGTGTTCCTTGGCTTTACTCTTCTCCACATCTTTATCCCTGACCTGTCTGGTGTGTTCATTGGTTTTCATGATCCTGTTTGATCCCTTATCTTCTTAATAAACATTTGAGGCCTTCACAGAACGGCTGTAGTTATACTGAGAATAAAATACACCCAAGGGGACTCAATTTATAACCATAATTATGTGAGTTCTGGAGGCAATTGGTCACTCAGGATTTTATTTAGGGGTATGGTCTGCAGGGGGCTCAATACAAATGCACAACACAATTTTCAAATTTTCTTTACACTTCACAAATACTTCCTACTTAGTGTTGATAGATCACATAAAATCCCAATAAAATACATTTTAAGTTTGTGGATGTAAAGTGAAGAAATGCAGGAAAGTTCACTGGGTATGAATACTTTCCTGGTCCATGTACTTATATGTTGCACTTGAGATACAGTTTTCTTCTCATTTGCATATTTTTCCCAGGAAGCATTGCAGGAATGACTCTGAATCTCCACTTTTTTCATCCCCTGCAGCGTTTGCTCATTGACTTTTCTTGCTATAGCCCTCTACTTTCTTGCAGATGATAAAATATTAATCTATGAGTGATGGGATTTACTGTATGTGCAATTTTCACCATCCTACAAGTAATTTTTTTTTTCACCTGCCATACTTACTTGCAAGCTGAAAAACGGCAGCGATGGCTTCTTCCCACCACTGAGAATCCTGTGTAATAATGGGCAGCTCCACCAGACCCATAAGGAAAATGAGCTGCCCAGCGGTCAGGGCGACGGTAGCAATCAGATTGCATGCCCTCATCATGTCAAACTGCACTGTAAAGGGAGGAAGGACAGGAAACATCATCTCACTACACCCATGTTATGTTTACACATCACACTTTTCTTAATTTAGCCTAAAAAAATATATCTTTCTACAAAGAGACATTTCAGGGACAGAAGAACCAAAATAATATCAGTGGTAAGATGTAACTGACTTACTATTTTAAAGGGATATTCCAACCCACAAAGTAAACACATGCTGCACATTGTGCATCGGAAATTACAACCTAATAACATTCAGTCATTTTTTTTATGTTTGGGATCACTGTTTTCCAATTTCAGAGCTTCAAATCCCTTGCCACAGAGTCATTAAAACCTGAATGCTTGTGGGCACCACTAGGGGGAGCTCACTGCATAATCAGTCATACAAGCCCCATTGAACTGAATAAACTTGTATGCTCCCCTAGTGGTGGCAAGCAGGCATACCAAATTATTTCATTTAAAGGGATATCCAGTGGTACCTGTCTCACTTTGTTTACATGCCATACAATCACGTGAACGCTGCAGCCAATCACTGCCCTCAGCAATGATGCTAGTATGTACAGCCAGTAGGGATTGGCTGCGGCAGTCACATGCATCTACCAGTACTGAAACAGCGAGGGATTAATTGTGAAGTGTTTGCAAACGTAACATTTTATATAGATTTTTATTAGGAAATGTTGGAAGTTATTTAAAAGCAAATTTTTCCTAAAAGTAAAAAAAAAAAGTTCCTTCCTGTTCCATCTCTACCAGTTATTACAGAAGTGCACATCACACATATAGAAACATGGTATGGTGAATACTGCGGGGGGTGCCAGGGATTGTTTATAGCCCCTATATAAGGGTGTTCTTGTCATCGCGCTGCTGCTGTGTACTGATGTTATGGTTTTCTGCTATGGTAACTTCTATGAAAGTATTCTGTATCTTGATAAGGAACGCCATACATTACACTGCATAGTTTGTGTGCAAATTGCACAAGCTGTTCTGTATCCTGCACATGTGGTTCTGGATATCCTGTCCAGCGTTACTTATCCTGTGTTAATGTTGTATTACGGCCCAGAGCTGCTCTCACTATTCTGCTGGGGGAGTCACTCAGTACTTTGCATTTCTTTACTTACCCCTTGATATAGACCATACAAATTTGGACTAAAGGTACTGCCACACTTAGCGATCTCGTTAGCGATCTCAATAACGACGCAAGCTAATGAGATCGTTTGTGAGATCTCTTTTAGGTCGCTAGTAGCTGCCAAACAGGAGATCTCATAAACGACTCATCAGCGGTCAGCGATCTCTTTAACGACTTTGGCAGTCGTTAGGATCTGTCATTAGCATGTACTGAGCGCTTCTGATTCATAGGAATTTCCAGCATCGCTCCTGCTCTCTGCGTCCTGCTAGCCTGCTTTGCAACTTCTGCGATCCTCTCTGTGACGCAAAAGAGAACTTACAGATATTGCGATCCACTCCGTGACGCTAAACCCATATGCGTCACAAACGAGGTCGTTCGCAAAAGGTGCCAGACACAGCGATATAGCGCTCACCAGCGGGACGCCAACGATCAAAAAACGGTCCAGAACTCTAGTGAACGATCAACGAGATCACAGCAGGGGCCACATAGTTGCTACATGCCACACACAGCTAAGTCGCTAACGAGATCGCAAAATAGTGACGTTTTAGTGATCTCGTTTGCGATCTCGTTTAGTGTGGCATACCCTTAAGTAAAAAGGTCCATATGTAAACACTATGGGAGATTTAGCATAAAACAAAAACCAGAATACTAAGGGAAACAGCAGGAACAAGACAAGAACAAAAACTGCCCACTTTTGACCTGATAAAAGAACTTTAAATACTGATCCTGAGTTTCATCCTGTATTATACTCCAGAGCTGCACTCACTATTCTGCTGGTGCAGTCACTGTGTACATACATTACATTACTGATCCTGTGTTACACCCTGTATTATACTCCAGAGCTGCACTCCCTATTCTGCTGGTGCAGTCACTGTGTACATACATTACATTACTGATCCTGAGTTACATCCTGTATTATACTCCAGAGCTGCACTCACTATTCTTCTGGTGCAGTCACTGTGTACATACATTACTGATCCTGTACTGATCCTGAGTTACATCCTGTATTATACTCCAGAGCTGCACTCACTATCTGCTGGTGCAGTCACTGTGTACATACATTACATTACTGATCCTGTGTTACACCCTGTATTATACTCCAGAGCTGCACTCCCTATTCTGCTGGTGCAGTCACTGTGTACATACATTACATTACTGATCCTGAGTTACATCCTGTATTATACTCCAGAGCTGCACTCACTATTCTTCTGGTGCAGTCACTGTGTACATACATTACTGATCCTGTACTGATCCTGAGTTTCATCCTGTATTATACTCCAGAGCTGCACTCACTATTCTGCTGGTGCAGTCACTGTGTACATACATTACATTACTGATCCTGTGTTACACCCTGTATTATACTCCAGAGCTGCACTCCCTATTCTGCTGGTGCAGTCACTGTGTACATACATTACATTACTGATCCTGAGTTACATCCTGTATTATACTCCAGAGCTGCACTCACTATTCTTCTGGTGCAGTCACTGTGTACATACATTACTGATCCTGTACTGATCCTGAGTTACATCCTGTATTATACTCCAGAGCTGCACTCACTATTCTGCTGGTGCAGTCACTGTGCACATGCATTACATTACTGATCCTGAGTTACATCCTGTATTATACCCCAGAGCTGCACTCACTATTCTGCTGGTGCAGTCACTGTGCACATACATTACATTACTGATCCTGAGTTACATACTGTATTATACTCCAGAGCTGTACTCACTATTCTGCTGGTGCAGTCACTGTGTACATACATTACATTACTGATCCTGAGTTACCTCCTGTATTATACCCCAGAGCTGCACTCACTATTCTGCTGGTGCAGTCACTGTGTACATACATTACATTACTGATCCTGAGTTACATCCTGTATTATACTCCAGAGCTGCACTCACTATTCTGCTGGTGCAGTCACTGTGCACATGCATTACATTACTGATCCTGAGTTACATCCTGTATTATACCCCAGAGCTGCACTCACTATTCTGCTGGTGCAGTCACTGTGCACATACATTACATTACTGATCCTGAGTTACATACTGTATTATACTCCAGAGCTGTACTCACTATTCTGCTGGTGCAGTCACTGTGTACATACATTACATTACTGATCCTGAGTTACCTCCTGTATTATACCCCAGAGCTGCACTCACTATTCTGCTGGTGCAGTCACTGTGTACATACATTACATTACTGATCCTGAGTTACATCCTGTATTATACTCCAGAGCTTCACTTACTATTCTGCTGGTGCAGTCACTGTGTACACACATTACATTACTGATCCTGAGTTACATCCTGTATTATACTCCAGATCTGCACTCACTATTCTGCTGGTGCAGTCACTGTGTACATACATTACATTACTGATCCTGAGTTACATCCTGTATTATACTCCAGAGCTGCACTCACTATTCTGCTGGTGCAGTCACTGTGTACATACATTACATTACTGATCCTGAGTTACATCCTGTATTATACTCCAGAGCTGCACTCACTATTCTTCTGGTGCAGTCACTGTGTACATACATTACTGATCCTGTACTGATCCTGAGTTTCATCCTGTATTATACTCCAGAGCTGCACTCACTATTCTGCTGGTGCAGTCACTGTGTACATACATTACATTACTGATCCTGAGTTACATCCTGTATTATACTCCAGAGCTGCACTCACTATTCTTCTGGTGCAGTCACTGTGTACATACATTACTGATCCTGTACTGATCCTGAGTTTCATCCTGTATTATACTCCAGAGCTGCACTCACTATTCTGCTGGTGCAGTCACTGTGTACATACATTACATTACTGATCCTGTGTTACACCCTGTATTATACTCCAGAGCTGCACTCACTATTCTGCTGGTGCAGTCACTGTGTACATACATTACATTACTGATCCTGAGTTACATCCTGTATTATACTCCAGAGCTGCACTCACTATTCTTCTGGTGCAGTCACTGTGTACATACATTACTGATCCTGTACTGATCCTGAGTTACATCCTGTATTATACTCCAGAGCTGCACTCACTATTCTGCTGGTGCAGTCACTGTGCACATGCATTACATTACTGATCCTGAGTTACATCCTGTATTATACCCCAGAGCTGCACTCACTATTCTGCTGGTGCAGTCACTGTGCACATACATTACATTACTGATCCTGAGTTACATACTGTATTATACTCCAGAGCTGTACTCACTATTCTGCTGGTGCAGTCACTGTGTACATACATTACATTACTGATCCTGAGTTACCTCCTGTATTATACCCCAGAGCTGCACTCACTATTCTGCTGGTGCAGTCACTGTGTACATACATTACATTACTGATCCTGAGTTACATCCTGTATTATACTCCAGAGCTGCACTCACTATTCTGCTGGTGCAGTCACTGTGTACATACATTACTGATCCTGAGTTACCTCCTGTATTATACTCCAGAGCTGCACTCACTATTCTGCTGGTGCAGTCACTGTGTACATACATTACTGATCCTGAGTTACCTCCTGTATTACACCCCAGAGCTGCACTTACTATTCTGCTGGTGCAGTCACTGTGTACACACATTACATTACTGATCCTGAGTTACATCCTGTATTATACTCCAGAGCTGCACTCACTATTCTGCTGGTGCAGTCACTGTGTACATACATTACTGATCCTGAGTTACCTCCTGTATTACACCCCAGAGCTGCACTTACTATTCTGCTGGTGCAGTCACTGTGTACACACATTACATTACTGATCCTGAGTTACATCCTGTATTATACTCCAGAGCTGCGCTCACTATTCTGCTGGTTTACTCGCTGCCAATTAAATAGCTGTTTAAAGCGACCCCATGCACCAGCCCCCTTCATTGTTTTCCAGGCAGATCTCCATTGTTTTAGTAGTGGCTGTGTCTGGTAAATAATAAAAGTCCCCCCACCTCCCGATTTAATATTGTCGGTCTACTCCAGGGGTCAGAAACCTGCGGCGCTCCACCTGTAGCCGGTCAGGGCATACTGGGAGTTGTAGTTTCACAAGGGCAGTTGCTGGCACCAGGGCTTTTCTGAGAATAGGATAGTATTTTTCTATGGGGCCCCCTCTCTATTCATGTGATGTTATTGGGGTGACCACTAGATTCTACAGATGTAATAATGCCGTGGTGATGATCACACTGGCTATAATGGTGGATCTGGCTTGGAGCGCTGGCTCCGGCCGCACACGCTATCCTGTAACATGCACTTTACACAGCTGCGCATGGCTAACACACAGCTTTCTACATGTGGTATTTGACCTTTAGGGGAGCAGCGGAGGGGGAAGGAAAGTGAATGATGAATGTTTTATTACCAGTGACCTAATGCATGCTGTGCAATTTCTGTGTAACCATTTCCGTGCCGGTGAGCGCCGCATAACATCACTGCTCTGTCTCTTTTTTTACTTGTGGAAGGGGTTAATATCCTAAACCATATCACACTATCACACAGCGGGATAGGAACAAGACATATATAACATCTTCATTCTTTTATATACTTAAGTTTTTTTTCTGTAGCGATTTCCTACAGGACCCTTTATTAAAACGCTATATTTAAAGGTATTGTTCAGGATTAGAAAATCATGGCTGCTTTCTTTTAGAAACAGCGCCCCCTCTGACCACTGATTGTGCATGGTATTGCAGCTGCATTCGCTTCAGTGGGCCAAGCTGCAATGGAAACCTGGAAGTAAGTGTTTAAATTCACTGCAGCGCCTCCACTGGGGAAACTAAGCATTACACTGTGCCTATTCAGATCAGCGGGTGATGCAGGACAGGTCCTCCACAGCGAGAGATGCTCTATGTAACCGCTCTCTGGTTCTCTGCAGAGGCCTCGGACCCCTGGTACGTTTATGAACGTGGAGCACCGCGTCGAAATGTGTCTGGCAGAAAGCGACATCTCTCCCAGCATCGGAATACACATACGTCAAGGGATTTAGTGCATTTTTTTTGATCAGATTGCTTTTTGATTGAAGTTTTACATCAGAATATTTGGGGTCACTTTCGAGTGAATCTAACTGTAGTTTGCCACCCATTTATATTCCCCTGGTATGAATAACACAATGGGGGTAACATGATTTCAGCTCTTTTTCTCCACCGGCACGGAGAAGTCTCGAAGCCCATGCACGTGCCGTTGAGATACTATGGACCAGTTGGCACTTCTTAAGGTAGGCTTGCCTAGAAATAATACTCCTAGAGAAGACTCGGCATCCCAAATGGCAAGGAGAGAACTGCTGTGTCCCTCTCTATAAAGTGGGGGTACAGCCGTGCTTATATGGTTCATAGTTTGCCAGGGAAGCCATGCCTGGTGGAGAATGCGGTGCCTATGGCTCTGTAAGACGGACCTGTTGGGGTTATACTTGTCTGATATACCCGATCCTTTTCATTGTATACCTTGAAGCCATATGTTGGTAGAACATGTAGAACATGGACTACCTTCACCTGGGACATAGTCCTCTGCGAATATGACAAGTCTGCCAAAATCGTTTCTACTGTCAACTAGAAGGGATGTTGGCAGCTCGACGCGAGGGTGACCATGCCAGCCGATCACATTCATTCAGTGCCGTTATCATGACCGTTCTGTTCCTCTAGTCATGAATTTACTACACTACAATCCTAGAACCCTCCTGGAATTTTCCATTTACCGGATTGCAGAAATCGGAATTAAGTGCGATGAGTGAAAAACTGACCATAAATCTTTGTAATCAATCTGACCAACTTCCAACATCACACACTGGCCACTAAAGGACAAAACATTCGTTTCCTAATTTCTACACCCCCGTCTCCATCACATGCACAATGACAAGTGTTAGCCGTTGACCTGTAGTCGGATGGGGTAAGATATTTGCACTTGTACTTACACTTGACCGTGTTCCGGGACTCCTGTAAGCCAGATGGCTCAGACCCCCATCCAATAGACTGGCACACCCTTTCATCTCCTGGTCCTGATCTGGTGCTTAATCCTCTACCAGCCAAACACATCTTCCAGAGGCCAACACTGCGCTTGCGCCCTTCCTCCATGGTTTGGTAGACCCAGTTTGGAGTAAATGCAGCCACATTGTTGAGGATGAGCGACACCAATGCTACCGCCACAGCCGCAGCCACTAGTTTTTGCATGCCCATAGCCTTGTTGCCACCAGACCTCCACTTAGACAGGACGAGCCCTGCTGAACCGCACAGGGTCAGGAGCAGCTAGAGGACATCTCCGCTCATTTTGAGAGGTGAAAGCCTCCCAGAAATGGCCAAGCCACTGGCTTGGTAGTCCCATGTAAGGGAGATGTGAAGCAAAAAAAAAAAAGAAAAAAATCCCAAGAAGTTTCTGTCTCCAATCTATCCACACTCCTGCAAGGCAACCCCCACCTCCTGAAGTCGGAGATGCAACAGCATTCCCGTCTGGACCCCACCAAAAAAGGGCCCCCACGAATGGTGGAAATCAGACTCTGCTCTTCCCACGCTCCAAGAAGACAGATGTGTTCCAGATGTGGCCCCTCTCTGTCCACTCACAACCAAAGTGGGCGTCAAGTATCAGTCACTTAAAAAGTAGAGATTCCATATTAAAGGGGAATAGAAAACTTTCCATAGATTTTAAGGGGGGAAAAGTGAATTTTAGGAGCAGAAAGCAGTTTCTCCTGGCAGCTGCTGGAGGATGCTCGCTCAGTGAGCGCTCAGTAGCGTGTGTACGAGCGATGCAAACCACACACAGAGCGGGGACGGGGAGGCAGCAGCCAATAGGAAGTTTTTGTTTTACGGATATATATATATATTTGGCATGAAATTTTGTTAATTTGTTTCCTAACTGTCTCTCGGAGCAGAGGAAATGGTTGGGTTTTTTTTTTTTTTTGTCGCGGTTTCCCACCCCCATTTCTTTCTCATTGGAGAGTTTTGGTCAAGTGTTGGGTGTAGATAGATATTCTGCAAAGAACCTCAAAGCAGGATGCATTTCCTGGAAGGCAGATTTCCCCGTCCAAACACCCAATACCTTCCCTCCGACTTTGTATATTATTCCTCCTCTTACAAGAGGCTGAGCAGAAGGACAGAACTGCTCGGTCCTCCCCTCCGAGTCATAAGGAAAGCATTACTGTCAAATGTTCAGCTCTAAAAAGGCTGGGGGCCCCCAGATCAGCCCCTCACGGTAATTCATCATTTTGGATTTAAGGTATTTCCCCTTTAAGTAATAAAAATATCCACCAGTGCATCTAGTTTCCTGAGTAATCCTCTCCCATTTGTAGGAAAGCTGGGGACAATAAAGTACAACTAGGCAGATTTTGCCATTCAGGAGTTTTGGAAAGAAGAGTAAGTACCCAATTAAAGCTAAGTTTACAGGTTGCATATTTGCAAGCAAATCGGCAGTATAAGGGTAGATTCACATGATCGATGTCTCCACATATGGTCCGATATTATTTTTATTTTTTTTTTTGCATATGAGAAAAACTGTAAAAACTTCCCAAAAAATACATTGAACTTGAAAGATGACCGAAGAGGTTTGAAACATTTTTAGCAGTTTGGAAGAAGGTCAAAAGAGGGCGCTATGGAGAGCTCAAAATTCCCACAGCTATATAATCCAAGGGCCGATAAAGGAAAGGGAAAATATACGTCATCCCTTACTTTAATAACGGTTTTCTATTCCTTTTTTTTTTTTTTACATTGAAAGATTTTGAATCTTTTTTTTTTTTATTCAAATACATTAGAATTCCTTTAATCTGGCATCTGATAATTCAGAAGTTATTTCTTATCTGTATGGTTTTAATATATACGGTCACCATTGTTTTCACAAACTTTGCATAAGTCAATAGCACAAGCGAATATAAGAAGCTTTTAATATATATCTTATCTGAGAAACAGGCTTCTTTCTCCACTTATCAGTCACTTCTCTCCCCTTTTCACCTGCCTCCTGAACTTTTCATTTACTCAGAATATACAAGATAATATGGACTGCCAGCTCACTGAGCGATTGGATTACAAATACCTATTAAAGTCTATAGAAAGGGGAGGAGGAGAGAGAGAAAGAGGCGGAGACACATACAGACATGTGATGCAGCTTTCTAGTAAGTGTTTAAACTCGCCTAGAGCTAGATTCACAGCTACACTGCTCAGTACAGCAGTATAATGTCCCTCATGTGGCTGCTGCTTCTGAACATGTGCCACATAGAGGCATAAGAGCAGGAATCTCTCATGTCTGTGTGTGCTGTGTATGGGAGACATCATAGCAGTCAGTCTTTACCCACTAGGTCAGAGACAACTGAAAATTAGTGAGCGAACCCACAGGGGCAGACTGGGGAAAAATGCAGTATAAGGACCACAAATAGTCTTATTCCTTATGAACACATACAGGCAACTCGTTCTGAAAAGTCACCGGGAACGACAGGTGAGCTAGTTTAGGATTGAAGTTTTTAAGAGTTTTAAAAGTTGCAAAACTATCTGCTATGTTATTGCCACCACATGCTGGGTTCCCCAGAATCAAGAGGATAGGTAATAAGTGTCAGATTGCTGGGGTGCTACCAGTGATCATAAGAATAGGGTCCCGAGGCCCCCTGTTGAATGCAGTATAGGTGATGGAGACGAGGGTCACGGGTATCTCTATATACTTGTAAGGGTGGATTTAGTATTGATCTACATGTCCGAGTGACCGATGTTTATATACGGTAAGTGGGAACGTCCCTTTAATTAAAGACTCCACTTTTATACCCCTTCTAATAGTCACGTACCTCTCACCCACAGGGATGGGGCCCCACCTTATAGCGGCGTCACTGTATGAGCAGGAAAACGTTATCATGAGCTGTTCGGCTGGAGCTACAAATGTGATGAGTGTCCAGAGGAAGAGCGGGGTACACACCTTATCCTCTCTCCATGCCCACAATGATACTGTGCAAGGCCACGAATGAGTTAAAGAGCTGATGGCCCCCAGCCTGGAAAGCATAAAGTCATCAAGTCCACCTGATTAGGCCATAAAAGATTATATACTGCACTCCTGTGCAAAATAATAGCAGGGTGACATCAGTAATAGGTTTAATTAGTATTTTTGGCATTAAAGATCCTATAACATGGGAAAAAAAATCATGGCTAAGGTGTAAGCGAGTAATGGGTAATCAACACTCATGACGTGCATGCTGCTAATTGAGTGCAATTCGCTCATTTAATGAAAGTGGGGTGTCCTAATTAATGGCAGTGCCGAGTTCAATTAGTGAGATCATTCATTCTGTGAAGAAACAGGTGTCAATTATGGCCCTTTTTTTTAGGAATAGGGTAGCAAATGTTGTACCTGCTGTTTTTAGCCCTTGCTCAGGGAGTAAAATGGGCCGTTCCAGACATTTTACCGAAGGAGAAAGAACTTCGATCAAGAAGTTTGGCAACATCCTGGTTCCAGACCAACAAGATAGATGTGATGAAGTGGCCTGCCCTATACCCAGACCTCAATCCGATTGAGAATTTGTGGAGTGAGATCAAAAACGCTGTTATTGATACAAAACCTAAGAATGCAAAAGAAGTGTGGAATGTAGCGCAGTCAGCTCGGGCTGGAATATCTGATACCGGGTGTCAGATGTTAGGTGACTCCATGCCACACAGTTGTGCTCAAAAGTTTACATACCCGGCCGAATGTTTGCTTTCTTGGCCTTTTTTCGGAGAATATGAATGATAACACCAAAACTTTTTCTCCACTCATGGTTAGTGGTCGGGTGAAGCCATTTATTGTCAGACTACTGTGTTTTCACTTTCTAAATCATAATGACAACCCAAAACATCCAAATAATTATTAATGGTTAATACATGACCGCTGTCTGCCAGAAACAGCGCCCCCCCTTGTCCATGGACTGCATATGGTATGGCATCTCAAAGCAAATAAAAAGAATAGGACAAGTTTTTCTAATAAAGGAACGTTTCTCCTAATTAAGCGAGTGGTCCAGTCTAAAATAAAAAGTCTCCAGTCGCACAGAGTCTCTGCAGTCGTGTAGGGTGACTGCAGACTTTTCATTTCAGACCGGACAACCCCTTTAAAAAATTTTTTTTTTTTTTTTTTTTTTTACTCTTTCAACTTCATCGTTTTTTTAAATTTTACTCTTCGTTAGCTCTGAGCTCCCCAATATCCCGCTCTCCTCCTCCTCCTGTCATTCAGGCCCAGGGTTTCTTGCACTTCTTGGTCTAGAAACAGGAAATCCTCCTACTCCAGCATAGTGGGAATAGGAAGGGGATGACTGATGGGAAGCGATTGTGCGTACGTGTTCTCGTGTTCAGCCATCGATGTGATCCAGTACATGACACCTACATAAACACTCATCACTCCATCTACTAAACATCCCGGACAGAGATCCGAGGTCACCAGATATATCACTATATATTTATAGTCCACGGGAAAGCAAACGACATGGCCGCCGATCACAGAAATATCTGCAGCACATTTACTTAGCTACGCAGATTTGCCAACCTAAAAGTTGTAATGGCAGCCGCATGTTTTTTTTCTATGTTATGTGATAACTTTCATCAAATTTTTCCTATTTTTTTTATTGTAGTGAAACAGTCTGGGAGAACATGGCTCGCATGTGTGTGAAGACAAGAAGATTGGATGTGGCCAAAGTGTGCCTGGGAAAGATGGGCCACGCCAGGGGTGCCAAAGCACTGCGGGAGGCAGAGCAAGAGCCCGAGATAGAAGCCCGGGTGGCCATGTTGGCTGTACAGCTTGGAATGCTGGTGGGTAACATCTATGTACTCAAGGTCAGGTGAAGACAAATATGATACGATCTTGGGGAATTTAGAGAATTTTTATTACATTTTTTTTTTGTAGAGAGGTGTGGCAATCCCCGAAAAAAAATTGGCTTTAGTTTTTTTTATTATTATTATTATCGCAATTACCATACAATCCGATTCATTTTCTATTATGATACATTGGACTTTTACAGATGTTGGCTCATGTAGGTATGGATAGGCAGATGTGTTCTGCATGTATCATATCTGTTCTCTTCTGCAGGAAGACGCGGAGCAGCTGTACAAAACCTGCAAACGTTACGATCTTCTCAATAAACTGTACCAGGCCTGGGGTCAGTGGCAGAAAGCTATTGAAACCGCGGAGAACCATGATCGAGTTCATCTGAGGACCACCTATTATCACTATGCAAAGCACCAGGAGGCTATGGGGGACCGTAATGTATCACTCAGCTAGTAAGTTCACTGATGATGTTTTGAGTTTTATGGAAAGCGAGTGAACCCCTCAGTGACCCTCATTTGAAGAAGACATTATTGAACTAATCTTATTGTACTCCTTAGCTTTGAGAAGTCGGACACCCACCGTTTTGAAGTTCCTAGGATGCTCCTGTATAACCCTCAGACTTTGGAGGACTACATTAATAACAAGAAAGACAAGTAAGAACCTCCTGTGCGGAGGACTGTATCAAAAATACTTAAATTGTCGCATTTGGGGGTCTAGACACACACTTTAAAGGGAGTAGCTTTCAGTGCAGATTACATTTCAGGAATCATGTGCAACATACATCCGCCATAACATAGCAAGTCCCCGTGTGTCATCAAAACAGCTTTAACTCTGAGTCATAGACTCCACAATTTTTCGAGTGTCTTCGCCGCCGTGCTTGAAAAATACGTTCGATCCCCGCGCCTGCAAGTCTCACGGCTGTTCGACAACCGCAACACATGCAGGAATTGGCTGTTTGTTAGGCTCTCGAAGAATCGCGAGACATTCAGGTTCAGGACGTGAACATATTTTTCAAGCACGCCGAAGACACTCAGTTACCACACGAGCATGCTCGCATAACACCTTATCCGATCACATTCGCTCATCACTAGGACTGACACATTTCTAGTTGTAAGGAGTAACTTTTTAAGCAATTTGTAGCCCAGTTGCTCTTCTGTGGGATCAGACCAGGTATTATATTCAGGAACACACCACTAGACCTGCAATGTACAGGACGCACCCTTCAAGTTGTGCCATATACCAGCGACATACCACAACACCTGCTGTATACTACCGCCCAAGATCCATGGTATATCGGGAACTCCCAACAAGACCTGCCACATACCAGGAACACCCCACAAAGACCTGCTTTATACCAGCAACACACCACCTGCTGTATGTTGGAAACTGCTCATCAGGCCTGCCACATACCTGAAACATCTTACAAGACCTGTCATATACGGGAAAACCCAAAAAGCCTTGCCATATACCAGGAATACCCCCCACAAAACCTGCCGTATACTGGGAACACCCCACAATACCTGCCATATACCGGGAACACCCCACAAGACCTGCCGTATACCGGGAGCACCCCACAAGACCTGTGTTTATTTAGAGGACACCCCACAAGACCTGCCGTATACAGGGAACACCCCAAACGATACATGGTATACTAGGAATACCCCACAAGACCTGCCATATACCAGAATCACCCCACAAGACGTGGTATACCATTCTATGATTCTAAGGATAGCACGTGTATCTGAAACGCGTCAGATTGGAATCGCTCCTGTCCATGTGTGTTCTGTGCATGCTTTTAATTGAAGAATAAAGCTCCTCTTTTACTCCCCCGAGTTCTGTACACCTCCTCCTTTGCTATATATCTGTCATTAGGTACAATTGTTGGGATGGAGGTGATGTATTTTTATTTTTGGTCAATTTGAGCAATTACTTTAGAGGACACCAAAACTGATACTTTTGGAGAGTTTCTAAAGATCTGCACCCTACCTGTTTACTCTGACTAATATTATTATGGTATGTTACTGGAGATGATATCCCACCTTGAAAATTGTGGGGTCTCCTAATTCTCACATTAAACTATATCATCCACTGATATGAATGGGTCCCAGGACCTGGTAAATTACAGATTTCTGCTATTGCTGGTTGGACACTGCGCTGCGTTGGCTTTGTACTGGTAGCAGGATACAAAATCTGCAATAATATTTTACATATAATCCTGTAACTTTGTGTTTTCTTGTCATTCCCATACAGAATTCTCTGGAAATGGTGGGCTCAGTACCTGGAGAGCCAGTCCGATCTGGACGCTGCTCTGAAATATTATGAGCTGGCGCAAGACTACCTGTCTCTGGTGCGAGTACATTGCTTCCTGCACAACATTCAGAAGGTATGGGACCACAGCAGTATAGCAGTATATATGGAATGCATGCGTCATTCCCTCCACCCATTCAGGTGGGCAAGTAATGCATGCTACTTTTTCTTTCTAGGCCTCAGAAATCGCTAATGATACTGGTAACCTGGCAGCTTCCTACCACCTGGCACGTCAGTATGAAAGCCAAGGGGATCTAAAGCAGGCGGTGCATTTCTATACCAGAGCCCAGGCTTATAATAATGCCATCAGGCTTTGCAAGGTACATGACCTTTCTGACCGTACTATTCAAGGTCCATCAATATCAGGTGTGACCACATGTTTGTTCCCATACAGGAAAATAATCTGGATGATCAACTCATGAACCTGGCATTATTGAGCACCCCAGAGGACATGATGGATGCAGCGCGGTACTGCGAAGAGAAGGGAGAGCAAATGGATAGAGCGGTCATGCTGTACCACAAGGTAAATGGGAAACTGCTAAGGATTGGATGAGAAGAATATTGTTTAAAGCTGAACAGAATTCCATGATATAAAATGATTGTCCCATGTCATAAGAAAAGTCACGGCCAAATCGTGACAGTATGAGATTTGTACAATTGAGATCACATGCAGACTAGCGAATTGGTAGAAGCTCAGAAGTCTAGTCGGCACGTGACCGCGAGTATACGAGTCGTATACTTGCAGTCAAATGACCGTCCGCTGTAACACTTGGCGGTCTGTAATCACTGCAGACTTTTATTATAGGATCAGGCAACCCCTTTAATGCAAGTTTGTGTGATGGGAAGCAGAGGATATGGGCCTCTGTAACAGGAAAGTAGAACTCAAGCCTCTGTAAGGATATGACATTTACACAGAATTTTAGCTCTATACATGAAAAAAAATTCCATTTTTGCACCTTAGCATAGTTGCAGTTTGCTTGCGTTGTTTGAGGTCTGAATCCCTCTTCTTCAGATCCAAAGTTAACACGTTTTCCACTTTCTCCCCACTTACATCTAGTCGGGTCATCTCTCCAAGGCGTTGGAGTTGGCGTTTGCTACGGAGCAGTTTGGGGCTCTTCAGCTGGTAGCCGAGGACCTAGATGAGAAGTCTGACCCGGCCCTACTCGCTCGCTGCTCAGATTTCTTCATCCAGCACAACCAGTTTGAGAAAGCAGTGGAATTACTACTGGCAGCTAAAAAGGTAAAATTCTTTTCGTGAACACGGAACACAATCGATCTGTTCAGTCAATGATGACCGGCACTGTGACTCCAGGGTAAGAGCATATACAAGTGTAAGGGTGTATACAGGATTCAGCAGAGCAGCCAACATTTGTATTGAGACCGAGGGTCAATATTCCAAGTCCATTGAAACTCTTCAGTAAATCTGAAAGTGGAGAAGACTGCAGCACTTCAACAAAAAGTAAGCTGAAGATTTCATCCCACACCTTGATGCAAAGTTTCATCCCATAAGGATTAAGTGCTAGGTGTATACAGGCCTTACATCTCCATACACTGTGTAGTGGTCGTTCTCCGGTACTACAGCTCAGCTCCTATTAAAGTGAATGTGATCTGAGCTGCAGTACCTGAGGACGGCCACTACACGGCATATGGAGTTGTGCACTTTCGGTTCCATACACTGTTTACATTTAGCTGAGGATGATCACAACTGATAGATGGGGGTGCCGAGTGATGGATCCCCACAAGTCCTGGACAACCCATTTATTGATTAGGGGAAATATACATTACCAATGTAATGAATAAAGCAGGTGGGAGTGCTTCCACACTGGTGTCAAGACATAAGTAACCGGAATGTGAGAAAGTTAATGAGCCATAGGTAGATTCCCAGCAAAAAACTTCAAAGTATCGTCATGAGTGCGCATGCTCAGTCACTTTATATTGCCAGAGCCCACAGGAGTTACACATGTGCAGATACATAATATTTCTAAAGCCAGAAGGATACGTATGTGTAGTCACGTATGCTATTTGTAGAGCCAGCAGAACAGTCGGGCATGCGCAGTTACATATGATATTTCCAGAGCCAGCCGAGAAGTCGGACTTGAGCAATCACATGATATTGCCAGAGCCAGCATAACAGTCGGGCATGCACAGTTACATATGATATTGCCAGAGCCAGCAGAGAAGTCGGACTTGAGCAATCACATGATATTGCCAGAGCCAGCAGAACAGTCGGGCATGCACAGTTACATATGATATTGCCAGAGCCAGCAGAGAAGTCGGACTTGAGCAATCACATGATATTGCCAGAGCCAGCAGAACAGTCGAGCATGCGCAGTTACATATGATATTTCCAGAGCCAGCAGAGAAGTCGGACTTGAGCAATCACATGATATTGCCAGAGCCAGCAGAACAGTCGGGCATGCACAGTTACATATGATATTGCCAGAGCCAGCAGAGAAGTCGGACTTGAGCAATCACATGATATTGCCAGAGCCAGCAGAACAGTCGGGCATGCGCAGTCACATAATTTTTTCCAGAGCCAGCAGAAAAGTCGGGCATGCGCAGTCACGTGATATTTCCAGAGCCAGCAGAACAGTCGGGCATGCGCAGGCACATGATATTTCCAGAGCCAGCAGAACAGTCGGGCATGCGCAGTCACATGATATTTCCAGAGCCAGCAGAACAGTCGGGCATGCGCAGGCACATGATATTTCCAGAGCCAGCAGAACAGTCGGGCATGCGCAGTCACATGATATTTCCAGAGCCAGCAGAACAGTCGGGCATGCGCAGGCACATGATATTTCCAGAGCCAGCAGAACAGTCGGGCATGCGCAGTCACATGATATTTCCAGAGCCAGCAGAACAGTCGGGCATGCGCAGTCACATGATATTTCCAGAGCCAGCAGAACAGTCGGGCATGCGCAGGCACATGATATTTCCAGAGCTAGCAGAACAGTCGGGCATGTACAGATTCCTAATACATGAGGTTTTGTGGTAAAAGGCATAAAGAAAAACTAACTTGCTTGGCTGCATCTAGTCGGTGTCTAAGATCCATGTATTAACCAGTTGTAGTGGCAGTAAATGTAATCTGGCCACTTAGTTGTTTTGCACGGGACGCTGCTTTTGGATCTTTTGTGAGTTTGTCAGCTAGTTTATGACCATGAACTATGGGAAATGATGTCATTACTATAAGTACTATATTGTGTGTTTGCTTAACTAAGACCTTTAGGGTTAGAATGCTGTATCCGACTGAGGGGGAATATTATTGTATAGTTTACACTATAAACTGCTTTTATGCCCAGTATAAGGCACTCACTGCGGCTCCTAAAAATAATTGCTATATACTATGGAATAATATCAAACTCTCGTAATATATTAATAATAGAGTTTTGCCATAAAAAAAACACTTTTCCAGTATAACATCATTTATAGACATACAGGGAGATGTATCAAAAGTTTAGCTAAAGTAAAGTGGAGAAGTTTTCCTTAGCAGCCAGTCTGATCCTCCAGATTCTGTCCCTGGTCTCTTACGATGGATAGTTATATGATGGATACTTATCCATCGTAAGAGATCAGGGACAGAATCTGGAGGATCAGACTGGCTGCTAAGGAAAACTACTCCACTTTACTTTACCTTTTAATAAATCATCCCAAGAGAATACAATACCAAAGTATGACACTGTCTCCATGGCTCCATGTCCAATTTCTGGTGTATGTCGGTCCTGCAGTACTATGATGCCCTGCAGCTGTGCCTGGAGCAGAATCTCATCATCACCGAGGATATGGCGGAAAAGATGACCGTGTCCAAAAATTCCAAGGAGCTTAGTGAGGAAGCTAGACGGGAACTGCTCGAAAGGATCGCTGACTGCTGCATGCGACAAGGGAATTATCACCTTGCTACCAAAAAGTACACCCAGGCTGGGAACAAGTTAAAGGTATGATTTGACATTTGGATGAAGCCATGCACCGCATCTGCTTCCTTGCCCTTTGACTCCAAATCAGAAAATTATAGCAGCCCTTTATTAGGGACATGGTCATAACCAATCCAGCAACGTAGGGATCAGTACTCCAGCTATATCCAACCGCAGGTTGCTTATCCCTGCAACCTCCCTGCATTTGCTCACACCCACAGATAATCAGGCTTCTTGGGATTTGTAGTGTATTACAGTTGGAGTGGCGCAGGTTACTGAGCCCAGCAACCTCCTGGCATTTCCTCACACCCACAGACCAGCAGGGCTTCTTGGGATTTGTAGTGTATAACAGCTGGAGTGGTGCAGGTTGCTGAGCTCAGCAACCTCCCGGCATTTCCTCACACGCACAGACCAGCTGGGCTTCTTGGGATTTGTAGTGTATAACAGCTGGAGTGGCGCAGGTTGCTTATCCCTGCAACCTCCCTGCATTTGCTCACACCCACAGATAATCAGGCTTCTTGGGATTTGTAGTGTATTACAGTTGGATGTGGTGCAGGTTGCTGAGCTCAGCAACCTCCCGGCATTTCCTCACACCTGCAGACCAGCAGGGCTTCTTGGGATTTGTAGTGTATAACAGCTGGAGTGGCGCAGGTTGCTGAGCTCAGCAACCTCCCGGCATTTCCTCACACCTGCAGACCAGCAGGGCTTCTTGGGATTTGTAGTGTATAACAGCTGGAGTGACGCAGGTTACTGAGCCCAGCAACCTCCCGGCATTTCCTCACACCTACAGACCAGCAGGGCTTCTTGGTATTTGTAGTGTATAACAGCTGGAGTGGCGCAGGTTGCTGAGCCCAGCAACCTCCCAGCATTTCCTCACACCCACAGACCAGCAGGGCTTCTTGGGATTTGTAGTGTATAACAGCTGGAGTGACGCAGGTTGCTGAGCCCAGCAACCTCCCGGCATTTCCTCACACCCACAGACCAGCTGGGCTTCTTGGGATTTGTAGTGTATAACAGCTGAAGTGGCGCAAATTGCTGAGCCCAGCAACCTCCCGGCATTTCCTCACGCCCACAGACCAGCAGGGCTTCTTGGGATTTGTAGTGTATAACAGCTGGAGTGGCGCATGTTGCTGAGCCCATCAACCTCCCAGCATTTCCTCACACGCACAGACCAGCAGGGCTTCTTGGGATTTGTAGTGTATAACAGCTGGAGTGGCGCAGGTTGCTGAGCCCAGCAACCTCCCGGCATTTCCTCACACGCACAGACCAGCAGGGCTTCTTGGGATTTGTAGTGTATAACAGCTGGAGTGGTGCAGGTTGCTGAGCCCATCAACCTCCCAGCATTTCCTCACACGCACAGACCAGCTGGGCTTCTTGGGATTTGTAGTGTATAACAGCTGGAGTGGCGCAAATTGCTGAGCCCAGCAACCTCCCGGCATTTCCTCACGCCCACAGACCAGCAGGGCTTCTTGGGATTTGTAGTGTATAACAGCTGGAGTGGCGCATGTTGCTGAGCCCATCAACCTCCCAGCATTTCCTCACACGCACAGACCAGCAGGGCTTCTTGGGATTTGTAGTGTATAACAGCTGGAGTGGCGCAGGTTGCTGAGCCCAGCAACCTCCCGGCATTTCCTCACACGCACAGACCAGCAGGGCTTCTTGGGATTTGTAGTGTATAACAGCTGGAGTGGCGCAGGTTGCTGAGCCCATCAACCTCCCAGCATTTCCTCACACGCACAGACCAGCAGGGCTTCTTGGGATTTGTAGTGTATAACAGCTGGAGTGGCGCAGGTTGCTGAGCCCAGCAACCTCCCGGCATTTCCTCACACCCGCAGACCAGCAGGGCTTCTTGGGATTTGTAGTGTATAACAGCTGGAGTGGCACAGGTTACTGATCCCTGTAGTTTCCCCACATCAGAGAAAAAAAAGGAGCATCGGGTCTCACCATAGTGTATTGACTTTATATGTTTTCTTTTTTTTTCCAAGGCTATGAGATCTTTATTGAAGTCAGGTGACACTGAGAAAATTGTGTTTTTTGCTGGAGTTTCCAGACAGAAAGAAATCTACATCATGGCAGCCAATTATCTGCAATCTCTGGATTGGCGGCAGGATCCCCATATTGTCAATAACATCATTAACTTCTACACCAAGGGCAGAGCCCTTGACCTTCTGGCTGGTTTCTATGATGCCTGCGCTCAGGTGAGTGATCGATACGAGGACGTTACAATAAATGGCGAAACCCCCTTTGTCTTCTCCTGAATCCTCATTTCTGCCTTAGGTAGAGATTGATGAATATCAGAATTATGAGAAGGCCATGGGAGCACTGACCGAGGCGTACAAGTGTTTGTCTAAAGCCAAAATGCGCAGCCCGGAGGAGCAAGAAAGACGACAGTCTGATATGCAGAATAAAATTACTCTGGTCAAGAGGTTTATTCAGGCTCGTAGGTAATGTGTGCAGAGCCTACTGCGGCACGGATCAGAACGGTGCAAATGGAGATAAAACAGCGATATTTTCATAATTCATAGTTTTCCAGGGCTGTAACATTAAAGGGGTTGTCCCGCCTGAGACTTCAGAAGTCACAGAGTGACTGCAGACTTGTAGCCTAAGGCCAGTCAGCCCCTTTAAAGGCCTCGGGTGTGACTCTGATATGAGAGCTGCCGTGCCATGTTCCCTTCTTTCAGCCCTGTACATTTACTACTTACTCAGGCCCATTCAGTCTATTGGGGGTGAGCTATAGTAGCAGACATAACTGCAAATACAGAACCGTGCCTGGTAAATATTGAAGGGGTCTTGGCGCTCGCTGGTGTCCTACGACTCTTTTATGCAACTGATCAGAAGGTACCACGAGTCGGACCACCACCATTCTAATAATGGTGGGCAATCTAGCGTTGTAGTCCAGTTCTAGTGCAACATAATGCCTAAATAAATACCGCCATGCTTTGCTGAAGTAATACTAACATACACTTGTTCTTTATCTCTGTGGGTACCTATGGTTATCACAGGTCTTACCCCGCAGACAAGCAGGAAGCCATCAGACAGTGTGAGCTGCTGCTAGATGAGCCGGATCTGGAGGGGGCTGTCCGCATCGGCGATGTGTACGGTTTTCTGGTGGAACATCATACACAGCAGGGAGACTTTCAGAAGGTACGGTAGATGTCGGTGTCCTTTCTGGCCCATCAATGTGATTCCTACGTTGTGCAGATCACCTGCTATGTTACTGCACAGCGCATTATTTGTGTTTTTGGTAGCATCCCATCTTCACGCTGTCATTATCGCGTCCTTTCTCTTCAGGCGTACAGGTGCCTAGAAGAAATGCGATCTAAGATGCCGTCCGTGAATCTCAGCTACTACGTACCACAAAGCACGGTGGAGGCCGTGTATCGGGCCCTCTCCATCCCGCTCGCACATCAGTCCACGGAGCACGTGCGGCACAACAGCGTAGAGGACAGCGAAGAGGTGGAAGAGGCGCCTGACATAGACTATGACGGTTAACTCTTTCCTGGTCACAGATTCAGCTTTTTGGGGGGCTCACGGTCATCACATTTGACACATATCTCTAAAAACGTTGGCGGCCTTTGCAGCAAATGTCCCAATGCTGCTAAATACCCTGAATCACCCAACGTATGACACCGGCATGAGGGATGAACCTGAATAACTCCAGACTTTTTTAACAGGCTTAATGTGAGCCCACCATTTTTTTTTTGCCATAAATTCGACATACTATAGTACCATTAAGCACTGTGTACATGTCATGCAGTTATAATATTATAAGGGGTGTTATTACTTTTGCAATCCACGTATTTATTGCTACAGTGCCACTAAAAAAATTTTAAAACAGACTTGATCAAAAATCAAAAATTGTGTACACAGTTCTTATGCAGGCCTATATTTCTCCATGGTAACAGACTGAGTTGTCGATTGACAGTTCGCTCCTTCTTCCCCTATCTTCTTGTTAATGTGCAGACGGAGAAGAGTAAAACATGACTGCAAGAGCCGACTACACAGGGTTTGTTTGCAGTCTGTTACCATGGAGACACCTGGTTCTATATAGGAGCTGTATACACAAAACAGTTGGAAATACTCAAACAATAAAAAAAAAACACTTTCTTTTTTATTTAGGTGCATTGAAACAATAAAAAAGTGGCACAAGTGTGCATACCCTGTGATGTGGCGCAGGGAACGGAATCTTACACAAATCGTCCCTTTCCCACTGACCAAATCATAGCCAAAGTCTGACCGATTTAATGTCTGCCGTTCCCACAGTCGCACCACCATAGGTATGTAACTACCGGCCTGCTCTTACTTTTTTTATACACTATTTACAGCAGAAGAGAAACCCGAGAAACGCGGCTTTCTATATAAGTAAATTATTTTTTATTGTATGTTTCTATATAAGTGTATATATAAAAAGATTTTATTATTTCTTGTACGATATTTTCTGCAAAGGAGAATACTTCAGTCTCTCTCTGGAGGACTCGATACATCTGTGCCAGTGATCTCAATGGAAAACTGTGTAATGCTTCATTTCACCAGAGGTGGCACTGCAGGGAAATGTAACACTTGCTATTGATCGCGCCACAGATTAGTGCTGATCACTGATTGTCCCATCAGCTCAAAGTGTACGACCCTCTTCAGTCTGTGTAGGTTTAGTGTACGTACAGAAAATTCATAAAACACTTGTAAGAAAAATATTTTTATAGGCATGAGCAATCCAATAGAGAAAAATCTAAAACAATAAGTTGGAAGGCATGTACTTTTTTTTTTAAACAGCTCCACTTCTGTTCATAGGCTGTGTGTGGTATTGCATCTCCTCTCCATTCAGGTGAAGCATTATTGGAGCATGATGGTCTATATTCTGCTGGCTTATGGAAATGTATTTACAGTGCCTACAAGTAGTATTCAACCCCCTGCAGATTTAGCTGGTTGACACATGCGGAATTAACTTGGCATTGTGACATTTGTACTGTAGATCAGCCTGGAAGTGGGAAATGCACTGCAGCAAAAATTTTTGTTTTAATTTTTTTTTTTTTAAAAAACGTTAAAAGTTAATTCAGAGTGTCATTTATTATTCAACCCCTCAAACCACAAGAATTCTGTTTGGTCCCCCTAAAGTATTAAGAAGTAGTTGAGGCACCAAGAATAATGAGCTTCACATGTGT
>JARQOD010000007.1:112789227-112806173 GCA_033576555.1 Oophaga sylvatica | reverse complement strand
AAGGGGGCAGCATTTAACAGTAACCCCCCCAGGGGGTGGAGTTTAAGTCCGAAAATCAAGACTTTGCTGCAGTCTCTCGGAGCCTGGGCTCCCCCTGACAGATCCCCTCTCGAAAACCCCAATGAATGAGTGCTGCAGTAGTTTGCGAGAACGGGGGAAGTTAAAAATAAAGTGCCCTGACTTACCACAAAAAAACAAATTTTTTCCTTAAAACATTTCTTCGTCATCCTAACCCTTTCAAAAAAGATCACTAAAGGTTTTTCAGGTTAGGCCCGTGAATTATTAAGGGGGGTTCCTTAGCGGAGGGAAGGTAGAAAAGATTAGGTTGTTCGAACCAACTCTCTTGCCGGTTCTTTAAAACGATATCAATACGGTGCAGTAGTTAATAATCCCTAACGCGTGGGGGGGGGCACGAGAAATTTTCACCTTAACATGGGATAACCCCTTTCGAAAAATAATTTTTTGGGGAATTTCCTGGGTACAAGGGCCCATTTCCTGAAACCAAAGGGGCATTTTTCATACCGAGTCTTACCTTGGCAAAAAGAAAAAGGGGCTCTTCAGGTTCACCCGATTGGGGCCAAAAAAATCCCCCTGGCTAAAATAAAATCTAAGGGATCCAAACAATCATCCCAGTCTCAATAAGGGGTTTGCCCATTTAAACCTTTTTTTGGAAAGCAACATAATTTTAACCCCCTAGATTTTTCAGGGGGAAATTGGAAGCATGTGCGAAAAAAAAAGATTACTTGTTAAAAAAATCCCTGTTTTTTCAGTTCACCCCCAAAAAAACAAAAGGGGCAACGGGGAAAACCCCCCCATCCCCCGGGCGGAGCCTGGATCGCCCCCCAAAAACCCCAAAATCCGGGTTTTAAAACCGGGTAGTCTGTCCAACCTTTTGCATATTGTGTTTTTTGGGGTCCTGAAGATTTGAAAAAGGGGGTTTTACTGCAACCTGCAAAGGGTATTATCAGCATCCCAAATTCCTTCATGCGGGCCTCCATTTTCCCCATTTTTTTTTAAAAAAAAGGAATGGAAGAAGAGGAAGGAGAAAAAAAAACAATGTGTTCACCTGTGGGGAAAATGAAGAAAAAAAAATTAAGGAAATGTCACCGGGGGTGGTTTGAAATCCCCACCATATATCACAGAAACTTTCAACCAGACATCAAAAACCCGGTTTCGGACAAAGGAAGAGAGAAAAAAAAAAAAAAAAAATGTGTTTACCTTTGATAACTCGCAGAAAAAAAACTTAAGGGAAAAGCTCCCCTGGAAGGTTGGGAAAAAGTCAAAACCCTGTTTCACAGAGGTACAAGGACACCTATCCAATACAGCGAAACTTTCCAGCCCCCGCAGACATAACGTTTGGCTTCAGAATCTTGTAATGTTTGAACAGTTCATATAGGTCTTGGTTGGGGGGCGATGAAAAATTTTAGAAAACGGTTGAAAAAAAAAGTCTTGTTTTGTTCTAAAATTGGAAAAAAAAACATCAGGTTGCAAAACCCGAACGGACACACAGGCCAAAGAATCAAGTTCTAAAAAAAACCCACAAAGATTCAACTTTTTCTATGTTACCGTCCATGCAACCGGAGGCTTTAAGGCGGGGTTTAGGTCCACAAAAACCCCAGATTTTTTAGAAATGGCTGGAGTACAAAGCCCCAAAGGTTCGGGGTCAAAAAAAAGGTTTTTACTGAGGCCAGATTCTGAAACCTGATTGCTCGGGGGTGCTGTTTAAGAAGCAAAGAGAGAATCAGGGCGGGAACATAAAGCTGGAAAACTCCATTTAACTGGGGCAAGATAGCTCAGCAAAAAAGAAAGAAAAAAGGCCGACGAACAAACGATTTTTCAGAAACAGATTACAGAACCTTAATTAGAAAATTTTTTTAAAAGGGAAAGGGGGAGTCTGCAGGACCCGGGGACAAAAAAAAGGGGATAGCGCAAAATCCATCTGCGAGGCCGGGTCAGGACAGTCCCCAAGGGGCCCCTGTGGCGGAAAGTTTCCCCCGGCTGGTTGGCCGTTACGGAAGGGGGGGAAGATGGATCTCCCTACGAGGTAGGGGGGTTTTCAAGTTTTTGGGGGGTACTGCATCCGCACCGGGCAATCCCCGGCAGTCACAGTAGAGAGACTGGGGTTTTTGACGTGGACTGGGGCGGGGTTTTTCCAAAAGGGTAGCTTTTTTGTTACAAGGTGTAGCCTTTGGATCTGACCTCCGGAGCTGATTCCCCAAGGAAGGCAAAAAAAGGTTTATGCAGCGAAGAGCTTGACTTCTGCGTCTGGCAGGAATCCGGTAAAAGTCGGCGGCCCTTTTTGGCCAGGGAGGGTTTTGGTCAGCCCCCTTGGGGGGGTGTCCCTTTTTTCGGAAAAGGACCTCTCAGAAATCCCCACCCCTGGAAACAAAGTTTCCGTCAAGAAAAGCAGAAGTGCCCAAAAAACCCCCTAAGGCGGCTGATGCCAATCTCACTGGGGGGCCCGAGTGGGGGGTCCCCGCCCCAATTTAAAATTTTACTTGGGTTTTCCCCCGTCTCGACACCTGGAGAGGGGGGTTGTATGGAGGTACTTTATAGATTTTCTTTCGCCCAAATTTTTTCCCCAACCCGCATTCTTTAGACCCCGAGCTATTTGCCCCTTTACTGCGAGGGTCATTCCCCCTTTGCAAAGGGGGGTTGGGGACCCGGTTTCCCGCGGAGGACCGGGGGGGAGGGGTTTTTTTCCAACCTCTTTGTGGTCCCCAAAAAGGGGAAAAATTTCGCCCCCCTTCTGGATCTCAAAAGATCGAATCGGATTTCCCCACCCAAAAATTCCGCTGGTCGTTCGCTCCCCTTTGGCAGCCTTTTTGCAAACGACTTTTTTGGGCAACGCATCGCCGCTATTTGCATGTTACAGTCGGAAGGGGGACCACCTTCCTTCGTTTTGCCCAAAGGGAGGCCGTTTGTTTCGGTACGGGACGAGCAAAAAAAGGCAAATCACCAGGAATTGGAAAATTAAAGGGGGGCAGTACCTGACAACCCCACAACTAAGCAGCCGGGAGCGTTTTTCCACGTTTTTTCCCAGACGCCCCGTACAGCCTGAAAACTAATAAACCCCCAAAAATAAAAAAGGAAAGCTTTTTGCCCCGGGGGAAAACCCCAAAGATAATGAAAGCCCCCAAAAAAATAAGGCGGTTAGACAAAATGAAAACTGACAAAAGAAAGAAAAAAAATATGAGCAAACGCTGGGGGGCCCCAAAAAAATAAAAAAGAAAAGGTAGAAGGGTACTTCTGAATCCCCCAAAACCCTGAAAAAACCCAACCCCCTAATATTCCCCCCAGATCAAAAAGACCTTTCCCCCTAAATTAGTTTTGGTGTAACAAAAAAAAAACCAGCCCCCGAAAAAAAGGAAAAAGAAGTTCAACTAAGTGGCTGAACTAAACTGGAGGGCAAAACCCCCCCGGGGGGACCCCAAGGCCCCCCCAGAATGCAGGACAAAAAACAAAAATATAGCAAAAAACAAAAAGAGAAAGTCTTTCTGTTAGCAGGAGATGCAGACACACACGGGCCAAGGGAAACAGGAATAAGGTTCAACCAGAAATTTACACCGAAGAGGGAAAGGTGACTCCCTTATATAAGACCAGTCAGAACACCCGATTCCCCCTCCAATCTTCACTGAAAAACCAGCCCGTTTTTAAAAAGGAACCCCCTGCCAGAACTCATCCAAACCATCAAAACAGTACCCCCCCCCGAGGGGGTCACCGAACCCCCCTTTAGAACCCCGGCGGCAGTGAGTTCTATGATACGCACGGATAAGTCTCCCGCATGGGGGCCAAGCAAAAACCAAAATTGTTTTTACCTAACCCCCTTCCCTTTTAACCAAAAACTGGATTTCCGTCTAGAAAAACGAGAATCTAAATTTTTTTCAACCCCTACCCAGTTGCCCCAAAAACCCAAAAAGGGTCAGGAGGCCAGCAGCAGGAAAACCACGGCTCAACAAACCTCTTCAACAAGGACTTGTGGAAACTTAAAAGGCTTTAAATGTCCCCGGGGGGAAAACAAAAAAAAGAAACAGGATTAATAATTCCGATTTTATAAGGTCCTGAACCTAGCAAAAAATTGGAGATGTACTCTCATGGAATTCTTTTTGGGCAACCAAAACCCAATCCCCCCCCTTTAAACCCCGACCATCGTTAGCCCCGGTTAGCAAACCCCCCGGCCTTCTTGAAGAGGGGGAACCTCTCCCCCACCCCGGTCCCAAATTGCTGCATATGCCCACAACGAGTCACACCTGGCGACAGAAGCCCGTTGTTAAGAAAATCGAGGGGGAAACCCGAAAATTCGAAAAACGGAGACACAAAAAGGCAAGTAGCCCTATTTTTTAAAAGCAAACTCAGCCCCAAAGGGAAAAAAGAGACCCCTCATCCCCATCAGCAGACCAAAGCATTTAGATAATCCCAATGTCTGGTTTTTTCTCATTTGACCATTGGTTTTGGATGAAATGCCAAGGGGGAAAAACAATGAACCCCATTTAGAACAAAAAGTCCTCCAAAAATTGGAAACAAACTGGACTCCCCCGTCAGACACAATGTTCTCGGAATGGTTAACGAACCCCGTGCTGAAAAGGGAAAAACGGCACCAATTCAGAGGAGGAAAAGGAACTTAGGTAATGGACAAGATGTATCATTTTGGAAAAAACCATCAAAAACCCAGGGTGGCATTCTCTGGGGAAAAGGAAAAGGCGGAAAAAAATCCAAGAGATATGGGTCCTGGCTCTTGGCCAGGGGGAAAGGCATAAAAAAACCCCTAGAGCAGAGCAAGGCTTGGAGCGGGAAGTCCCCCCGGATGCCAATTTTCCCGCATCAGGACAAGGTAGGCCCCAAAAGGACCGACTAACCCAATTCTGGTACCAAAAAATTCCGGGGTTCCCCCCAAGGGAACAATGAATCTAGACTACACCTTTTTCCCCTGAAGAGCCTTTAATGAAGTAGGTTGGACCCAATCACAGATGGCCTGAACCTTGACCGGGTCCATTTCAGTAACAGATGGGACAAAATGAATCCCAGAAATGAGATCCTCTGTACGCCAAAAAGACACTTTGATCCCTTCACATACAGAGCATTCTCTCTCAAAATCTGGAATACAGTTCGAACATGTTTCACATGAGAGTCCCAGTCATTAGAAAAAATCAAGATATCATCCAAATAAACAATCAGAAATTTGTCCACAAAATCCCTAAAAATGTCATTCATGAAGGACTGGAAGACGGAAGGAGCATTAGTGAGCCCAAAGGGCATCACTAGGTACTCAAAATGCCCTTCAGGGGTATTGAATGCCGTCTTCCATTCATCCCCGTGCTTAATGCGAATAAGGTTATACGCCCCCCTGAGGTCAAGCTTGGTAAACCAAGTAGCGTCTTTCACCCTGGAAAACAGGTCAGAAATTAAGGGTAACGGTATTGATATTTCACAGTAATATTGTTCAAGAGACGATTATCAATACACGGCCTTAATGAACCATCCTTTTTGGCCACAAAGAAAAAACCGGCACCTAAGGGTGAAGAGGATGGTCTGATATGACCCTTCTCCAATGATTCCTTGATATAAGACCGCATAGCGTCATGTTCAGGTACAGACAAGTTAAAAAGGCGACCTTTAGGGAATTTACTACCCGGCACTAATTCAATAGCGCAGTCATAGCTCCTATGGGAGGCAAGGATGCAGATTTACTTTCGCTAAACACATCAGAAAAATCAATCAAAAAGTCAGGAACATCCTGAGCCTGGGGGAGGCAGAAAAAACAGGAGTGTTGGTATTAACACATTGGCAGCCCCAACTGGTTACAGACACAGATTTCCAATCCAAAACAGGATTATGAGACTGTAACCAAGGGAAACCCAACACGATAATGTCATGCAGATTATACAGAACCAAAAATTTGCAGCACTCCTTGTGATCAGGTTCAACCCTCATTATCACCTGAGTAGAAAACTGGGGTTTATTCTCAGCCAAAGGGGTAGAATCGATCCCCAGTAGGGGAATAGACTTCTGTAGGGGTATCAAGGGAAACCCACAACGTTTAGCAAAATCATAATCCATCAGGTTAATAGCTGCTCCAGAATCAACGAAAGCCTGAGCAGAAAATGAGGACAGAGAGCATATCAGAGTGACAGTTAATAAAAACTTAGTCTGAACACTACCCAAGACAACTGAGCGTGCAAAACGTCTTCCCCGCTTAGGGCAGACTGAAATAGCATGAGAGGCATCACCACAGTAGAAACATAACCCATTGCGCTTTCGAAACTCATGACGCTGTGCCCCAGACACCACTCTATCACACTGCATGGGTTCAGAAGCTGGTTCACAAGGCAACACCATTCCACGCATACTTCTCCGCTCACGCAAACGTCTGTCAATTTGAATCGCTAATGACATAGAATCATTGAGACCAGAGGGGACAGGGAATCCCACCATAACATCCTTTACATTATCTGACAGACCCTTCCGGAAAAGGGCTGCCAAAGCGTCGTCATTCCATTTGGTCAGGACTGCCCACCTACGGAATCTCTGACAGTATAACTCAGCGTCATAAAGCCCCTGATTTAATGCCAACAAGGCTTTTTCAGCTTGATCAGTGACATTAGGCTCATCGTACAATAACCCCAAAGCCTGAAAAAATGCATCAACATCACTCAAAACAGGATCCCCAGGTGTCAGGGAAAAAGCCCAATCCTGAGGATCGCCGCGCAGGAGAGAGATGATAATTTGAACCTGCTGCGCTGCGTTCCCTGAGGACTTAGATTTTAAGGCAAAAAACAATTTACAATTATTTTTGAAATTCTGAAACTTAGCTCGATCCCCTAAAAACAAATCTGGCATGGGAATCCTAGGTTCCACAACAGGCAACCTAGCAAGATAGGTAGCAATACTCCGAACCTCAGCGGCAAGCTGATCCACACGGCCAGACATCTGTGCAAACTCCATTGAGAGAAAAGATCCTCCCCAGCACCCAGAGATACAGAGGGAAAAAAATGCAACAAACAGAAAAATATCTCTGACAACTCTGACAACCTTTTTTCTTTCACAATATTTTTTTTCCCTTCTGTGAGTACCATACAATTTTCAATTTTTGGCCGGTGATACTGTTATGTTTCGGTAGCTGAGGAGCGCAGGCAAAAAAGGCAATACACCAGAGAAGTTGGAATCTATGAGATTGCAGTACCCTGACTAACCACCACAACTAGAGGCAGCCGTGGAGCGTTCCTACGTTGGTCCTAGACGCCTCGTCACAGCCTGAGAAACTAACTACACCTAAAGATAGAAATAGGAAAGCTATCTGCCCCGGAGCAGAACCCCAAAGATAATAGAAAGCCCCCAAACAAGTAATGGCGGTTAGACAAGATGAAATACTGACACAGAAAGAAAATAGTATGAGCAAACTCTGGGGCCCAAACTAACTAAATAGAAAAGGATAGGAAGGGTACTTACTGCAATCCCAGAAAACCCTGAAAGGCACCAACTCTACTAATTTCAAAAACACCTGAGATCATACGACCTCTTCCACCTAAATTAGTTCTCTGGTGTAACAAAATCAAAACAGCAGCCACTGAAAAAACTGGAAAAAGCAAAAGTACAAACATAAGTGGCTGAACTAAACTGAGAGGGCAAAAGCCCCCGGAGGGGACCCTGAAGGCCCCCACAGAAGTGCAGGACAAAATGCAAAAATATAGCACAAAAACAAAAAGAAGAAAATGTCTTATCTGTTAGCAGGAGATGCAGACACGACACAGCAGGCTACAAGGGAAACAGGAATGAAGGATTCAGACCAGAACAATTGATCACCGGCAACCCTGATGGGAAGGTGACTCCCTTATATAAGACCAGTCAGTAACACCTGATTCCCAGTCCTCACAATCTTCACTGGACAGACCAGCACCGCTTGTAACCACCAGAGCAAGCCTTTGCTCAGAACTCATCTCAAACCCATTCACAACAAGGATCATTAGCAGTTTGTGGCTCTGCCATTCGGGTTGGCCTCAGCGCCAAGAGTTTTTACAAAAATTCTGGCGCCTCTCATGGCAATTCTTCAAAGACAGGGGGTTTCGATTCTCCCTACCTGGACGACCTTTTGATTGTGGCGTCCCCAAAGGAGGAGGCGGTGACGGCTCGCAATCTATCCTTTCAGCTCCTGGAGGACTTCGGGTGGCTGGTCAATTGGGAAAAGTCGTCTCTGGAACCGTCGCAGTCAATCCTTTTTTTGGGAATGCATTTCGACGAGCAGTGGTGTCTCTGCCTCCAGACAAGCAAGCATGTCTTCTTCGACATGTACAGGTTATGAAGTCTTCGACAGCAATGTCCCTTCGAAGGTGTATGCGCCTTCTGGGTTTTATGGCGTCCATGGGGGCACTTCTGTTTGCCCAGTTTCATTCCAGGGCCCTCCAAAGGCTCATTCTGAGCCGTTGGCGATCGCAGGCTTCGCTGGATTGCAGTGTCATCATCTCCCACAGGGTGCGAGAGTCTCTAGGATGGTGGTTACTTCCGGAAGCGTTATCCCTGGGGAAGTCCTTCCTCTCTCCGAGGTGGTCGGTCATAACCACCGATGCCAGCCTGACGGGCTGGGGAGGTGTCTGGAACGATCTCTGGATTCAGGGAGTATTGTCGTCGGCTGTCCTGCCGATCAACATCCTGGAATTGAGGGCAATTTTCCCTTGCCTCCAACACTGGACGGTCCCTTTAAGCGGTCTGCCAGTCCGAGTGCAGACAGCCAATGCGACGGCGGTCACGTATATCGAACATCTAGGCGGGACAAGGAGTTCCAGGCTCATGGTGGAGGTATCTCGGATCCTGGTATGGGCCGAGACCAGAGTGCCAGCCATCTCTGCCATCCACATTCCAGGAGTTCAGAATATCACGGCAGACTTTCTCAGTCGCGAGAAGATGGATCCCGGTGAATGGAGTCTTCATCCGGAGATTTTTGCACTGCTGTGCTCCCATTGGGGAACTCCCCAAGTGGATTTGATGGCATCCAGGTTCATTGCCAAGTTACCGACTTTCATGTCCAGGTACAAGGACCCGAAGGCTGTGACGGTGGATGCTCTGGTGGCTCCGTTGGACCAATTCGAGCTAATCTATGTGTTCCCGCCGATACCCTTACTTCCTCTGGGGTTGCGTCGGATCAGACTGGAGAGAATCCCGGCTATGTTGATAGCCCCAGATTGGCCAAGGAGGACGTGGTTCTCGACATTGGTGTCGCTTCGGGCAGCGCCTCCTTTTCCACTTTCTCTTCGCCCGGACCTGTTAACCCAAGGGCCCGTTCGTCATCCGGACCTGAAGTCTCTGCTTTTGACGACGTGGCTCTTGAGACCGAAATATTGGCCGTCAAGGTTTTTCAGCCAAAGTCATTGCCACTTTGCGGGCTGCCAGAGGTCCGGCTACTACTAGGATTTATCACAAGTCTTGGGAAGCCTTCTTTTCTTGGTGTTCGGGTTCTTCAAGGAACCCGAGGATTTTTTTCCATTCCCAATTTGTTGGCCTTCCTGCAATTCGGGCTGGACAAGGGTTTGGCAGTGAGCACCCTGAGGGGTCAGGTTTCTGCTCTGTCCTTGCTGTTCCGGAAGGCTATCGCCTCGCGTAGGGACGTACGTTCCTTTTTTCGCGGAGTAACCCGCCAGTTTCCGCCGCGGAAGGCGCCTGTGTCTCCTTGGCGTCTCAATCTTGTTTTGGAGGCTCTTCAACACGGGCCTTTTGAGCCTATGGACTCTGTTAGTCTTTCTTTGCTCTCTTGGAAGGTTGCCTTCCTAGTGACGGTCACTTCTTTGAGAAGGGTTTCTGAGTTGGCGACTCTTTCTTGCTCGCCTCCTTTCCTGGAGTTTCACCCGGATCGCGTAGTGCTTCGCACACGGGGCGACTTCTTACCTAAGGTGGTGTCGCAATTTCATGTTAACCAGGATATTGTGTTGCCCTCTCTTTGTCCGGGGCCGAGGAATGCGAAGAAACGGGCCTTGCACACATTGGATTTGGTGCGGGCTTTGAAGTTCTATTTGTCTGTTACCCAAGGTTTTCGGAAGTCGGACTCTCTGTTTGTGATTCCAGCAGGTCGTCGACGTGGTCAACGAGTTTCCAAGGATTCTATAGCTCGTTGGATACGGTCGGCCATTTTGGAGGCTTACCGACTTAAGGGCGAACCTTGCCCGATTAAGGTTCAAGCTCACTCCACGAGAGCTGTGGGCTCATCGTGGGCTTTCCATCAAGGGGCCTCGGCAGCTCAGCTCTGCCGGGCGGCGACCTGGCGCTCCATCCACACCTTTACAAAATTTTATAAGGTGGACGTTAGTGCTTCCGCTGATGCAGCCTTAGGACGTAGGGTCCTGCAGGCGGCGGTAGTTTAAAGTTCTCTTTAACTTGTGTTTTAGCGCTAGTTGCGCATTTTCTTGGGTTGTTGGATTCTGCCTTTTCTGTTTTTTTCCCACCCTTAATTTTTGGACTGCTTTGGGACGTCCCACTAGTTATGACTAGTGTGTCTCCTTTCCTTCCGTTCTGCTGCTGAAAGACGGATTTTGGTAAGAACTTACCTGTAAAATCCTTTTCAGCGAAGGAAGGAAAGGAGACACAGCTCCCTCCCATGGCAGAAGTGTGTTGTTGTATTTGCAGATGCGGCGTGACCCTCCTCTGATAGCGATTATCTGGGCTGAGGTCGACGCGCTAAGGCTCTGTTCCAGCATTGCCAGCTCATCGCAGTGGTCAGGTCCAGTGAGTAGTACCTGGAACTGTGTGGTTTTTGCCTAAATGCATGCATAACCTGTATTCTTGTGTTTTTTTCTCTGAAGTCCTTCAGAAGGGGTTATGTTGCTCCGCTGGTGATATTGCTCTTCCTTAAGCTTGTGTACAACTGGAGAGCTGAGTAGGAGGAGCCCGAGCTGGAGGGGCCGGTCAACACTCTTTTTAATCTGAGGTGTCTATCTCATCTGGGCTCCGCCTACCCACTAGTTATGACTAGTGTGTCTCCTTTCCTTCCTTCGCTGAAAAGGATTTTACAGGTAAGTTCTTACCAAAATCCGTCTTTTGTCCGCAGGTGGATGCCTGCAGGACATGGAAGCGGGAGCGGAGAGCGGAGTGAGTCGCGCGCTTTTTTTGAAACCGGCGGGGGGCGTGGCTTCGTGCTTTCCCATTTTTTCGCGGGCAGGAAGCGCTCTGAGCGTGCGCTTTACCCTGCCTTTTCTCTTCCGGCTTCTCTCCTCTAGCGCGGCGGCCATTACTGACGGCCTCCTCGGGCTCCTCACTCTCCGCTCTCCCCGACCGACCGAAAGGAACAAGGACACTACACCGCGGCCAGCTGGGTGAGTCGCTTCTACCTGTCAGGGCAGAAGCTTGACCCCCTCACCCCCACAGCGCAGGACAAGGTACTGTCACACGGAACGCTCCCGCTACGATCACGATAGCGACGCATATTTTTGCGATCTTTTTTGTGATCGTTTTAATGTCGCTAGTAGCTGCCACAGTGGGCGATCTCATTGACGACGCATAAGTGGTTAGCGATCTCCTTAGCGACTTTGGCGGTCATTGCGATGTACAATTCAGCGCAATATGTTAGCGATCTCGTTGGCGTTCTTGTTTAGTGTGGCATACCTTTGAGGCACTGTCCTGCAGCTGTTACCTCATAAGAGGCACCTGGGGCTCGCACACCCTTTTCATTAAACAAGGGTTGTGGGGAGTCTGCGACATTAACCCCTTCTTTGGCGGTTAACCCTTTATTGGGAGACAGCTGGGGTAGCTCTCTCTTTAAGAGCTTTAACCCTTCAGCGTTCGTTTTGCTTTTGAAAACCACACTGTTCTAGTTGCTGACAGGTTTAACCTGCCATATACTGTGTGAGGGCATGTCAGATCAGGGTCCAGGAGGTGCGGACCGTCTCCCAGATCCGCTACAGGATCAGTCTCGCGTATCTGACACGCAGACCTCGACGGCGTCAAGCGCAGCGGTCGGAGGTGTCAGTGATGTCAAAATGGAGGCTCTCGCTCATTCTATTAATGGCCTTTCTGACCTTCTAGGTTATTGGGTGTCAGCTAGATCCTCTCATGGTAGGAAGCGACACAGGCCGGTGCCATCTTCCTCGCGTAGCGACTCGGAGATCTCGGGCATGGAGGGTTCCCCTTCAAGCTCGGATGGTGAGATGTCCGATTCGGATAAGGAGGATCGGCAGGGACACTCTGCCTCTCTTTTGAGCCGTACAGAGGCTTTTATTGGAGCCATGAGGGAGGCGTTACAGTTACCGGAGGAGGTAACTAGACGTCCTGGTAAGTCGGCCCGGATGTTTCAGGAGTCGCATAGGTCGCGATCAGCCTTACCATCTCTGGATGAGCTTAATGGGGCAGTGGAGAAGGAACGCCTGTGTCCAGATAAACGTTTTCAGGGGACACGGTTTTTTGAGACGCTGTATCCGTGTACGACGGAGTTGATTGATAATTGGATTCCTTCTCCTGAAGTGGATGTCCCTTTATCCCAGCTTAGCAAATCCTCATTACTTCCTGTTAAAGGGAAGGCGAGTCTGCAGGATCCGCTGGACAGAAAAACGGAGATGGCAGCGAAATCCATCTACGAGGCCGCGGGTCATGGATTCAGAGCAGTGCTAGGATCCATGTGTGCTTGTAAAGCTTCCTTGAGCTGGTTAGACCGTCTACGGACGGCGTGGCAAGATGGATCCCCACTATCCGAGGTAGAGGGGCTTTTCAAGTCATTGGAGGATGCAGCCCGATATGGCAGTGATGCAGGTTTGGATACTGCCTCACTGCTGTCCAGGGCACAATCCTCGGCGATCACAGTCAGGAGAGCACTGTGGCTTAGACAGTGGACCGGAGACGCGGTTTCCAAGCAAGGTTTGCTATCTTTAGCTTACAAGGGTGGTCAGCTATTTGGATCTGACCTCACGGAGCTGATTGCCAAGGCAAAGGCAAAAGAAACGGCTTTACCGCAGCGAAGAGCTGTGACTTCTGCGTCTGGCAGGCATAGTGCCGGTAGTAGTCGGCGGTCCTTTCGGTCCAGGGGACGGTTCTGTCAGCCCTCTTGGGGATCGGGTCGTCCCTCTTTTTCAGGAAAAAAGTACGCTCAGAAATCCCGCACTCCCTGGAAACAGAGCTTCCGCCAAGACAAGCGGGAAGCTGACAAAAAGCCCGCTAAGGCGGACTGACGCCAGGGTCTCACTCGAGGGCTCTCGAGTGGGAGGTCTCCTGCTCCAATTCGAACCGACTTGGGCTTCCCGCGTGTCGGACGCCTGGGTGACGTGGGTTGTGTCGGCAGGCTACTTCATAGAGTTTCTTTCTCGACCCCCAGACAGTTTTTGCCAATCCCGCATTCCGTCAGAGCCCGAGCTATTTGCCGCTCTACTGCGGGAGGTCGATTCCCTTCTGCAGAAGGGTGTGGTGGTACCAGTTCCGCCGGAGGACCGGGGAAGAGGGTTTTATTCCAACCTCTTTGTGGTCCCCAAAAAGGAGGACAAATTTCGCCCCATTCTGGATCTCAAAAGATTGACTCGGCATGTCCGCACCCGGAAATTCCGCATGGAGTCACTTCGCTCCGTTGTGGCGGCCTTGTCGCAGAACGATTTTTTGGTGTCAATCGACATTTGCGACGCTTATTTGCATGTTCCCATCGGAAGGGCCCACCAACGCTTCCTTCGTTTTGCCGTAGGTCAGGACCATTACCAGTTTGTGGCCCTGCCATTCGGGTTGGCCTCAGCACCCAGAGTTTTTACAAAAATTCTGGCTCCTCTCATGGCGATTCTGCGAAGACAGGGGGTTACGATTCTTCCCTATCTGGACGACCTTTTGATTGTGGCGTCCTCAAAGGAGGAGGCGGTGACGGCTCGCAATCTATCCCTTCAGCTCCTGGAGGACTTCGGGTGGCTGTTCAATTGGGAGAAGTCATCTCTGGAACCGTCGCAGTCAATCCTGTTTTTGGGGATGCATTTCGACACGGTACGAGCAGTGGTGTCTCTGCCTCCAGACAAGCAAGCGAGTCTTCTTCGTCATGTACAGGTTATGAAGTCTGCGACAGCAATGTCCCTTCGAAGGTGTATGCGCCTTCTGGGTTTGATGGTGGCGTCAATGGAAGCAATTCCGTTTGCCCAATTTCATTCCAGGGCTCTCCAAATGCTCATCTTGAACCGTTGGGATCGATCGCAGTTTTCACTGGATTGCAGTGTCATCATCTCCCACAGGGTGAGAGAGTCTCTAGAATGGTGGTTACGTCCGGAAGCGTTATCCCTGGGGAAGTCCTTCCTTCCTCCTAGGTGGTCGATCATAACCACCGATGCCAGCCTGATGGGCTGGGGGGGTGTCTGGAACGATCTTTGGATTCAGGGAGTATGGTCGTTGGAAGAGTCTGTCCTGCCGATCAACATCCTGGAATTGAGGGCAATTTTCCTTTGCCTCCAACACTGGACGGTCCCTTTAAGCGGTCTACCAGTCCGAGTGCAGACAGACAACGCGACGGCGGTCGCGTATATCAACCATCAAGGTGGGACGAGGAGCTTCAGGCTCATGATGGAAGTGTCTCGAATCCTGGTATGGGCCGAGGCCAGGGTGCCAGCCATCTCTGCGATTCACATTCCAGGAGTTCAGAATATCACAGCGGACTTCCTCAGTCGCGAAAAGATGGATCCCGGTGAATGGAGTCTTCATCCGGAAATTTTTGCACTGCTGTGCTCCCGTTGGGGAACTCCCCAAGTGGATTTGATGGCATCCAGGTTCAATGCCAAGTTACCGACGTTCATGTCCAGGTACAAGGACCCGAAGGCTGTGGCGGTGGATGCTCTGGTGGCTCCTTGGGACCAATTCGAGCTAATCTATGTGTTCCCGCCGATATCCTTACTTCCTCTGGTGTTGCGTCGGATCAGACTGGAGAGAGTCCCGGCTATGTTGATAGCCCCAGATTGGCCAAGGAGGACGTGGTTCTCGACACTGGTGTCGCTTCTGGCAGCGCCTCCACTTCCACTCCCTCTTCACCCGGACCTGTTAACCCAAGGGCCCGTTCGTCACCCGGACCTGAAGTCTCTGCGTTTGACGGCGTGGCTCTTGAGACCGAAATCTTGACCCGTCAAGGTTTTTCAGCCGAAGTCATTGCCACTCTGCGAGCTGCCAGAGGTCTGGCTACTACTAGGATTTATCACAAGACTTGGGAAGCCTTCTTTTCGTGGTGTTCGGGTTCTTCTAGGAACCCGAGGATTTTTTCCATTCCCAATTTGTTGGCCTTTTTACAGTACGGGCTGGACAAGGGTTTGGCAGTTAGCACTCTGAAAGGGCAGGTTTCTGCTCTGTCCTTGCTATTTCGGAAGGCTATCACCTCGCGTAGGGACGTACGTTCCTTTTTTCGCGGGGTAACCCGTCAATTTCCGCCGCGGAAGGCGCTTGTGTCTCCTTGGCGGCTCAATCTTGTCTTGGAGGCTCTTCAACATGGGCCTTTTGAGCCTATGGACTCTGTTAATCTTTCCTCACTCTCTTGGAAGGTTGCCTTCCTAGTGGCGGTCACTTCTTTGAGAAGGGTTTCTGAGTTGGCGGCTCTTTCTTGCTCGCCTTCTTTTCTGGAGTTTCACCCAGATCGCGTAGTGCTTCGCACACGGGGCGACTTTCTACCTAAAGTGGTGTCACAATTTCATGTTAACCAGGATATTGTGTTGCCCTCGCTTTGTCCGGAGCCAAGGAATGCAAAGGAACGGGCCTTGCACACATTGGATTTAGTGCGGGCTTTGAAGTTCTATTTGTCTATTACTCAAAGTTTTCAGAAGTCGGATTCTCTGTTTGTGATTCCAGCAGGTCGTCAACGTGGGCAACCAGCTTCCAAGGACTCTATAGCTCGTTGGATTCGGTCGGCCATTTTAGAGGCTTACCGACTTAAGGGCGAACCTTGCCCGATTAAGATCCGAGCTCACTCCACGAGGGCTGTGGGTTCATCTTGGCTTTTCATCAAGGAGCCTCGGCAGCTCAGCTCTGCCGAGCGGCGTCCTGGCGTTCCGTCCACACATTTACAAAATTTTATAAGGTGGACGTCAGTGCTTCCGCTGATGCGGCCTTAGGACGTAGGGTCCTGCAGGCGGCTGTAGTTTAAAGTTCTTGTGAACTTGTTTTTAGCGCTAGTTGCGCATTTATTTAAGTTGTTGGGAATCTGCCTCTGTTGGTTTTTTTGCCCACCCTTAATTTCTGGACTGCTTTGGGACGTCCCACTGGTAATGAATGTGTCTCCCTTCCTTCCATCTGCTGCTGAAAGACGGATTTTGGTAAGACCTTACCTGTAAAATCCTTTTCAGCGAAGGAAGGAAGGGAGACACAGATCCCTCCCATGGCAGAAGTGTGTTGTCGTGTTTTCAGATGCGGCGTGACCCTTCTCTGATAGCGATTATCTGGGCTGAGGTCGGCGCGCTAAGGCTCTTTTCCAGCATTGCCAGCTCATCGCAGTGGTCAGGTTCAGTGAGTAGTACCTGGGACTGTGTGGTTTTTTCGGTTATATGCATAACCTGTCTTCTTGTTTTTTCTCTGAAGTCCTTCAGAAGGGATTATGTTGCTACGCTGGTGATATTTGCTCTTCCTTAGCTTGTGTACGGACTGGAGAGCTGGAGTAGGAGGAGCCCAAGCTGGAGGGGCCGGTCAACATTCTTTTTAATCTGAGGTGTTCTATCCTGTGTGGGCTCCGCCTACCCACTGGTAATGAATGTGTCTCCCTTCCTTCCTTCGCTGAAAAGGATTTTACAGTTAAAGTCTTACCAAAATCCGTCTATGCTCCAGATTATGCCCCCATATGCTCCATATTATGCCCCCATATGCTCCATATTATGCCCCCATATGCTCCAGATTATGCCCCATATGTTCCACAGCTTATGCCCCCATATGCTCCATATTATGCCCCCATATGCTCCAGATTATGCCCCCATATGCTCCAGATTATGCCCCCATATGCTCCAGATTATGCCCCATATGTTCCACAGCTTATGCCCCCATATGCT
>JARQOD010000007.1:112604227-112776727 GCA_033576555.1 Oophaga sylvatica | reverse complement strand
ACATAGAGACCTTGTTTTTTCTTACAGCCTGCGACATTAACCCCTCTTGAGGGTTTACTTGGCAACAGCTGGGGTAGCTCTATATTTAAGACTTAACCCTTCAGCGTGCTGTTTTGCGTTCACTTAAAAAAAAAAAAAAAAAACTGCGTTTTTTTCAGGTTTTCTGACATTTGACCTGCTATATACAGTGTGAGGCATGTCGGAACAGGGTTCAGAAGGCGCGGACCATATTCCAGTTCCGCTTCGGCAATCTGGTACGCAGTCCTCCACAGCGTCTAGCGCTGCGGTTGGAGGTCACAGTGATGCAAAATTGGATGCTATCGCCAGTTCTATTAATGGCTTGTCTGACCTTTTGAGTCAATATGTGTCAGCTAGATCCTCTCAGGACAGAAAGCGACACAGACCGTTACCATCCTTCACCCGTAGCGAATCAGATGTCTCTGATTTAGATTGTGGAGAGGGTTCTCCTTTAAGTTCAGATGGGGAAATGTCCGATTCGGATAAGGAGGAAAGGCGGGGGCTCTCGTCCCTTGTGAGACGTACAGAGGCATTTATTGAAGCCATGAGAGAGGTTTTACAGTTACCGGAGGTGGTAACTAGTTTACCTGGTAAATCAGCACGAATGTACCAGGAGTATCGTACGTCACGATCAGCCTTGCCAGATCTAGATGATCTTAACAGTGCAGTAGAAAAGGAACGTCTGTGTCCGGATAAACGTTTTCACGGAACACGTTTCTTTGACGCACTTTATCCGTGTTCCACAGAGTCGAGAGATAATTGGATTCCCTCTCCTGAAGTGGGTTTTTTCCTTATCCCAGCTTAGTAAATCCTCACTGCTTCCTGTTAAAGGGAAGGCGAGTTTGCAGGATCCACTGGACAGAAAAACGGAAATGGCGGCGAAATCAAATTATGAGGCCGCGGGTCATGGATTCAGAGCGGTACTAGGATCCATGTGTGCTTCTAAAGCTTCTATAAGCTGGTTGGACCTTTTACACAAGGCGTGGAAAAATGGATCTCCGTCATCTGAGATGGAGGAGATTTTCGAATGGTTGGACACTGCAGTCCGATATATCTATGATGCAGGTCTGGATACTGCGTCGCTTCTGTCCAGGGCGCAGGCTTCGGCGATCACAGTCAGAAGAGCGCTGTGGCTCAGACAGTGGGCCGGGGATGCGGTCTCCAAACAAGGTTTGCTGGCCTTCGCTTATAAAGGTGGTCATCTGTTTGGGTCTGACCTCACAGAACTGATTACCAAGGCAAAGGCAAAAGAAGCGACGTTACCACAACGCAGAGCTATGGCTTCTGTGTCTGGCAGGACATATAGTGGTCGGCGGTCCTTTCGGGGCCGAGGTCGATTCGCTCAGTCCTCTTGGGGATCGGGTCGTTCCTCTTTCTCGGCAAAAAAGTCCTCCCAGAAATCTCGCATCCCCTGGAAGCAGAATTTCCGTCAAGACAAGCGGGAAACTGACAAGAAGCCCGCCAAGACGGACTGACGCCAGGAGTCCACTCGAGGACTCTCGAGTGGGGGGTCGCCTGCTCCAATTCAAGGAGACTTGGATTTCTCGCGTTCCAGATTCATGGGTAACGCGGGTCGTGTCAGCAGGTTATTTCATAGAATTCTCTTCTCGACCCCCAGACACCTTTTGCCAGTCTCGCATTCCGTCAGAACCCGAGCTTTTGGTCGCTCTGCAGCGAGAGGTCGAATTCCTTCTTCAGAAGGGTGTGGTAATACCGGTTCCGCCAGAAGACCGGGGAAAAGGATTTTATTCCAATCTGTTTGTGGTTCCCAAAAAGGAGGACAAATTTCGTCCGATTCTGGATCTCAAAAGATTGAATCGGCATGTCCACACCCGGAAATTCCGCATGGAGTCACTTCGCTCCGTTGTGGCAGCCCTGTCGCAGAACGATTTTTTGGTATCAATCGACATCCGCGACGCTTATTTACATGTTCCCGTCGGAAGGGCTCATCAACGTTTTCTTCGTTTTGCCATAGGTCGGGATCATTACCAGTTCGTGGCTCTGCCATTCGGCTTAGCCTCGGCGCCCAGAGTATTTACAAAGATTCTGGCGCCTCTCATGGCAATTCTTCGAAGACAAGGAATTACGATTCTTCCTTACCTGGACGATCTTTTGATCGTGGCATCCTCGGAGGAGGAAGCAGTGACAGCTCGCAATCTGTCTCTTCAGTTACTGAAGGACTTCGGTTGGCTGGTCAATTGGGAGAAGTCGTTTCTGGAACCGTCGCAAGCTATCCTCTTTTTGGGAATGCATTTCGACACGGTACGGGCAGTGGTGTCCCTACCTCCAGACAAACAGTCATGTCTTCTTCGACATGTACAGATCATGAAGTCTTCGATAGCAATGTCCCTTCGAAAGTGTATGCGTCTTCTGGGTTTAATGGTGGCGTCCATGGAGGCAATTCCGTTTGCCCAGTTTCATTCCAGAGCTCTCCAAAGGTTCATCCTGAGTCATTGGAATCAGTCGCAATCGCTGGATTGCAGTGTCACCATCTCTCGCAGGGTGCGAGAGTCTCTAGGATGGTGGTTACGTCCAGGAGCTTTATCCCTGGGGAAATCTTTCCTCCCTCCGAAATGGTCGGTCATAACCACAGATGCCAGCCTGACGGGCTGGGGGGGTGTTTGGAACGATTCCTGGATTCAGGGAGTATGGTCATCAGAAGAGACTGTTTTACCGATCAATATCCTGGAATTGAGGGCGATTTTCCTTTGCCTCCAACACTGGACGGTCCCTTTGAGCGGTCTGCCAGTCCGAGTGCAGACAGACAACGCCACAGCGGTTGCGTATATCAATCACCAAGGCGGAACAAGGAGTTCCAGGCTCATGGCGGAAGTGTCTCGGATCCTGATCTGGGCCGAGGCCAGGGTTCCAGCCATTTCTGCAATCCACATCCCAGGGGTTCAGAATGTTACGGCGGATTTTCTCAGTCGCGAGAAGATGGATCCCGGAGAATGGAGTCTTCATCCGGAGATTTTTGCAATGCTGTGCTCCCGTTGGGGAACTCCCCAAGTGGATTTGATGGCATCCAGGTTCAATGCTAAACTACCAATGTTCATGTCCAGGTTCAAGGACCGGAAAGCTGTGGAGGTGGATGCTCTGGTGGCTCCGTGGGATCAATTCGAGCTGATTTATGTGTTTCCACCGATATCCTTGCTTCCTCTGGTACTGCGTCGGATCAGACTGGAGAGAATCCCGGCTATGTTAATAGCACCAGATTGGCCAAGGAGGACGTGGTTTTCAACGCTAATGTCGCTGTTGGCGGCACCTCCATTTCCACTTCCTCTTCGACCGGACCTGTTGACTCAGGGGCCCGTTTGTCATCCGGACTTGAAGTCTCTGCGTTTGACGGCGTGGCTCTTGAGACCGAAATGTTGACTCGTAGAGGTTTTTCAGCCGAGGTCATTGCTACTCTTCGAGCTGCCAGATGTCCGGCTACTACTAGGATTTACCACAAAACTTGGGAAACCTTCTTTTCGTGGTGTTCGGGGTCTTCACGGAACCCGAGGAAATTTTCCATTCCCAATTTGCTGGCTTTTCTGCAGCATGGGTTAGACAAGGGTTTGGCAGTTAGCACCCTGAGAGGTCAGGTTTCTGCTCTGTCTTTATTATTCCGGAGAGCTATTGCCTCGCGTAGGGACGTGCTTTCCTTTTTCCGCGGTATAGCTCGTAAGTTTCCGCCGCGGAAGGCACCTGTGTCTCCTTGGCGGCTCAACCTTGTTTTGGAGGCTCTTCAGCATAAACCTTTTGAGCCTATGGACTCTGCTAGTCTTTCTTTACTTTCTTGGAAGGTGGCCTTCCTAGTAGCGGTCACCTCTTTGAGAAGAGTTTCTGAGTTGGCAGCTCTTTCTTGCTCGCCTCCTTTTCTGGAGTTTTTTCCGGATCGTGTAGTGCTTCGCACTCGGGGTGATTTTTTGCCTAAAGTGGTGTCACAATTTCATGTCAACCAGGATATTGTGTTGCCTTCATTCTGCCCGGATCCGAAGAATGTGAAAGAGCGAGCTTTACACACATTGGATTTAGTGCGGGCCTTGAAGTTTTATCTATCTATTACTCAAGGTTTTCGTAAGACGGACTCCCTGTTTGTGGTTCCAGCAGGTCGTCGGCGTGGTCAACGAGCTTCCAAGGATTCTATAGCTCGTTGGATCCGGTCAGCTATTTTGGAAGCTTACAGTCTTCGGGGTGAATCTTGCCCGATTAAGATTCGAGCCCATTCTACGAGAGCTGTGGCCTCATCGTGGGCTTTTCATCAAGGTGCCTCGGCAGTGCAGCTCTGCCGAGCGGCAACTTGGCGCTCTGTCCACACGTTTACAAAGTTTTATAAAGTGGACGTCAGTGCTTCCGCTGATGCAGCCCTCGGACGTAGGGTCCTGCAGGCAGCTGTAGTGTAAAGTTCTAGATGAACTTGTGTTTAGCGCTGGTTGCGCTTTTTTTGTTAAGGTTGTTGGGTTTCTGCCCTTTGTTGGTTTTTTCCCACCCTTATTTTTGAACTGCTTTGGGACGTCCCATCAGTAATGAATACTGTGGCTCTCTTCCTTCCATCTGCAGCTGAAAGACGGATTTTGGTAAGACCTTACCTGTAAAATCCTTTTCAGCGAAGGAAGGAAGAGAGACACAGCACCCTCCCAGGGCAGAAGTGTGTTGATGTTTTCAGATGCAGCGCGACCCTTATCTGATAGCGATTATCTGGGCTGAGGTCAGCGCGCTAAGGCTCTGTTCCAGCATTGCCAGCTCATCACAGTAGTCAGGTTCAGTGAGTAGTACCTGGAACTCTGTGGTTTGCCTTACTTTGCATGCATAACCTGTATTCTTGTGTTGTTTCTCTGAAGTTCCTTCAGAAGGGGTTATGTTGCTCCGCTGGTGATCTTGGTTCTTCCCTAAAGCTTTGGTACGACTGAAGGAGCTGAGTAGGAGGAGCCCGAGCTGGAGGGGCCAGCCAGTCAACACGCTTTTGATCTGAGGTGTCATCCTGGTCTGGGGCTCCGCCTACCCATCAGTAATGAATACTGTGTCTCTCTTCCTTCCTTCGCTGAAAAGGATTTTACAGGTAAGGTCTTACCAAAATCCGTCTTTTAGAGCAATGGCACGGTGGGCAGGCAGTAAGATGCGCAAGTATTGTGCATAGGTTCTAATACCTAGACCCTGCAAGTCGCCACTGGGGATTCAACTGGATAAGGGGCTTATAAAGAGTGAACTAGGACAAGGCTTTTTTTTTTTTGCAATTAGTGGATGTCTCAGCAACCAAATTGAAGCTTATGGCACCAGAATTTAGAATTTGAAAAAAAAAAGTCACACTAAACCATTGTAGCACATATATTGCCAAGATCATAGCAGCAGCTTCCGACCAAAAGCATCCAGCAGGAGATACATAATTAAGTGCTGCCCCCTAGTGACTAAACCCCAGGTCAGTTCTACCTGGAGTGTTCCTGAATTAAGTAGTAAAATACATGAAGCATCTATAGACCAAACACTAAAGAGGAAAAAAAAAAACTGTTCTTAGTTCAGCTGACAAGAGGAATGTGGTAATACTGTTCAGCTTTCTGCCAGCATTATAGGTGCTGTTACAAATTTGTAGAAAATGTGAATTCTTTTGAACCAACCCGAGAAACAGAAATAAGCCAATGTTTCCACCACGCAGTGCCATTATCCAGGTATGTCTGTACAGGATGTGGTCAGGGAGTCCTGCGCATTGCAGATAGATCTTTGTTGTGCTGTTTCCAGCCACTCTTTTTGAATGTGCTCACACTGTTCAGCTTTCTGCCAGGATCATAGATACTGTTATGCTCTTTAACAAGCCAGCCATTCTTTTTGAATGTGCTCTTACTGTTTTCTGCCAGCATTATAGGTGCTGGGACTTCCTTTCACCACTTTCCAACTACTCACGTGCCTTGAACTGATCGCCCACTTCTGTAATGCCTACATGAAGTTTGACAAGCAGAGACAAAGAAACTCTCGCAGTTCATCTAGAGTTAGAGACCTCTCCCAACTCCCATAATTCTTTGCAGTGTTTTTTTGCTGCTAGAGATGGGTCACACTGGACAACACGTTAGACAGAAGAGACACCTAGGCCCCAGAAATCTGTAATAAATAGCACCTTTAAAATATCACAAGTTGTGCAAAAATTTAACTACTTGGCATTTTCAGATCCGCCAAAGTGGAGAGGAGCTGGGTGGGACCGGCCGTGACATTGCCCACCCAACAAAATCATTAAAAGTGGTGGCATACTCTACTCCAGAAATGCGTGCAGCACAGTGACAAAATCCACCTAATTTATTAAGATTGGCGCGTAAAATGCCATTTTTAGTAAAATCAGGCCCCTTGTGCCCAGAGCTTTAAAGAGATTTTTTTTATTTTTTTGCCAAACATAATATAACTAATTCTACTTATCGCTATCAAACTGTCTGAACATACAGGGACCATTTCACTCTATATCAGTAGCAGTCCAAAATCACAGATCATTTTGACTTAAATTTTCCTTTAACTAATCCAGTAATTTTACACGGGTCACTCAGTGTCCAGCACATGGCGGCAGCCGTCCTCCCGTGTACCAGTCGCTACCCTGACATTACCAATACCATCTAACAGTGAGATCAGACAGGAAGACTCCACAACATAAATGGTCTGTTTATTCATCAGTTTTTGTTTTTTTGTTGTTTTTTTTTTTTCAGTTTACAGATATGAAACAGACATAAAAAAAAAAAAAATAGAATACTACAAAAACAATAAAACATTAAATGTAAAAATGTCAACTGTACAAGTTCTACCTTCAAATATATTCTCCATATGAAGGTTGGGACGAACAATGCAACTGGGAATATTAAACAGCTCGTGCCTACACCACATTGCACCCCGTCAGGAACATTGGGGGGATCCCTGTAAGTCATCACGTTTATCCTAAAAACATTTTATTACATTAAGGTCGTTCGATCCTTTATTAGGGCAAAATAACTGAAAGATGAAACCATGGCCGCCAGGTAAGGTCACACATGCATTACATCAGCTGGTACGGTATAACCAAGGCAGGTTGTCACCGGAATATGGCATCACATAAAGCTGCATCATTTATAGATTCATTACATCAGCCCCCAAATCGCTCAATGGCTACTGGATAGGGTCCAAAAATCTGATTATCCAGCACTCTACATGCAGGAATGCCAAAGGCTGGAACCGTCTACAAGTATATCCTTATAACAAGATGAGTTTTGTTTTACTAACACACTGCTCAAAATTCCTGGTAAAAAAAAATTGAAATATTACAAAAAAAAAAAATCTTGCTGCCTGGAGCCACCACTAGAGGGAGCTTAGCACATACTGTTACTATTGAATTCAATGTATAGCTATGAACAGAAAAGGCTCCCTCTAGTGGTGGCTATAAATGGTAATTTTATCATTCAACTCTATGCAGAGAAAAAATTAAATCAGTAAAAACAAGTTGCGTACTTATAGGAGTCCTTTTCTATAACGGTATACGTTTCTAACAGACTGCAGTACTTTAGCAGTGTTCGGTGGTTTGTGAGAAGAGATGTGGAGTGGTAAATAACTACCTGAACAAAGTCATAACCCATCCAGTATAAGGCGGCCCCCCGATTACACGGGGTGTGCCTGTTGGGACAGAGGCTCTTAAAGAGCGATACAACATTCTAATTAGGGCCCGTTAGCAACGATCTACGGTACACCCCAATTAGCCGCATGCACCTATGGTTGATATTGGGAAGTCAAACAAGGGCGGGAAAGTTTTTTTTTTTTAATTAAAGGCATTAAAATATTAAATGATAAACTCGGGCTGCTGTTAATTCTTACAATATGGCGACGCTCTGCAACAGCAAGTCCTTCATCACCATATTTTACAAGATTGCCACTACGGTCCGGCTACAGCCGTGGCGTCCCGTACAACAGTCCTTGATGTGGCTGTGCCGTCGATAATCATGGTCTGCTTCTTTGTGTGTGTGGTGGCCTGGTGGATAGGGCGCTGTGACAGAGGGAAGACGAGGTTTCACCGTGATGAATTGGAGCTGGAGCGGCTGCGGTGACGGCGGCGTGCAGGGGACCGAGAGCGCCGCCGGACAGGGGAGCGTCGGCGAGGGGAACGGGACCTGCGGACGGAACAGAGCGTTACCTGCTACTCCATACACTTCACATTGAAAACAAAAAACAATGCAAAATCTAAACGGGGCAGTAAGAAAGAAAAGGGTGTATGCACTGTTTGGGGGAGGAGGGGGAAGCACGTTTTCTAGTTACATGCAACCCTCTATCTATGTAGAAGGAGTTCTGGTGACTTCAGCAAAGATTTGACGTCGTCTCCTAAACACAATAGGACAGAACGGTCATACTTCATGGGGGTCATCAAGGGAGGGGTTCTTTAGCCGAATTCTACAAGCAAGTGTGACACGGTGCTACGCCTAACGCAAGGCCTGAAGGAGAAGGACATGACGAGGATTCTCTTTCCATTTAGGGTCATGTCCCACCCTAAAGACCCCGGCCCCAGGCACAACACTGTGACTTTTGCCAGGAGATTTCCATTAAAGGAAAATGTCAGAGTGGGGTAAAGACCACGTTACTTCGCCCATGTTGTACAGTAGATAGAAGACAGCAAGGAACGGTACAGGACAGGGAGGCGCAAGAAGCTGATAGATCAGTGGTTAGGCAAAGCTGAAATCCGGTGTTGGTACGTGAGAAAATACCGGCAGGTCATTAGAGCAACACAGTCATGAAGGTTAAGTGGGAAAAAAGCTGAACTGGAAAGAAAACCTCAGACAGGAGAGTGCAGGTCACACAAGGCTTGCGCAAAAACAATATGCACTACCTCCTCCTCATACGCGGGGGAGAGCGACGCCACATAGGGGGAGGGGGCAACATCCGACGGGGAGGGCTGAATCTTCGAGGCACCACCCGCATGGGTCGTGGGGTAAGCACTGCAGAAGCCGTGATCTCCTGGCCGTCGATCTGTCCTGAAAGTGACAAAAATAACAAGTTCAGTCAATCCCTGGTTTCCTCCTGTTAGTATCAACATGAACACAAGGCACAAACGCCACCATGGTGGTCGCTCTCCAGTGCTGCCGCTTACATACACACCATCACATCTTCCTAGGACACAGCCTTCGCTTTGCCAGTGAATTAAGAGGAAGATTGGCTCTTACTGTGCTAGGAAGGGCCCATATATGTATAAGCAGCAAGTCCTGAGCCAACAAAGTGACGCTAGAGAGCGATCTGTGGACTCATCCCTGCGCCTGGGTCATGTTCTTCCACCAAACTCCCCCAACCATGTAATTATGGAGCTTTTGCACAATCATGGGGAACAGAAAAGGGTCTTCCCCAAACTGTTCCCACAAAGATGGAAGCTACAATTGTCCACAATGTGTTGTGATGAAGTATTAAAAAGTCCCTTCACTGCAACTAAGGGGCCGAGGCGACCCCTAAACCCAGACTCCTCCATCAGACACCAGAGAAGTGTGATCGATCACTGCACAGAACACGTCTCCTCCAGAGTCAAGTGGTAACGGGACAGGGTCGGAAGTTATACAACAGGGGCAATGGGACTCAATGAAAATCCTGAATTCAGTGATCAAGATGCGAGTCCAGTACTTTTATCCTTTTAGTGTAAATACATTAAATATATATATATATTTCATCAACCACATCCCCCATTACCTCCATCCATGTGTTTCAAAGCTTTGTCAGCTTCATCTGAACCCTCAAATTCCACGTATGCGTAGCCCTTGTTGAGATGTGGGTGTGAATGGTTTATGGGCATGTCGATCATCTTAATCTTCCCGTACGTGGAGAAGATCTCCAGTATGTGGTCCTAGGTGAACAAAATACAGAATATTAGACATCTAATTCATGGTGTGATGGCTGCCGCGACCTGTTAGCACTGAAGCAACATTATCCAAATGTGCTATAAACCTTCACCAGAGAACTAGAGTCTGCTGATGTGCCGTCCATTGCAGGCCAGCCATGCATCCTGAGCCTTTCCTACTAATCACAATCTGATACATGAGTAAGACATGCTGAACCTCAGTATTCACTATTCCTAAGCAGTAACTCTACCCTGCACCCCACCTTCAGAAATGATGACAAGCTGCAACATCAAGCGAATGAGCAGCTTCTACCCCAACAGTCCGTGTAAGCTCTCAGGACGGGCTCTGCTTTTCCCATCGCTTCTCTGTGTATTTCCCACGGAAGGTCTTTGGGCTTAGCAATAAACAGATGGGTTGTGTCACCACGTGGCGGCACAACCTGCTGCTGTCCAAGCAGAGAGTCGGACCGTGTATGGGGCAAAAGGAGACGATTGTGAGAAACACTAAAATCTGAGCCAACCTTGGTAACGTTCCTGGTCAGCCTCCCAATATGCACTTTAGTGGGTTTTGGACTCGGACTTCTCCTCTTTCTCTCTTTTTCATCACGTTTCGGCTGTTTTGATCTGTTATCAGAAAAATTAAAAAGTTAAAATTGTAGATCCCTCCTTAAAATAACGGCTGTATTTTTTATTTTTTTACACCAACGTGCTCATGACAACACTTCTTGTTGTGGCAGCTGAATCTTGTCACAGTGAAGTGTATGGTAATCTAAATCCACACAATGACCGTACAGGGCAGAAAACCAAGGTTTATGCTAAATGGCCTGAACTTGCCCTATTCCATAGACCCCATGACAACACTTCCCGTTTCGCAACTGAATAAATCCAATTCACATTCTGCATCAAAATCTACATACAAAGCAGTATAACTAGTAGAATCATTATTAAATGCCAAATCATAGACCAACTATGACAAAGACCAAAAAGTGTTGTCATGGGGACATCATGTATGACAATTGTGCAGCTGCTGTGCCAAAATCAAGCAAAAAATCCACGGAAGAGAAAGGGAGATAAAAATATTTCTGGAAGCTGAACCAAACAGTAGTCGTCTCATCTTACTTGGAGCGGGAGCGCCGTCGATTATCATGGCGACGCCGGGATGGACTTGGTGAACCGGAGGAGCTGCTGGAGCTGGAGCTTCGTGATGAGCTGGAGCTGCCTGACCGACTTGACGCGGATGAAGAGCTTGATCCTGAGCTTGACCCGGAGCTGGAGCCAGAGGACGAACTGGATGATGAGCTCGACCGGGAACGACTAAAGGAAGGCGCAGAGGATACCAGTCAGTCAGCGACCGCAACGCTGACACATCAGAGCATCCAACACAATGAGACGAGCTGTACCTGCTGCTACTGCTGCCGCTGGACGCGCTGCGCCTCTTCCTAGTTTTGTCCCGTCCGCGGTCCTTTTCTCCTGCCTCTTTGTTGGGCGCCTTCTCCTTTGTTCGCTCTTTCGCCCGGTCCTCAGACCGTTCTTTACGTTTGCTAGGAGAAGGAGCCCTGGAAAACAAGCAAAAAAAAAAGGAAATATTATATGACAAGGTCCGTGCTCCTGGTTATTCCGCATTCATCACACTTGGCCACGAGCAGCGAACCTGACCGATGTGAGAAAGGCTGGATTGTACCCCAGCCAATAATTGCTTCCAGAGAGATCAGTGTCTACAAGATGGCGCAACTCATCAAAGAAAGAAGCCTAATTATTGATGCACACAAACCCCAGCAGCCAGAATTCTATATGGAAGTGGTCGGACGCGCGCCCCTCATACTCCACTCACATCTGACTGGAGCAGGTAATGTCCACTGCAGAGATGTCATAAGCCTGAAAAAGTCATTTAACCACTTCACGACCTTATACATAGAGGTCCCGCAAGCCGGTGCCCATCACGTGACTGTGGGGTGAAGATTGGGTGCAATGACAGCAAGGGATCTGTAGAAGACCCTCGTCCCCGTCATTGTAAATCAATGAACGCCGGCCCATGACAGCGTTCACAGTAAATCATGATTTATGCTACACACAGCAGGATTGCAGCCCTGCTCTGTGTAGCACAGACGATTGGATGATCGCAGATTCAAGTCTCCTAAGGAGACTATTGAAGGAAGTAAAAAGTGTAAAAAAATGTTTTTAAAAATATTTTAAAAAAAGTTCAAATCAACCCCTTTTTACCCCCCATTAAAAAATTTAAAAAAATGCACATATTTGGTATTGCAGCATTCAGAAATGTACAATCACTTTATAAAGTAAATTAATCCAATCGGTAAACGGCATAACAAGAAAGAAAACCGAAACACCAGAATTACGTTTTTTGAGACATCGCAACACTGCAATAAAAGGAGATAAAAATATTGCATCTATCCCAAAATCAGATCAATAAAAAGTCAACTCAAGGCGCAAAAAAAAAAATCAGCTCTCGCCCAGCCCCAGATCCTGATAAATTGAAACATTATGAGTCTTGGAAAATGGTGACTGTTATGATTTGGTAGCTGAGGAGAGCAGGCAAAAAAGGAAATACACCAGAGAGGTTGGAATCTATGAGATTGCAGTACCCTGACTAACCACCACAACTAGAGGCAGCCGTGGAGCGTTCCTACGTTGGTCCTAGACGCCTCGTCACAGCCTGAGAAACTAACTACACCTAAAGATAGAAATAGGAAAGCTATCTGCCCCGGAGCAGAACCCCAAAGATAATAGAAAGCCCCCAAACATGTAATGGCGGTTAGACAAGAGGAAATACTGACACAGAAAGAAAATAGTATGAGCAAACGTTGGGGCCCAATCTTCCTAGACAGAAAAGGATAGGAGGGTCACTTACTGCAATCCAAAAAACCCTAAAAAAATACCAACACACTAATTGCAAAAACCTGAGATCACACGACCTCTACCACCTAAATTAGTTCTCTGGTGTAACAAAATCAAAACAGCAGCCACTGAAAAAACTGGAAAAAGCAAATGAACAAACAACTGGCTGAACTAAACTAAGAGGAGCACAAGCCCCCGGAGGGGACCTGGCAGACCCCCACAGAAGTGCAGGACAAAATGCAAAAAGCAAGCACAAAAAACTAAAAGAAGAAAATGTCTTATCTGTTAGCAGAAGATGCAGGCACGAAACAGCAAGCTTCAAAGTGAACCAGGAACAAAAGTTGAGACCAGAACAATTGATCACCGGCAACCCTGATGGGAGGGAACCACCCTTATATAAGACCAGTCAGTAACACCTGATCGCCAATCTTCACAATCTTCATTGAATAGTTCAGTACTGTTTGTAACCACCAGAGGGAGCTTCTGCTCAGAATTCATTTCTAGCACATTCACAACAGGTGACTTTTTTTTTCTTACAAACTTTAGAAATTTTTTTTTTCACCACTTAAATAAAAAAGAACCTAGACATGTTTGGTATCTGCGTACTCGTAATGACCTGGAGAATCGTAGCAGCAGGTCAGTTACAGCATATAGTGAACATGGTAAATAAACAGTTGTGGATTTGCACGGTTTCACTCACAATTTTTTTTCCAGTTTTCCAGTACACTATATGGCAAAAAACAAAAGGCGTCATTCAAAAGCACAACTCGTCCTGCAAATAAGCCCTCACATGGCCACAGTGACAGACAAATAACCGTTATGGCTCTGGGAAGAAGGGGATAAAAACACGGAAAGACAGAAAAAAAAAAAACAGTGAAGGGGATGAATTAATTTAGCGGGTTAAACGTGAAAAAAAAAAAAAACCTCACATTTCCTCTATTAATAGACACAAGGAGTTACATCGGGCCATTCATCGGCTCTCCTGAGGATCGGGGATCCTTATTACTACCGGTGATCACCTCTCCTGAGGATCGCGGCTCCCCATTACTACCTGCAATCGCCTCTCCTGATCATTGGGGCTCCCCATTACTACCAGTAATCGCCTCTCCTGAGGATCGGGGATCCTTACTACCAGTGATCGCCTCTCCTGAGGATCGGGGATCCTTACTACCAGTGATCGCCTCTCCTGAGGATCGGGGATCCTTACTACCAGTGATCGCCTCTCCTGAGGATAGTGGATCCTTACTACCAGTGATCGCCTCTCCTGAGGATCGGGGATCCTTATTACTAGCAGTGATCGCCTCTCCTGAGAATCGGGGCTCCCCATTAATACCTGCGATCGCCTCTCCTGAGGATCGGGGCTCCCCATTACTACCAGTGATCGCCTCTCCCGATGATTGGGGGCTCCCCATTACTACCAGTGATCGCCTCTCCTCAGGATCGGTGCTCCCCATTACTACCATTGACCGCCTCTCCTGAGGATCGGGGGCTCCCCATTACTACCAGTGACAGCCTCTCCTGAGGATCGGGGCACCCCATTACTACCAGTGAGCGCCTCTCCTGAGGATTGGGGCTCCCCATTGCTACAAGTGATCACCTCTCCTGAGGATCGGTGCTCCCCATTACTACCAGTGAGCGCCTCTTCTGATGATCGGGGCTCCCCATTACTACCAGTGATCGCCTCTCCTGAGGATCGGGGCTCCCCATTACTACCAGTGATCGCCTCTACTGAGGATCGGGGCTCCCCATTACTACCAGTGAGCGCCTCTCCTGAGGATCGGGGCTCCCCATTACTACCAGTGAGCGCCTCTCCTGGGGATCGGGGGCTCCCCATAACTACCAGTGATTGCCTCTCCTGAGGATCGGGGGACCCCATTACTACCAGTGAGCGCCTCTCCTGAGGATTGGTGCTCCCCATTGCTACCAGTGATCGCCTCTCCTGAGGATTGGGAGATCTCCATTACTACCAGTGATCGCCTCTCCTGAGGATCGGGGCACCCCATTACTACCAGTGATCGCCTCTCCTGAGGATCGGGAGATCTCCATTACTACCAGTGATCGCCTCTCCTGAGGATCGGGGCACCCCATTACTACCAGAGATCGCCTCTCCTGAGGATCGGGAGATCTCCATTACTACCAGTGAGCACCTCTCCTGAGGATCGGGGCACCCCATTACTACCAGTGAGCGCCTCTCCTGAGGATCGGTGCTCCCCATTACTACCAGTGATCGCCTCTACTGAAGATCGGGGCTCCCCATTACTACCAGTGAGCGCCTCTCCTGAGGATCGGGGCTCCCCATTACTACCAGTGATTGCCTCTCCTGAGGATCGGGGGCTCCCCATTACTACCAGTGATTGCCTCTCCTGAGGATCGGGGCACCCCATTACTACCAGTGAGCGCCTCTCCTGAGGATTGGTGCTCCCCATTACTACCAGTGATCGCCTCTCCTGAGAATTGGGAGATCTCCATTACTACCAGTGATCACCTCTCCTGAGGATCGGGGCACCCCATTACTACCAGTGATCGCCTCTCCTGAGGATCGGGAGATCTCCATTACTACCAGTGATCGCCTCTCCTGAGGATCGGGGCACCCCATTACTACCAGAGATCGCCTCTCCTGAGGATCGGGAGATCTCCATTACTACCAGTGATCGCCTCTCCTGAGGATCGGAGCACCCCATTACTACCAGTGATCGCCTCTCCTGAGGATCAGGGCTCCCCATTACTACCAGTGATCGCCTCTCCTGAGGATCGGGGCTCCCCATTACTACCAGTGATCGCCTCTCCTGAGGATCGGTGCTCCCCATTACTACCAGTGATCGCCTCTCCTGAGGATCAGTGCTCCCCATTACTACCAGTGAGCGCCTCTCCTGAGGATCGGGGGCTCCCCATTACTACCAGTGAGCACCTCTCCTGAGGATCGGGGGCTCCCCATTACTACCAGTGATCGTCTCTCCTGATTATTGGGGGCTCCCCATTACTACCAGTGATTGCCTCTCCTGATGATTGGGGGCTCCCCATTACTACCTGCGATCGCCTCTCCTGAGGATCGGGGCTCCCCATTACTACCAGTGATCGCCTCTCCTGAGGATCAGGGCTCCCCATTACTACCAGTGATCGCCTCTCCTGAGGATCGGTGCTCCCCATTACTACCAGTGATCGCCTCTCCTGAGGATCGGTGCTCCCCATTACTACAAGTGAGCGCCTCTCCTGAGGATAGGGGTACCCCATTACTACCAGTGATCGCCTCTCCTGAGGATCGGGGAATCCCCATTACTACCAGTGATCGCCTCTCCTGAGGATCGGTGCTCCCCATTACTACCAGTGATCGCCTCTCCTGAGGACCCCCATTACTACCAGTGATCGCCTCTCCTGAGGATCGGGGCTCCCCATTACTACCAGTGATCGCCTCTCCTGAGGACCCCCATTACTACCAGTGATCGCCTCTCCTGAGGATCGGGGCTCCCCATTACTACCAGTGATCGCCTCTCCTGAGGATCGGGGGATCTCCATTACTACCAGTGATCGCCTCCTCTCCTCTGGAAAGAGAAGCCATCACTACTCATCCCTTTAAAGACCACCCAGACTTACAGGGTCGCTCCTGGGGGTGGAGGGTGGTCACTCTGCCTCATTTCTTACGTTTCACACCATATTGTTACTCATTTTTAAGATCTCTGCTTGCTGTCAGTGAAAACCCCCGAATCACAATCAAAGCGTCCCCGGCCTGCAGAGCTGAGGGTTTGTTACAATGTGTCAGTGTGGAGCCCTTCAGGAGGTCACATACAGTAAAAATGGCGAAAAAACAAGTCTATAACGGAAGGGCCCAGCACCACATAACACGTCCGGCAGGAGGGTGACGAGGGGGTGAGCGCTGCACTGGGAGCCGCCATCTTGCCCCCTTTACACCAGGCCTCTCGCAGCCATAGGCGCAGCTCGTACACAGTCCACCATCCGGGGGTAACACCGAGTCATAACCGAGGCCTCAGGCCCGCAGAGCCCGCATCATGTCCTCCCGGGGAGACGGCAGCGCCCGCGCCGCAGGATGGAGGCGGATGGGGAAGGCGACACTTACATTTTCCCGGCCTTTCTCTGCTTCTCCCTCCTCAGCTCAGATAAGCCGTCGCGCTCTTTGTGACGCGGCGCCGCCATCCTACAGACTGAAAATGTCCGGGCGCTCAGAAGATGACGTCACGGACCTTAGCGGGGAGGAAGGGGGCGTGTCCTCCGGGCAGGCGTTTTTAAAGGGGAAGGAAGCCGCTTGGCTTATTTCGAATGAAGGAGTTTCAGCAAGTTCCTAACTAAAGGGTTAACCTCGAGTTCCCGCCCATCCAGACCACAGCATGTACGGGGTCCCGGGAGGGTCATCAGGCTGCTCTTGTCGGTGCATGTAATGAAGGGAGTGGAATAATGGCGCCAAGTTCAACACTTTAACCTCTTAGATGCCGGCGCCTGTGGTGACATGTCAGGCACGTCCATAAAAAAAAAACGCTTCTTGAAGCGGTATTTGAGGAAGATTTGCTAAAAAAAACGGTGTGAACAGAAGCTTAAGTTTATCTGCACATGGCGTTTTTATGAGGGGACTTTTTTAGTGTCAGGAAAGGCTCCTTTTTAGCTTGAGGCGTTCTTTCCAGCCTTTTGTTTGGACAGTTGCTAGTTTGGAGCATTTTCCATCAGTCGCTCCGAGAACTGACGTCCGTTTTCTGACATTTTTCATGAGCTGAAGCAGAAGAAAATGCTCAAAGGCCAGAAGCTAAGGAGACTAATAAAAAAATAGGAAGAGTCAGGCAGAAACGTTCCCAAAGTCTCCCGAAAACCTCTGTGCGCTTATAATACCCGAAAGTCGTGTGCGCACAGAGGTTTATCCACTTGTTTGAGTGGAAACTCCAAATCTCAGAACTATTGAAAACTTTGAATGCAAAATCCCAAGATCTTAAAGGGGTTGTTGTTCACTACTAAGGCTACGTTCACACATCAGGTTTTTTCCGGCATAAAACTGAATCCGTTTAATCAGTTTTACATCCGTTTTACGACAGATCCGGTTTTTAAAGACGCCCCTGGGGGCTCCCAAACGTGATTGGCTACTGAAAACCTATATATACACTGTTCCTACAGCCCATCTTTGACAGGTTCTAGAGGAGCAAGTGGCAGGCGAAGATGGACGGCGTGATAGGAAACATTCTGAAGATTAATGTGAATTTCACTGTTGAGGCGACTCGTTTGAAAGCGATTGTTCTGGAGGAGAGAGACAGCAGCGCATCATGCGTCAGTGCCGACGACGTTTGTGTATCCACCCCATCACAGCCCACTATACGTGTGATGAGGATTATCTCCAACATGATTGTCTCCAACTTCTGACTGAAGAAACACCTTCTCCGTCAAATGTCAGTGAGAATCCACTTTCAAATCCCGATCTGATGTTATACACAGATGGTTCAAGATATGCTGACGAGTTTGGAAGATTCCACACGGGATATTGTTGTGAATGGGTTTGAGATGAGTTCTGAGCAGAGGCTCCCTCTGGTGGTTACAAGCGGTACTAGTGAAGATTGTGAGGACTGGGAATCAGGTGTTACTGACTGGTCTTATATAAGGGAGTCATTTTCCCATCAGGGTTGCCGGTGATCAATTGTTCTGGTCTGAATCCTTCATTCCAGTTTCCCTTGTAGCCTGCTGTGTCGTGTCTGCATCTCCTGCTACCAGATAAGAATTTTTTTCTTTTGTGTGTTTGCTATATTTTTGCATTTTGTCCTGCACTTCTTTGGGGGCCTTCTGGGTCCCCTCCGGGGGCTTCTGCCTTCTCAGTTTAGTTCAGCCACTGAGTTTTGTTTTTTCCAGTTTTTTCAGTGGCTGCTGTTTTGATTTTGTTACACCAGAGAGCTAATTTAGGTGGTAGAGGTCGTGTGATCTCAGGTGATTTTGAAATTAGTAGAGTTGGTGTTTTTCAGGGTTTTCTGGGATTGCAGTAAGTACCCTTCCTGTCCTTTTCTATTTAGATAGTTTGGGCCCCAGCGTTTGCTCATTCTATTTTCTTTCTGTGTCAGTATTTCCTCTTGTCTAACCGCCATTACATGTTTGGGGGCTTTCTATTATCTTTGGGGATCTGCTTCGGGGCAGATAGCTTTCCTATTTCTATCTTTAGGTGTAGTTAGTTTCTCAGGCTGTGACGAGGCGTCTAGGACCAACGTAGGAACGCTCCACGGCTGCCTCTAGTTGTGGTGGTTAGTCAGGGTACTGCAATCCCATAGATTCCAACTGCTCTGGTGTATTGCCTTTTTTACCTGCACTCCTCAGCTACCGAAACACAACAGTATCACCGGCCTAAAAATTGAAAATTGTATGGTACTCACAGAAGGGAAAAAATATTGTGATAGAAAAAAGAGTTGTCAGAGATATTTTTCTGTTTGTTGCATTTTTTTTTTTTTTTTTCCCTCTGTATCTCTGGGTGCTGGGGAGGATCTTTTCTCCCAATGGAGTTTGCACAGTTGTCTGGCCGTGTGGATCAGCTTGCCACTGAGGTTCGGAGTATTACTATCTATCTTGCTGGGTTGCCTGTTGTGGAACCTAGGATCCCCATGCCAGATTTGTTTTTAGGGGATCGAGCTAAGTTTCAGAATTTCAAAAATAATTGTAAATTGTTTTTTGCCTTAAAATCTAAGTCCTCAGGAAACGCAGCGCAGCAGGTTCAAATTATCATCTCTCTCCTGCGCGGCGATCCTCAGGATTGGGCTTTTTCCCTGATACCTGGGGATCCTGTTTTGAGTGATGTTGATGCATTTTTTCAGGCTTTGGGGTTATTGTACGATGAGCCTAATGTCACTGATCAAGCTGAAAAAGCCTTGTTGGCATTAAATCAGGGGCTTGATGACGCTGAGTTATACTGTCAGAGATTCCGTAGGTGGGCAGTCCTGACCAAATGGAATGATGACGCTTTGGCGGCCCTTTTCCGGAAGGGTCTGTCGGATAATGTAAAGGATGTTATGGTGGGATTCCCTGTCCCCTCTGGTCTCAATGATTCTATGTCATTAGCGATTCAAATTGACAGACGTTTGCGTGAGCGGAGAAGTATGCGTGGAGTGGTGTTGCCTTGTGAGCCAGCTTCTGAGCCCATGCAGTGTGATGGAGTGGTGTCTGGGGCACAGCGTCATTAGTTTCGAAAGCGCAATAGGTTATGTTTCTACTGTAGTGATGCCTCTCATGCTATTTCAGTCTGCCCTAAGCGGGGAAGACGTTTTGCACGCTCAGTTGTCTTGGGTAGTGTTCAGACTAAGTTTTTATTAACTGTCACTCTGATATGCTCTCTGTCCTCATTTTCTGCTCAGGCTTTCGTTGATTCTGGAGCAGCTATTAACCTGATGGATTATGATTTTGCTAAACGTTGTGGGTTTCCCTTGATACCCCTACAGAAGTCTATTCCCCTACTGGGGATCGATTCTACCCCTTTGGCTGAGAATAAACCCCAGTTTTCTACTCAGGTGATAATGAGGGTTGAACCTGATCACCAGGAGTGCTGCAAATTTTTGGTTCTATATAATCTGCATGACATTATCGTGCTGGGTTTCCCTTGGTTACAGTCTCATAATCCTGTTTTGGATTGGAAATCTGTGTCTGTAACCAGTTGGGGCTGCCAATGTGTTAATACCAACACTCCTGGTTTTTCTGCCTCCCCCAAGCTCAGGATGTTCCTGACTTTTTTGTTTGATTTTTCTGATGTGTTTAGCGAAAGTAAATCTGCATCCTTACCTCCCCATAGGAGCTATGACTGCGCTATTGAATTAGTGCCGGGTAGTAAATTCCCTAAAGGTCGCCTTTTTAACTTGTCTGTACCTGAACATGACGCTATGCGGTCTTATATCAAGGAATCATTGGAGAAGGGTCATATCAGACCATCCTCTTCACCCTTAGGTGCCGGTTTTTTCTTTGTGGCCAAAAAAGATGGTTCATTAAGGCCGTGTATTGATTATCGTCTCTTGAACAATATTACTGTGAAATATCAATACCCGTTACCCTTGATTTCTGACCTGTTTTCCAGGGTGAAAAACGCTACTTGGTTTACCAAGCTTGACCTCAGGGGGGCGTATAACCTTATTCGCATTAAGCACGGGGATGAATGGAAGACGGCATTCAATACCCCTGAAGGGCATTTTGAGTACCTAGTGATGCCCTTTGGGCTCACTAATGCCCCTTCCGTCTTCCAGTCCTTCATGAATGACATTTTCAGGGATTTTGTGGACAAATTTCTGATTGTTTATTTGGATGATATCTTGATTTTTTCTAATGACTGGGACTCTCATGTGAAACATGTTCGGACTGTGTTCCAGATTTTGAGGGATAATGCTCTGTATGTGAAGGGATCAAAGTGTCTTTTTGGCGTACAGAAGATCTCATTTCTGGGATTCATTTTGTCCCCATCTGTTATTGAAATGGACCCGGTCAAGGTTCAGGCCATCTGTGATTGGGTCCAACCTACTTCATTAAAGGCTCTTCAGAGATTTTTGGGTTTTGCCAATTTTTATCGTAAATTTATTGGTAATTTCTCGGTTATTGTTAAACCATTAACTGATTTGACCAGAAAGGGTTCTGATGTGGTGAATTGGCCTCCTGAGGCAGTCTCTGCATTTCAGGAACTTAAGCAGAGATTCACTTCTGCTCCTGTTCTACGGCAGCCTGATGTTTCTCTGCCATTTCAGGTGGAGGTTGATGCCTCTGAAATTGGGGCAGGTGCCGTTTTGTCCCAAAAAGATCCAGAGACCTCTAAAAGTAACCCTTGTGCCTTTTTCTCTCGAAAATTTTCTCCTACTGAACGTAATTATGACGTGGGTAATCGGGAGTTATTGGCCATGAAGTGGGCTTTTGAAGAGTGGAGACATTGGCTGGAGGGAGCCAAACATCAGGTGGTGGTCCTTACGGACCATAAGAATCTGGTCTATCTGGAATCTGCCAAGCGACTCAATCCTAGACAGGCCAGGTGGGCCTTGTTTTTCACACGTTTTAATTTTGTGGTTTCCTTTCTTCCTGGCACTAAGAATGTTAAGGCGGATGCCCTCTCGAGGAGTTTCCTTGCGGACTCTCCTGAGTTATCTGATCCTTCTGTTATTTTGAAAGAGGGTGTAGTTCTTTCCGCCATCTCGCCCAATTTGAGACTTGCTCTGGAGGGGTGTCAGGAGGATAGGCCCGAGCGCTGCCCTGTTGGAAAATTGTTTGTCCCGGACCAATGGAAAAAGAGTGTGATGTCTGAGATTCATTGTTCCGCATTGGCTGGGCATCCCGGAATTTTTGGTACTAGAGACTTGGTTAGTGGGTCCTTTTGGTGGCCTACCTTGTCTCGCGATGTCAGGGAATTTGTGCAGTCCTGCGGGACTTGCTCTCGCTCCAAGCCTTGCTCTCGCTCTAGTGGTTTGTTGATGCCATTGCCTGTGCCCAAGAGACCATGGACCCATATCTCTATGGATTTCATTTCCGATCTTCCTGTTTCTCAGAGAATGACCACCATCTGGGTAATTTGTGATAGGTTTTCCAAAATGATACATCTTGTGCCATTACCTAAGTTGCCTTCCTCCTCTGAATTGGTGCCGTTGTTTCTTCAGCACGTGGTTCGTTTACACGGCATTCCTGAGAACATTGTGTCTGACAGAGGAGTCCAGTTTGTTTCCAGATTTTGGAGGACTTTTTGTTCTAAACTGGGTGTTCAATTGTCTTTCTCCTCGGCATTTCATCCTCAGACCAATGGTCAAACTGAGAGAACAAACCAGACATTAGAGACTTATCTAAGATGCTTTGTGTCTGCTGATCAGGATGACTGGGTCTCTTTTTTGCCTTTGGCTGAGTTTGCTCTTAATAATAGGGCTAGCTCTGCCACTTTGATGTCTCCGTTTTTCTGTAATTCTGGTTTTCACCCTCGATTTTCTTCAGGACAGACGGAGGCTTCTGTCTGTCCGGGTGTTGACTCTGTTGTTGAGCGTATGCAACAGATTTGGGACCAGGTAGTGGAGAGGTTGTCCCTCTCTCAGGAGAAGGCCCAGCGGTTTGCTAACCGGCATAGGACTGATGGTCCTCGGTTTAAAGTGGGGGACTTGGTCTGGTTGTCCTCAAAGAATATTCCTATGAGAGTAGCATCTCCTAAATTTAAGCCTAGGTTCATTGGACCTTATAAGATCATGGAGATTATTAATCCTGTTTCTTTTCGTTTGCTTCTTCCAGGGACATTTAAGATCCATAACGTGTTCCACAAGTCCTTGTTGAAGAGGTTTGTTGAGCCAGTGGTTCCTGCTACTGTGCCTCCTGACCCTGTTTTGGTTGAGGGCAATCTGGAGTATGTGGTTGAGAAAATATTGGATTCTCGTTTTTCTAGACGAAGACTCCAGTATTTGGTTAAATGGAGAGGTTATGGTCAGGAAGACAATTCTTGGGTGTTTGCTTCGGACATCCATGCTAGGAGACTTATCCGTGTGTATCATAGAACTCATCCTGACCGACCTGGTTGCTCAAATGAGGGTTCGGTGACCCCTCCTCAAGGGGGGGGTACTGTTGTGAATGGGTTTGAGATGAGTTCTGAGCAGAGGCTCCCTCTGGTGGTTACAAGCGGTACTAGTGAAGATTGTGAGGACTGGGAATCAGGTGTTACTGACTGGTCTTATATAAGGGAGTCATTTTCCCATCAGGGTTGCGGTGATCAATTGTTCTGGTCTGAATCCTTCATTCCAGTTTCCCTTGTAGCCTGCTGTGTCGTGTCTGCATCTCCTGCTACCAGATAAGAATTTTTCTTCTTTTGTGTGTTTGCTATATTTTTGCATTTTGTCCTGCACTTCTTTGGGGGCCTTCTGGGTCCCCTCCGGGGGCTTCTGCCTTCTCAGTTTAGTTCAGCCACTGAGTTTTGTTCTTTTGCTTTTTCCAGTTTTTTTTCAGTGGCTGCTGTTTTGATTTTGTTACACCAGAGAACTAATTTAGGTGGTAGAGGTCGTGTGATCTCAGGTGATTTTGAAATTAGTAGAGTTGGTGTTTTTCAGGGTTTTCTGGGATTGCAGTAAGTACCCTTCCTGTCCTTTTCTATTTAGATAGTTTGGGCCCCAGCGTTTGCTCATTCTATTTTCTTTCTGTGTCAGTATTTCCTCTTGTCTAACCGCCATTACATGTTTGGGGGCTTTCTATTATCTTTGGGGTTCTGCTCCAGGGCAGATAGCTTTCCTATTTCTATCTTTAGGTGTAGTTAGTTTCTCAGGCTGTGACGAGGCGTCTAGGACCAACGTAGGAACGCTCCACGGCTGCCTCTAGTTGTGGTGGTTAGTCAGGGTACTGCAATCCCATAGATTCCAACTGCTCTGGTGTATTGCCTTTTTTACCTGCACTCCTCAGCTACCGAAACACAACAGGATATGCTGTCACCACAGAGGACACTGTAGTGCACGCAGCTGTCAGTGAGAATCCACTTTCAAATCCCGATCTGATGTTATACACAGATGGTTCAAGATATGCTGATGAGTTTGGAAGATTCCACATGGGATATGCTGTTACCACAGAGGACACTGTAGTGCACGCAGCTGCGCTCCCGCCATCACAGGCAGCACAAGAAGCAGAACTTCAGGCTCTGTCTACTGCATGTACTTTGGCCAAAGACAGACGGGCTAATATATACACGGACTCATGATATGCATTTGGTATTGCTCACGATTTTGGAGCTCTATGGGCCAATCGAGGGTTTATTACTACTGCCGGAACTCCAGTGAAAAATGCTGAAGCTGTTAAAACCCTCATGGAATCGATCAAATTGCCTACTCAGGTGGCCATTATCAAAGTCAAGGCGCACTGTCCTAGGAACAGTCCACAAACTATTGGCAACGCATTTGCGGATATGCAAGCAAAAGCCGCTGCTCTTCTGCCCGTTGAACTAACCATACCAATTATGGTGACCACACGCTCTCAGCGTAAACAGTTGCAAGAGATCCTAACTCTACAAGAACCTGATGATCTACAACAGACTGAGGTTTTTTGTCGGACCCCGCGAGACCGCTTAATGACAATGCAGAGAATGTCTCCAAAAGAAGAGGTGAAGCAGTGGAAGGCTGATGGAGCACTTATGGACAATGGTCTCTGGAAAAAGGACCAACTTGTGTGTCTCCCTAAGCAGATGTACCCTGCTATTGCCATATGGGCAAATGGACCTATATATCAAGGAAAAAAACAGGCCCTGGTACAAAAATTCTACTGGGCTCCAGGTATTTCTACGGACCTGACAGCACTCAACCGTGCATGTAATATCTGTCACACCTGCAATCCCGGTTAACTTTAACGTGTACCTCCGAAGCACCTTGCTAAGCCCGACTATCCTTTCCAAAGGCTCCAGGTGGACCATATCACATTGCCTAAGTCTGGATGGTATGAATATTGTCTAGTGGTTGTCAATACGTTCTCCAGTTGGCCAGAAGCATTCCGTTACCAACATGACTGCAAAGACCACAGCAAAGAAACTGGTGATGGAAGTTATATGCAGATATGGAGTTCCAGAAGTCGTTGAAAGTGACCAAGGTCCGGCTTTTTCTTCTCATGTGTATCAGGAGGTTCTAACAATGCTTGAATCCACTGTAGCCCTCCATACTCCGTACCATCCACAATCCAGGGGGAAAGTTGAGAGGTTGAACGACACACTGAAGGGACAATTGACCAAAATGATGCAGGAGACTACTGCTCCATGGCCAGAGCTCCTACCCATTGTACTATACCATATTTGTACTATCCCTATTGCAAAACATGGCCTGTCCCTATATGAGATATTGTTTGGTGCCAGGACCCCAGTTGCAAATTTCCAGTCTCAGTAGTTATCAGAAGAAACTGACCATGCTGTTCAATATGTTATTCAGATTAGTAAAAATCTTGCTAACACCCATGCTCTAGTTTCTTTTTCTTTTCCAGATTCAGCAGAAACCGATATTTGATATTGCATGGCCCTGGCTGAAACCCCAAAAAACTGTTAGACATGTAAACATTTTTTATTAATGGGGGTGGTTAATATTTACCTTCTCACCATCGTTGACCGGAGGAATGACAGGGTGTTCGCATATTTATACTTGCTCCTGCGTCCTCCAGATCCACTCGGGGCCCGCATCTCTTTGTTGAACTCTTTCTTGAGGCGATCCCTGATTGACCGATACCGCTTGACAATTCTCTCACCTGAAAAGTGAAAGCACAAATTGGTTAGTATACACTTTACATCCAGCAACATAACTGAACTGTGCATACTTACGCGCTTGAATCTGGGCCCAAACATCGAGGTCCTCCCAGTTATCCACAAGTTGTTGGCATATTTGCTCCCAGAGCCAACGGGTCACAATGATATCGGCATGGCGGCGTTCCCCCATGTTCCACAGCGGCTCCCGCTCTCGATCAGATTGATGAGGAGGTTGATATCCAACCCGGCCTCCTCACCGTCCGAGTCAGGAGCACGCTGTGAAGCCTGTTAAAAAAATAAACAGACTCAAAACAACAAAGTATAAAAAAAAGTTACTTACCCGATGGCGACCGCCCTGCTGCTGACACCGACGACCCTGGGAGGCGCTTCGAGGACCTCTGGGCCGAGCCCCAGAATCAGAAGACTATAGAAAAAAAATAAAGTTATGTGCTTGGATGTAGGCATATGTGTTGTCTGCAGTGTAATGTCTGTAATAATCTGCTTTTTTTATGTGTAGTGTGATGATGTGGTTCAGCGATGCATGCAAGTAACTTACCAATTGTGAGCCCACTCTGGGTATCTCTCCACCCCTTCGGTCTTCTTCTGGAAGCACCTCTTCTGTTGCTGCAGCTTCCTGGTATACAAAAATGATGGAGACGATAGAGCCGGAGATGATGGACCCGGAGATGATAGAGGCAAAAAAAGGGAACATCATTACAAACAAAAAAAAATTTACCTCACAGCGTTGCCAACGCGGGGGAGGGCTCCCTGAGGAAGACTTATCTGCCGCTGGCTGGCTGGCTGGCTTCTGTGGACGCTCCATCTTGCTGGCTGGCTGGTTAACTGCTCTGTGGCCGCTCTGTCTTGCTGGCTGGTAAATGGCTGAAGGCCTCACTGGCATTGTTTATATATGTTTCCTGGGGGCTGCCAATTGGTTCTGAGCATGCTCAGACGTAAAAACCGGATCCGGCCACCGGATCCATATTTTCCCAGATCCGGTGCCCATAGACTTCCATTGTAGCAAAAAGCCGGAAGTGCCGCATCCGGCGCAGTCCGGTTTTTTATTATTATTATTATTTATATAGCGCCATTAATTCCATGGTGCTGTACATGAGAAGGGGTTACATACAAAGTTATAGATATCGTTTACAGTAAACAAATTTACAATGACAGACTAGTACAGTGAGGAGAGGACCCTGTCCTTGCGGACCTACATTCTAAGGGATAATGGGGAAGAAACAGAAGGTCGGGGTGCGGCAGCTCTGGTGGTGGTCGCGGCGAGGCGGAAGCTCGGGTGGTGGCGGCGAGGCGGAATGGTTATTGCAGGCTGTAGGCTTTCCTGAAGAGATGGGTTTTCAGGTTCCGTCTGAAGGATCCGAGGGTGGTGGATAATCGTACATGTTGAGGCGTGGAATTCCAGAGGATGGGGGATATTCGGGAGAAATCTTGGAGGCGGTTGTGTGAGGAACGAATAAGGCCTCTTTCACACATCCGTCTTTTTGTATCAGGCATGATCCGTCCTATGCCTGAAGGGACGGATCCGGCGCTGAAACAAAAAAACTGATGCAACGGATCCGGTTTTTTGCTGGATCCGACCTGAACTTTTGAACCCAGAAAAAGAGGGTTTCTGATGCCCGGAGACACTGGAAAATGTAGTAGTAGTAGTAGCAGTAGTAGTAGACCTCGATTTCCAGAATCCGGATCAGACTTTTGCCAGATTGCACAAAAGTCTGATCCGGTTCCATTGAATTCTATTGTTTCCGGCCGCCTGATGCGCCGCTTCAAGCACATCAGGCAGCTCCGGCAAAAAAAAAAAAAACGTTACATGCTCTGTTTTGTCCGGCCGCCGGAATGTACATTTCCGCCGGATCCGGACAAAAACGGATACAACGCACTGACATCAGGCGCCATCCGGCGCTAATGAAAGTCAATGCAAAAAAAAAACGCATCCGGCATTACATTTCGCCGGATGCGGTTGGACAAAAAAATGCCGGAGGGCGCCGTCAGGCACACAACGGATGTGTGAAAGAGGCCTAAGTGTGGAGGATAGTAGGAGGTCTTGGGAGGATCGAAGATTACGTGAAGGAAGATATTGGGAGATTTTCAACGCAGACTAAAAAACGTTACTGTAGCCGTTTTTTCCAGATGCCGGAATTAAAATTTAGGAAGCCATGCGGCCATAAGGCTACTTTCACACATCAGTTTTTTTCTGTCAGGCATCATCCAGCTATTTTTCGAAAAACTGGATCCGGCGAAATCTACAGACGGAACCGGTTTTTCTCATTGACTTGTATTAGCGCCGGATCGCGCTGCATGGCCTCCCGTTTTTTGCCGGATCCGGTGAAAATTTTAATCCCGGCGTCTGGAAAAAAACGGCTACAGTACCATTTTTTGTCTGCGGCAAAAAACCGGATGCGACTGCGACGCTTCCGGCTTTTTGCTACAATGGACGTCTATGGACACCGGATCCGGGAAAATACAGATACGGTGGCCAGATCGAGTTTTTACATCTGAGCAAGCTCAGAATTAATTGGCAGCCCCCAGGAATCATATATAAACAATGCCAGTGAGGCCCTCTGCCATTTACCAGCCAGCAAGACAGAGCGGCCACAGGAACCTGCCAGACAGCTACAGCCAGCAGCAGACATTTCTTCTGGGAGCCCTCCCCCGCGTTGGCAGCACTCTGAGGTAACTATTTTTTTTTTTTTTGCCATGTTTACTCTCTATCTCTCTCTGATCGCTCTCAACTCTACAAACCTCTAGGATGTTCACTGAATTACAGTAAAGATGTATATCTTCTTACCTATTCTGCTTCATGTCACTTGTCTTACGTATTGCATTTTTTCTGTGCTGTTTTTGTGTATAAATATGTGATTCTTCAGATTTTGTTTTAGTCTTTGCCTGATGAAGAGACCTGAGTAGTCTCGAAAGCTGCAATTTGTTACCATCTTTTCAGTTAGCCATTAAAAGGTGTCAACCACTGAGGACTCTCAACTCTAAACACTGAATTACAGGTAAGTCTAGTGCTCTCTGTTCTCAGCCTGCAGACAGGCAATCACCATGTACTGACATATCTGACTGCTGCTCTATAGACTGGGGGCGGTGTCAGGCTCAGGTACAGGAGCCTCCTGCTAACACCCTCCTCCTCTCTACACCTCCAGACTGGAGAGAGAAAAGGAGGCAGCGCGCTCTGATGACGTCAGTGCAGCGCGTCCCGTGTTTATGTGCTGACACTTCCGCTCATCCATAAACAGACACCAGAGGAAGCCCCGCCCCTTCCTCACAAATCACGTGATTTGGATCCCCACCCCCAACCTAAGTAAACAAAGGCAGTGACATGGCTGCAGCCTCGGATAGTGATAGTGCAGAGGTATGTACAGTACACTGACACAGGGACTACAAGTCTCAGCATAACTTCAGGTATTAAGAGGAGGACAGGGCCGTGCCCTGATGGCTGTGTATTAGGAGGAGGACGGGGCGTGTCCTGATCCCTGTGTAGTAGGAGGAGGACGGGGCTGTGTCCTGATGGCTGTGTATTAGGAGGAGGACGGGGCCGTGTCCTGATCCCTGTGTATTAGGAGGAGGACGGGGCTGTGTCCTGATGGCTGTGTATTAGGAGGAGGACGGGGCCGTGTCCTGATGGCTGTGTATTAGGAGGAGGACGGGGCTGTGTCCTGATGGCTGTGTATTAGGAGGAGGACGGGGCCGTGTCCTGATGGCTGTGTATTAGGAGGAGGACGGGGCCGTGTCCTGATGTCTGTGTATTAGGAGGAGGACGGGGCTGTGTCCTGATGGCTGTGTATTAGGAGGAGGACGGGGCCGTGTCCTGATGGCTGTGTATTAGGAGGAGGATGGGGCCGTGTCCTGATGGCTGTGTATTAGGAGGAGGACGGGGCGTGTCCTGATGGCTGTGTATTAGGAGGAGGACGGAGCCGTATCCTGATGGCTGTGTATTAGGAGGAGGACGGAGCCGTGTCCTGATGGCTGTGTATTAGGAGGAGGACGGGGCCGTGTCCTGATGGCTGTGTATTAGGAGGAGGACGGGGCCCGTGTCCTGATGGCTGTGTATTAGGAGGAGGACGGGGCTGTGTCCTGATGGCTGTGTATTAGGAGGAGGACGGGGCATGTCCTGATGTCTGTGTATTAGGAGGAGGACGGCCATGGACCCAAAATCTCTATGTTTTGTTCCCTGAGCCATTTAGTTATCACCTTTGCTTTATGGCAAGGTGCTCCATCATGCTGGAAAAGGCATTGTTGATCGCCAAACTGCTCTTGGTGGGTTGGGAGAAGTTGCTCTTGGAGGACATTCTGGTACCATTCTTTATTCATGGCTGTGTTTTTAGGCAAGACTGTGAGAGAGCCGATTCCCTTGGCTGAGAAGCAACCCCACACATGAATGGTTTCAGGATGCTTAACAGTTGGCATGAGACAAGACTGGTGGTAGCGCTCACCTTGTCTTCTGCGAATGAGGCGTTTTCCTGATGTCCCAAACAATCGAAAAGGGATTCATCAGAGAAAATAACTTTACCCCAGTCCTCAGCAGTCCACTGCCTGTACCTTTTGCAGAATATCAGTCTGTCCATGATGTTTTTTCTGGAGAGAAGTGGCTTCTTTGCTGCCCTCCTTGAGACCAGGCCTTGCTCCAAGAGTCTCCGCCTCACAGTGCGTGCAGATGCACTCACACCTGCCTGCTGCCATTCCTGAGCAAGCTCTGCACTGCTGGTAGCCCGATCCCACAGCTGAAACACTTTTAAGAGACGGTCCTGGCGCTTGCTGGTCTTTCTTGGGCACCCTGAAGCCTTTTTGGCAACAATGGAACCTCTCTCCTTGAAGTTCTTGATGATGCGATAGATTGTTGACTGAGGTGCAATCTTTCTAGCTGCGATACTCTGCCCTGTTAGGCCATTTTTGTGCATTGCAATGATGACTGCACGTGTTTCTTTAGAGATAACCATGGTTAACAGAAGAGAAACAATAATGCCAAGCACCAGCCTCCTTTTAAAGTGTCCAGTGGTGTCATTCTTACTTAATCATGACAGATTGATCTCCAGCCATGTCCTCATCAACACCCACACCTGTGTTAATGGAGCAATCACTGAAAAGAGGTTAGCTGGTCCTTTTAAGGCAGGGCTGCAATGATGTTGAAATGTATTTTGGGGGATAAAGTTAATTTTCTAGCCAAATATTGACTTTGCAAGTAATTGCTGTTAAGCTGATCACTCTTTATAACATTCTGGAGTATATGCAAATTGCCATTAGAAAAAGTGAAGCAGTAGACTTTGTAAAAATTAATATTTGTGTCATTCTCAAAACTTTTGGCCATGACTGTATTAGGAGGAGGACGGGGCCGTGTCCTGATGGCTGTGTATTAGGAGGAGGACGGGGCCCGTGTCCTGATCCCTGTGTATTAGGAGGAGGACGGGGCCGCGTCCTGATGTCTGTGTATTAGGAGGAGGACCGGGCCGTGTCCTGATAGCTGTGTATTAGGAGGAGGACGGGGCCGGGTCCTGATGGCTGTGTATTAGGAGGAGGACGGGGCCGTGTCCTGATGGCTGTGTATTAGGAGGAGGACGGAGCTGTGTCCTGATGGCTGTGTATTAGGAGGAGGACGGGGCTGTGTCCTGATGGCTGTGTATTAGGAGGAGGATGGGGCCGTGTCCTGTTGGCTGTGTATTAGGAGGAGGACGGGGCCGTGCCCTGATGGCTGTGTATTAGGAGGAGGACGGGGCTGTGTCCTGATGGCTGTGTATTAGGAGGAGGACGGGGCTGTGTCCTGATGGCTGTGTATTAGGAGGAGGACGGGGCCGCGTCCTGATGTCTGTGTATTAGGAGGAGGACGGGGCTGTGTCCTGATGGCTGTGTATTAGGAGGAGGACGGGGCTGTGTCCTGATGGCTGTGTATTAGGAGGAGGACGGGGCCGCGCGTCGCTGATGTCTGTAGGGATTAGGAGGAGGACCGGGCCGTGTCCTGATGCTGTGTATTAGGAGGAGGACGGGGCCGTGTCCTGATGGCTGTGTATTAGGAGGAGGACGGGGCCGTGTCCTGATGGCTTGTGTATTAGGAGGAGGACGGGGCGTGTCCTGATGCCTGTGTATTAGGAGGAGGACGGGGCTGTGTCCTGATGGTTGTGTATTAGGAGGAGGACGGGGCCGTGTCCTGATCCCTGTGTATTAGGAGGAGGACGGGGCTGTGTCCTGCTGGCTGTGTATTAGGAGGAGGACGGGCCGTGTCCTGATCCTGTGTATTAGGAGGAGGACGGGGCCGCGTCCTGATGTCTGTGTATTAGGAGGAGGACCGGGCCGTGTCCTGATGGCTGTGTATTAGGAGGAGGACGGGGCCGGGTCCTGATGGCTGTGTATTAGGAGGAGGACGGGGCCGTGTCCTGATGGCTGTGTATTAGGAGGAGGACGGGGCTGTGTCCCTGATGGCTGTGTATTAGGAGGAGGACGGGGCTGTGTCCTGATGCTGTGTATTAGGAGGAGGACGGGGCCGGCCCTGATGCTGTGTATTAGGAGGAGGACGGGCGTGTCCTGATCCCTGTGTATTAGGAGGAGGACGGGGCCGCGTCCTGATGTCTGTGTATTAGGAGGAGGACCGGGCCGTGTCCTGATAGCTTTGTATTAGGAGGAGGACGGGGCCGTGTCCTGATGGCTGTGTATTAAGAGGAGGACGGGGCTCTGTCCTGATGGCTGTGTATTAGGAGGAGGACGGGCCGTGTCCTGATGGCTGTGTATTAGGAGGAGGACGGGGCTGTGTCCTGATGGCTGTGTATTAGGAGGAGGACGGGCCGTGTCCTGATGGCTGTGTATTAGGAGGAGGACGGGGCTCTGTCCTGATGGCTGTGTATTAGGAGGAGGACGGGGCTCTGTCCTGATGGCTGTGTATTAGGAGGAGGACGGGGCCGTGTCCTGATGGCTGTGTATTAGGAGGAGGACGGGGCTGTGCCCTGATGGCTGTGTATTAGGAGGACGGGGCCGTGTCCGGATAACTGTGTATTAGGAGGAAGATGGGACCGCGTCCTGATGGCTGTGTATTAGGAGGAGGACGGAGCCGTGTCCTGATGGCTGTGTATTAGGAGGAGGACGGAGCCGTGTCCTGATGGCTGTGTATTAGGAGGAGGACGGGGCTGTGTCCTGATGTCTGTGTATTAGGAGGACGGGGCCGTGTCCTGATGTCTATTAGGAGGAGGACGGGGCTGTGTCCTGATGTCTGTGTATTAGGAGGAGGACGGGCTGTGTCCTGATGGCTGTGTATTAGGAGGAGGACGGGGCCCGTGTCCTGATGTCTATTAGGAGGAGGACGGGGCTGTGTCCTGATGTCTGTGTATTAGGAGGACGGGGCCGTGTCCTGATGGCTGTGTATTAGGAGGAGGACGGGGCCGTACCCTGATGGCTGTGTATTAGGAGGAGGACGGGGCTGTGTCCTGATGTCTGTGTATTAGGAGGAGGACGGGGCCGTGTCCTGATGGCTGTGTATTAGGAGGAGGACGGGGCCGTACCCTGATGGCTGTGTATTAGGAGGAGGACGGGGCTGTGTCCTGATGTCTGTGTATTAGGAGGAGGACGGGGCCCGTGTCCTGATGGCTGTGTATTTGGAGAAGGACGGGCCGTGTCCTGATAGCTGTGTATTAGGAGGAGGACGGGGCTGTGTCCTGATAGCTGTGTATTAGGAGGAGGACGGGGCCGCGTCCTGATGGCTGTGTATTAGGAGGAGGACGGGGCCGCGTCCTGATGGCTGTGTATTAGGAGGAGGACGGGGCTGTGTCCTGATGGCTGTGTATTAGGAGGAGGACGGGGCGTGTCCTGATGGCTGTGTATTAGGAGGAGGACAGGGCCGTATCCTGATCCCTGTGTATTAGGAGGAGGACGGGGCCGTGTCCTGTTGGCTGTGTATTAGGAGGAGGACGGGGCCGTGTTCTGATGGCTGTGTATTAGGAGGAGGACGGGGCCGTGTCCTGTTGGCTGTGTATTAGGAGAAGGACAGGGCCGTGTTCTGATGGCTGTGTATTAGGAGGAGGACGGGGCCGTGTCCTGATCCCTGTGTATTAGGAGGAGGACGGGGCCGTGTCCTGTTGGCTGTGTATTAGGAGGAGGACGGGGCCGTGTTCTGATGGCTGTGTATTAGGAGGAGGACGGGGCCGTGTCCTGTTGGCTGTGTATTAGGAGGAGGACGGGCCGTGTTCTGATGGCTGTGTATTAGGAGGAGGACGGGGCCGTGTCCTGATCCCTGTGTATTAGGAGGAGGACGGGGCCGTGTCCTGTTGGCTGTGTATTAGGAGGAGGACGGGGCCGTGTTCTGATAGCTGTGTATTAGGAGAAGGACGGGGCCGTGTCCTTATGGCTGTGTATTAGGAGGAGGACGGGGCCGTGTCCTGTTGGCTGTGTATTAGGAGGAGGACAGGGCCGTGTTCTGATGGCTGTGTATTAGGAGGAGGACGGGGCCGTGTCCTGATCCCTGTGTATTAGGAGGAGGACGGGGCCGTGTCCTGTTGGCTGTGTATTAGGAGGAGGACGGGGCCGTGTTCTGATGGCTGTGTATTAGGAGAAGGACGGGCCGTGTCCTTATGGCTGTGTATTAGGAGGAGGACGGGGCCGTGTCCTGTTGGCTGTGTATTAGGAGGAGGACGGGGCCGTGTCCTGATCCCTGTGTATTAGGAGGAGGACGGGGCTGTGTCCTGTTGGCTGTGTATTAGGAGGAGGACGTGGCCGTGTTCTGATGGCTGTGTATTAGGAGAAGGACGGGGCCGTGTCCTTATGGCTGTGTATTAGGAGGAGGACGGGGCCGTGCCCTGATGGCTGTGTATGAGGCACAGCAGCGGTCTCTGTACTGCGTCAATCATACTGTTGGACCGTTATTTCTTTTGTGACTGGATACTTCCATTTCTTTCAGGGCTCCTTATCTTCCAATCATCTTGTGAAGTCCTAGACATATGACGCGATGGGTCGTCTGGATGATCAGGCAAAACACAGGATTGTGGTGTTGAGGAAAGCCGGTCTAAGCTTTCGGAAAATCAAAAGGTCCTTGAGCTTGACAATATAAAGGTCACGCCACAAGCAATCTACCTCTTCTTGAAACGTAAGAATATTGAACCTGAGAAGTCCAGCGCTTCCCCACAAAACCTTCCTGCAAAGGGACAACCCTGGGAACAAGCCCAGCTCTGGAGACTTCTGCAGGACAATGGTGGCCAGAAAAAGGAGAAGGGTCCTCAGGTGCCCAATGCACAGCCAACGCCAAATGTAAAACCTCAAGAGAACACAGAGGGAAGGATTAAAATTGTGAGCGTGACGTCTCTTTCTCAGGGAAATCATTCCCTGGAGCCTCCAACCAATGCTCCGAGGACTGAGCCTCAGGCCGTGTCCCAAGCGCAGAGGGTGCAGGAGACGCGTGAGTATTGTGAAGTGTATACAGAAATGCTCCTTCTAACTCTTCACAGGGTCAGTGTGATTGGAGTCCATGTTGTGAAGGCAGGTGGAAGAGTCATACCTTAAAATACTTACCATTTTCCATTTGCTTTGTAAGGACCCGCTGCTATTCGTGCTGTCCAGCATCCCTTGCCAAGTGTACCTCGTCCCAACCCTACATATCTGACATCTCATAATCACTTCAATGGTAGAGCAAGGACTCCCCTCCTCGCCCCAAGGAACCCAGCGCTGCTGGTCACGAGGAAGTTGGTAGACAAAGCCATCACCCTACAGAAGAAGGTAAAGTGACGAATGCTACTGCTGCAAACCGGGCCAGGTTGTCTGGGGCTTCACATATTGACGGCATCTCTAGAGGCAACGGGCAGCCCCACCTATCAGCGGATATCTGCCAGATTGATGGGGTGCCAGATGTACCCCCCCACCACCTATCATATATTTATGACCGACAGACAGGGCATCAATGTATGAATCCCAGACAACCCCCACACCTATATCTTTGAGAAAGTGACATTCTTTTTCTTGGTTTGTTACTAGGTAATATTTCAAAATGGAAGTCAGCCCTTGAATCCAGGAGGACAGTATCCACTTCCGGCAACAAGCCAGCAGCATGATGTAAGCCAGGCGGACAAAGCCAGTACTTGGGTATGTATAACTAGAGTAAAAATTAATCAGCTGTGCAATCCAAAGACTGTAGTGAATAATCAGACTTAATATCTCCTATTACCTAATAAGTTTAGTATTGTTCCTGGTGGTCTAGTGGTTTTCATATAATCATGTTTAGTAGCTATTGAGGTTAATATTGTTTCCCTGGAGTTCTGGCGGGGCTCTGTGGCCCCATCCATGGTGCTTTGGCGGAGCTCATGGCCCCCATCCATGACGTTCTGGCGGGGCTCATGGCCCTCATCCCTGGAGTTCTGGTTGGGTTTTTGGCCCCCATCTCTGTAGTTCTGGCGGAGCTTGTGGCCCTCATCTCTGGCGAGGCTCGTGGCCCCCATCCCTGGCGCTCTGGCGGATCTGGTGGACCCCATCTCTGGCGGAGCTGGTGGCCCCCATCCCTGGCGGAACTGGTGGCCCCCATCCCTGGCGCTCTGGCGGAGCTGGTGGCCCCCATCCCTGGCTGGGCTCGTGGCCCCCATCCCTGGTGCTCTGGCGGGGCTCGTGGCCCCATCCCTGGCGCTCTGGTGGGGCTCGTTGGCCCCCATCCCTGGCGCTCTGGCGGAGCTGGTGGCCCCCATCCCTGGCGGGGCTGGTGGCCCCCATCCCTGGCGGGGCTCGTGGCCCCCATCCCTGGCGGGGCTCGTGGCCCCCATCTCTGGCGGGGCTCGTTGGCCCCCATCCCTGGCGCTGTGGCGGAGCTCGTGGCCCCCATCACTGCAGTTCTGGCTGGACTTGTGGCCCTCATCCCTGGCGGAGCTGGTGGCCCCCATCCCTGGCGCTCTGGCGGAGCTGGTGGCCCCCATCCCTGGCGCTCTGGCGGAGCTGGTGGCCCCCATCCCTGGCGGGGCTGGTGGCCCCCATCCCTGGCGCTCTGGCGGAGCTGGTGGCCCCCATCCCTGGCGCTCTGGCGGAGCTGGTGGCCCCCATCCCTGGCGCTCTGGCGGGGCTGGTGGCCCCCATCCCTGGCGCTCTGGCGGAGCTGGTAGCCCCCATCCCTGGCGCTCTGGCGGAGCTGATGGCCCCCATCCCTGGCGGGGCTGGTGGCCCCCATCCCTGGCGGGGCTGGTGGCCCCCATCTCTGGCGGGGCTCGTTGGCCCCCATCCCTGGCGCTGTGGCGGAGCTCGTGGCCCCCATCACTGCAGTTCTGGCTGGACTTGTGGCCCTCATCCCTGGCGGAGCTGGTGGCCCCATCCCTGGCTCTCTGGCAGAGCTGGTTGTCCCCATCCCTGGCGCTCTGGCGGAGCTGGTGGCCCCCATCCCTGGCGCTCTGGTGGGGCTCATTGGCCCCCATCCCTGGCGCTGTGGCGGAGCTCGTGGCCCCCATCACTGCAGTTCTGGCTGGACTTGTGGCCCCCATCCCTGGCGCTCTGGTGGGGCTTGTGGCCCCCATCCCTGGCACTGTGGCGGAGCTCGTGGCCCCCGTGACTGCAGTTCTGGTGGGGCTTGTGACTCCATCTTGTGCAGATAGTTTGGTGGTACCATTACATGTTTAGTGGGGGTAATAATGCCACGCTGGTGGGTTTATATTTACACCCAAGCTGTCTTGATTGTTGATGATATGTCCCTGGTGTCCTAGTGTTCAGGCACCTTCCAGTTCTCAGCAGAAGCTTTGTGCTTGGGATGATGAAAAGCTAAACATTATATTCTAGCTGCTTTCTGACGGTCACTTTTCTCAATTGTCTTACTGTCATTCTACGCTTTTGATCACCAGCTAAAAGACGCCAGCACACAGACGGCACCCGCATTTCCTCCAGCAAGGCCAGAAACCAATGTGGAGCAGTTGGACTCCATAAGAGGGGAGCTTCATAGATTGACACAAGTCATGCAGACTCTTATAGAGAGACAGAATCGGTGGGAACATGAACAAGTGAGACAACGACAATGCAACCACCAAGAGGTATTGTCACAGATCCAGCAGCTGGGGGCAAAGATTTCTCAAACCTGCATGCCCTTGAGTAATAACCAAGAGACCGATGCTCACTTGCCCGATTTTGGGCATTTTAAGATGGAACTTTTCTGAAGGAGCAGCCACATAAATCATGGCGGACAGAAGATCTCCAGACCAGAGGGCTCCATGTTTTATGAGGCTTTGTTTTTCTACATTCTTCTGTAGCTGCATTTCTTTTGTAGATGGATCCACCAGAGAAGCGGGAGAACTCTGCAGGCACAATGGCATCATTTGATCATAGTCTTCTCTGCTGCTCCCACTAGAAACTAGAGAGAAGTCTGATCTCCAGGATATTAAGGGGGTATTCACAGTTTGGATATCTATAACTAACAAGTAGAGGGGGCCACGTCTATCAGTCAGCTATGGTGCAAGTGAGTGGAGAGCTGCGCATCTGCGATTACTTCTATATTCCCAGTGGCCCTATTTTAGAGATAAGTGTGGGGTCCCAATGATTAGACCGTCATCTATCAGACATTGGACAAAAATGTCCAAGGTGCAGTATGGCCCTTTAAAGGGACACAGAAAATAAACTGTGGGATAGTGTTCCTCTTATACTGGAGGAGATCAATACCGGCACACTATATAAATGCTTCGTGCCAGACCTCGAATATTAGTGGCATAGGGGTCTACAGAAATTTGTCATCGTCTGGTGTGTATCTGGTCTATCATATTATAGGTGAGTAACTTTTTAAAGAATTAGTGTCACATACTCCTCCATTTATATAAAAGTGTCTTCGGAGTTAGCTGAGTGTTAAGGTGTGGACTCACAAAGGGCATATAGACATCATAAAGGGGCACTCCTTCTATAGGAAATGTGTATGAGTTGTTCCTGGTCTGTCGGACTTATCTGTCTGTGTATAATGCCTCATTCAGATGTCTGTAAAACCTGGTTGGAGCACAAGCCACGATGCACGGAGCGGCCGTACGTGACCCAGCCTTGACAGCCTCATAGGCGTATGTAAGTTTTCAGTCGGGAGAACTTCGATCGGTCCATACAAGGTCTGTGCTTCACAAAAATCTGAATTCAGCCTTGGGTTAAGTTCCCACGTTTCCAATACACTGCAGATCTTCACCTTTTGGTGAAATCTGCGGTAAAATCGTATCATTTCCAAATGTAATCAGCAGATTAAATATGGCTTCTGCTGCTTTTGGAAAGTCCGCAGACCTGGTGATGACCCCCTTGCAAGGACAGTCATTCATCTTCAGGAAAAATGGCCATAAAAAAAAAAATTCTACTCTTCCAAGGTCAAGAGTGGATCTAAAAGGAATGGGACGTATACTTCTCCTTCCTACTGGATCCACTTCTAGCTTTGGTTCTATAAAACTGCAGGTGTGATTCCCGCCTTGTACGACTGCTCTGTACAATGTGGGTGTCCGTGAGAAAGTCCGCATGCCTCCCTCTCTCCCACAAGCCATTGTCTAGATCATTACGTTCAGGAGAGATCGTAGAATTCCTTTCTTACTTTTATAATTCCAATGAGAAGAACGGAAATAATGACATTTTTTAGGAAAAAAAAAAATCAAATTTGTAAATGAAATATTATGTGATGATTTTATAAATGATTCTTTAACTGCAAAACTCTCCATATAATCCTTGTAAGGTTTGAAAAATAAATTAAAAGCTTTTATTTGACGTTTTCTCTCTCCTTTTTTTTCCCGCCATCTTTTTATTGATAGAGATGAGCAAAACGTTTTGAACTGCCCAGGTTCGACGTCCAGGTCTGCCCGCCGTGCCAACCAGAGGAGGGTAGTATTACTTATTCCCTGGCAATCCGCTACCTGGGTGCTGCTTCCGCTTACAAGGACCCCTGCGATGTCCTAAATCGTGTCGTGCCATGATGTCCTGAACACCTAGTAAGAGGCAGAGGATTGCCGGTATAGAAGTTCACACTGCCCTGGTCCAGCTGCCATGAAGGACTGATCTAGACACCGGACCAGGGTAGTTGAGTCTTTTTGCTCATCTCTATCGACTTCCATGAGGGCTGTGGGTTGGACATGTAAAATGTGGTATTACACACCAGCCATGGGCAGGACCGCCACAATGAGATCTGCTTCATAAAGCTCTCCTGTCTGAATAATGGAGGGGTCCCGTGCCACTTTGTGACGACGTGCATGGCCTCTATAAAAGAAGGTGGCCTTGTCTATAGAGATTACATAGTTACGGGTCAACAAGAATTGGATTTATTCTGCTGTAACGTACCAGTCCTTTGATCGATGTGGGCTTTGGCCAGTTGGTTTGGCCTCCATGTTCTTCTTTTATAGCCTGGCTCACACACATCTACATCTATTATTTTATTTTTATTTACTTTTTTAATATTTAAAAACTAATTTTCTTGTATAAAAAAATAATCTTGAGAAAATGGACAAGGTTACTGAACTTCCATCTTATCAAAAGTGACTTCTATTGACCTGAAGGTCCTTCAGATGTTTCCTGCACGATGAACAAGTTTTGTCCCTCAGACCTAAAATATGGATATTTTTAGGATGACGATGGTCTAAGTGTAAGACCAGAAGAATGATGGTAAATTCAGATCTCTGAGAAGATGGAGGAAAGTCTGAGATCCTTTTTCAGTCCAAAATTTGGTGGCCTTACAGTTTGGGATTAGGTATAATCCAGACTAAGGATCCATCTCTTTCCAAGGAGTTGTCATGTCTGCTCCATGTCCTCCTAGTAATTGTTTATTCTTGTAGAAGACTTCCTCAGAAGGAAGAGTTTTATAGAAGAGACCGCGAGGACATCACTAAGCCTAATGGAAATCCAACCTATGATTCTGGACATGGCTGATCTCGAGTCCCACGTCTGCAGGCCGCCTCCTTTCCTCTAGATCTTCAGTAGTCGGAGGTTAACTCTGTGTGCAGATTCATTTCCATGGTTGTGTAGTTCTGAGGGGTCCTGGAAAATAAATGTCAATTTATGAGGGTTTTAGATACAAGAAAAATAATTTTGAGGTTGGGCAAACAAAATGTAACTTTATTTTATTAGATTTTTTTATTATTATACTTGCCGTTAATGACTCCTGCAAATCTACAATTGTCTTTAGTGGAAAAATAACAAACTTCAAGTCCAAAGTTGATTTTGTTACATAAACGCTCCCCTAAATCATGCAGACAATTTCCATATTTTGTGCTTTTGTTTTTTTTTGTTTGTTTTTTTTTTCCCTTTACATACTTTTTATCCTTTAGCCATGAGAGTTTGTTTTTTTTTGTTTGTTTTTGCGGGATAGGTTGCAGGTTGTTTTCATTGGTATTGTTTGGGGGTAAATACGATATTTTGAACCATTTTTGTCGCATTTTAGGATCTGAAAGTGTGGCAACCGAAAAAATAGCTATTCTGGCATTTCATGTTTTTTAATCATTTTATGGCATTTACTGAACGGGTTAAATCATTTTATATTTTAATCAAACTGCTGGTATTTTTTTTTTTATTGAGTTCAAACTTGCGTGCGTATTTATTTATATATATATATATATAATATATATATATATATATATATATATATATATATATATATTATATTTATTTCTTTTTTATATTTTTACAATTTTTATTTTATTTCCACTGTATATTTTAGTCCCTATTGAACCTGCGCCTGATCACTTGTATACTGCAATATGAGTATTGAAGTATATAGCGAAAATCATGGCCTTCGACTTATCTTCACTGGGGCATCAAGGTTTTGGCGACAGGGATAGTCAGTAGACGTCTGGATGACCTTATAACCCATTGGTAATGGGCCCCCGAACAGACGACCAACCGGGATCACAACATTTAAAAGCCGCGGTCAGAGATTTACTACTAAAATGCAGCAAACAGCTGCGACCAGAGCTAGCTCCGATCACTGCTGTTAGAGACAAATGTCTTGTGGGGAGCAGGCTCAGCACCTGAGCCAACTCCATCCCATTCATGATGTAATAGTTTAACGTGGTGCGAAACGGTGTTAATGTCTCCCCCTCCCTGTAATAGGGACGGAGACTCTGCTGAGCAAATTACTGGCCACAACGGACAATAACCCGGCATGTAGCATCCTAAATCTCAATTTCTAGGACCCCGAAGCATGACTTGGGCTATGGTCGAGCGTGATAAAACATTCAGGATTTAGGCGCCTCTTTACCTTTTCCGTAGATAGATTATAAATCCAATGACTCCACATATCATGAGCAGTAACAGCAGCACCAGGAGGGAGATTTGCCACGATTTAAAGGATCCTGGAAACACAAATACAAAAATTATTCTACATCAGGACAAGAAAAAAATTGTAAATGTTTTTTTCTGCAGCTCACTAAAAATGAGAAATCTGGCATTTCCTACACCGGTCACTGAGGCTTTTTTAGACTTCTATTTCCTGTTTCAGGAAACAACACATGTACATTAGCAGCAACGAGTCAACTTTGACCCTGTTTTTTGTATTGACGCATCTAATGAGCGTGTGCAAAGGTCATTGTGAATGGAGGAGGAGGAGGAGCGCTGTGATAACAATTTTTTGATTACTGGTTCCTTTTATCAGTTGTCTATAGAGGTGTTACCTGTCATTGTAACCTTGTCTCTGATGATACTGAGACTGCTGTAAACTCTTCCTGAAAATACAGGATATGAGTCTATAGTGGCCCAGTCGTTAGTGTGAAAATTACAAGATTATGAAATGTATTTTTTAATCATCATCATAGTATGAAAAACAAAAAGCCTTTATTTTCAATCAAAAAATAAAATAAAAAAATACATGTAACACAAACACCTACTGTAGGCCAGTCATTTTGTGCTCCCATTGCCTTCCCCCATGACATGCGGTGACAATAGAACACCTAACCCAGACACCTTCAGTACTGAATTATATAACACAAGTGGGATTCTAAAAAAAAAATTATAAAAGTTTTTAAAAATACAAAAAAATATAAAATGAAGTTTGAATTGTCAATACATAAATAAAAAATAAACATTTACATCACCATGTCTACAAAAATTTGATGTATTGCAAGAAAAAAAAATCAAAGCTGATGTTTTTTTTTCTTTCTCCACCTCTGAAAAATTGCAATAAAATTTACCCCAAAATGTAAAAATAACAATCTCTGATTTGGCTCCGTCCACAGAAAAGTAAAAACCAAAAGTTGTGACTTTTGGAAGACTAGGAGGAAAAAAACGAAAGTGCAAAAATTGTCAGACGGGCAATACAGCAGATGATGGGATGGATATACTCATGATATCAGCCATCACTTCTGGCTGCAGACTCCTCCGGCATTCCCTATTAATAACTCGGGATTAGATGTCCTCATCTGGCTCCTTCCTCTAGCAGCGGTATCAGGGAAAGTGAGCGACTGGAGGATCCGGCCAAGAAAAAGATGACACTGCGAGTTAAAGGTCAAAATGGAAAAGAACTATGACATTCGGGGGTGCAGGATTTTGGTGGCCTTCAGAATTGATTGAGTAACGTATGATTTAAAGGAAAAGTCTACAAATCTGATATATGGTATTCTGTACAGCGCCTGGAGGGGACGGAGCACCAAATTGACTGATAACGCCTGATGACTTAGAGCCGCCATTCCCATGGTTTGCCCTGTCCAGGAAACTCCCCGAGAAATGTTGGCAACTCTCTAGGAGAAGCCCAAACCTCAGAGGTGTAACTATAGTGGGTGCAGAGGTTCCTAGAGCTTAGGTGGTCCCTTTGGCCCATATGAGAAGGCCAATGGTAGTTGGTCCTATTGGAGCCCATAAGCTTCAAGCCATTGACAAACCTGGTGTCCAAACACACATTAAGGATGCAAGAACCAAGTAAGGTCTGTGAGAAAGGGGGCATGTGTTCTCACGGACAGCAGTATGGATTTACCTAGTCTCCTCGCTGTCGTAAGACACCCGGTCATGGAGCCCATGGAGGTTCCCTGCAAGGTGAAGGGTTCTCCATGGTTGAGTAGGTCTGTGGTCCATCTTTCTATAAGGTGCCGGTCACTGTCTGTGGTCAAGACATTGCCAGAGATGGACAGCTTCTCCTGGGTACATGTAACAGTCACATCTAAAAGGAGAGAACAGGTTACAGGAAAGTTGCATTTTTAATCCACCCTAATTATTGGGGGAAAAAATACATTTTTGGCCAGGTGACCTTGTATATAGGACGGCGGGGCTGAGCATGAGCAGTGATTCTGCAAGGACTGGCTGAGGGTGATCTTCAGTCCATCCAGGGCACCTTGCTTTACCGTCTGCCATTCAGAGCAATCTGTAAGAAGAGGAGAAACATTATTCCACATACGCTCATGCTCTACTACCAAACAGTCATGGGGAACAGAGAAGGGTCTTCCGCAAACTGTTCCCACAAAGCTGGAAGCTACAATAGTCCACAATGTCTTGAGCTGAACCATTAAGATTTCCCTTCATTGGAACTAAGAGGCCGAGGCCTGATAACAACCCGGAGCATTATCCTCCTCCACCATCTGTACAGGGGGCACAATGCAGTCAGGGGGTAACGTCCTCCTGGAATCACCAAACCCAGACTCCTCCATCAGACGCAGATAGAGAAGTGTGATCCATCACTGCACAGAACACGTCTCCTCCAGAGTCCAGTGGTGGCGGCTTTACACCACTCCATCCGACACTCGGCATTGTGCTTGGTGGTGTACGGCTGCATTCAGCTGCTCAGCCATGAAACTCCCTACAGGGGGCGCAGTGTTTGTGCTGATGTTATACCAGAGGAGCTCTGGACTCTGCACTTATGGAGTCAGCAGGGCTTTGGTGACTTTTATGCTCCTCAGCACTTGGTCCACCGCTTCCCGGTAACGGGGGGAAGATTTAGGAGGAAGAAATGTCATGGACGGACTTGTTATATCAGTAGCTCCTATTACAGGACCACGCTGGTATGGGTGAGATCTTTACCGGCGGTTATACACCGGGGTAATGGGGCTGAAAAAAGATCCTGAATGCAGTGGGTAACACGTGTGCCCCTATAGTTTCTCTTAACATTGAAACAGTGATGCTGTAAGAGGAGATACAAGTGCTAAATCTTTTGTTATTAGATCACATTTACCTATTTCGCCCATTTTTTTTTCGCCTTTAGGTGCACAGTAAACAACTGACTGCAATTTATGAGAGACATAACCCCTTACAGCAGCATCTTACGAATATGGGTCAATAAACACAACTATCCCTATAGACGGCACATGGCAGCCGACGTCAGACAACCGTCCTGTATTACCAATGTCGGAGCCCTTTATACAAAGGTCCAGCTGGATCGCGGTGACTGCAGAAGGACAGATATTTTTGGAGCCTGGGCTCGGTTGTTGGACCGGCAGGATTAGAGTAGAGGATCCACCACTCGGCCAAGGGCAGAGACTCACTGACACCAATCTGGAGTGAGACATAAACAGACAAAAAAAAAAGGTATAAAACAGCAACATCATACAATGTGAAGAGACCGATAACTGCAAGTGGAGCAATGAGCGGAGGGGCTCACATCTACTACTGCAATTAACCATAGAAAACTTCAATTTAGTTGTTTTATTTTTTTATTTTATCCTACAAATAGACTTTTTTTATTATTATTATTATTATACATCACGTATAAGGTGTGACCCACACAAGGGTTAGTGATGCTGACTATGCCATGGCATTACCGCATAAGGCAACGTTAGGCAATGATGTCACAATTACAGTAGATTCCATGTCAGTGTGATGATCACCCAAGTGTCTGCAGGTTTTTGAAGACAGCGAGAGACATGTCAAGTATGTTCTAGGATTATTGTAAAAGAATTCCAATCGATAAACTAGAAAGTAGGCTAAAATACCAAATGTGGGATCAGTGGGGAAACTTTAGCCAACAAGACCACTGGCGGCTCTTTAGTAGTAACTTGGCTTGTCAACTTCCGATGAATCTGGATTTTGCTAAGGAATAAACCTGGAAGGGACAATGAGCACAATAGGGTCTTATTTGGATAGACAGTATGGAGGAGAATATGCTCTATCTCACTCACCTGATAGGGTTGTGTGCACACAACCACCGAAAGAAGCTTAGGCTGCTGCAAACCCACAAGGAAGGAATCCAAGGTTCTAGAATGGTGTGGGTTCGCGTATGCTGCCGTCAGCAGATGATTAGAAGACAGAAATCCGAAAATCAACTGCTGCGGTTCAATGGTCAACGCGTTTCGCAGTTTCAAACTTCTTCGTCAAGACAAAACCTCGGTAATTCTGCTTTTGACCTGATGAAGAAGTTTGAAACTTCAAAACGCGTTAACCAATGAACCGCAGCAGTTGATTTTCGGATTCCTGTCTTCTTATCATTTGCTGACGGCTGCGCAGGTGAACCTGCACCATTCTAGAACCTTTGACTTCTTCCTCGTGGGTTTGCAGCAGCCTAAGCTTCGGCGCAGGTGAACCCATTCCATTGTAGCACCTTAGATCTGGATTTTGACATTGTCACCATTTCCTATGCAGAGGTGATTGGCATGTTTGCCTTTCGTGGGGGGGATCCTGGGACTCGGCACAGCTCCTGTTATTGCGCTGGGCTCACTACTAGTGATGAGCGAGTATACTCGTTGCTCGGGTTTTCCCGAGCATGCTTGGGTGATCTCCGAGTATTTGGAAGTGCTCGGAGATTTAGTTTCTGTTGCCGCAGCTGCGTGATTTATGGCTGCTGGACAGCTTGAATACATGTGTGGATTGCCTGTTTGTTAAGGAATCCACACATGTATTCAGGCTGTCAAATAGCTGCAAATCATGCAGCTGCGGCAACAGAAACTAAATCTCCGAGCACTTCCAAATACTTGGAGATCACCCAAGCGTGCTCAGGAAAACAATGAGTATACTCGCTCATCACTACTCACTACCATAGAGCTGGTAGTACTTACGTAAAGCGTTCATTGAAGTTTTATTAATAGGGATATATTTTCTTGGAGATCTGTGTATTATACACGCAAGAAATACAATGTCCGTCTATTTTTCTACAGGTTACCATGCAAGTTTTGCTATGACTAGTTCTGCGCTAGTATCTGCATGGATCGCAGCAGGCGTTGGCTTTTATCTGTACATCAAAAGGAAGAAAAGAAGATGTTTTGCTGTCGAAGACATCGAGGCAGGCTACTTCCATAGACCGGACGACAAGAATGACATCTTTATACGCCCCAGATCACTTTTAGTCACAAACGAGTTAATGGGAGAAAGTGTAAAATTCTCCTTAGAGAGCGAAAAAGAAAGAGAAGAAAGGGCAGAGAACATCAGCGAGAAAGATAAGATCAAGAAGAACATAAAAAATAGCATAAAAAAGAACATTACAGAAGACATAAGAAATGGTATCGAGGATGGCGTCAGAAGGAGACGCTGTGAATCATCTATAGTTAAAACTGCATTAGAAGATGTAGAAGTCCGATAAATGAAATAAAGTGATCATTTACGTCACTGCAGCGGTGTGGTCACTGATGATACTCACGGTTTAGTTTCATACAAGATGACGATGTGCGGGGTCAAATCTCTGAGAACTTCCATACTTGAGTTATATTCCCATGAAAATATAATAGCATCCAAAATGTTTTTCTTGGTTATGAACGATCCAACAGGGAATGATTCTGGGCGCCCCCTGTAGAGAGCCAGGGTCTCAGGGCTAAGAGCGTGTGATCTGGAGATCAGAGGAAGTTGCTGGTCTGCGAGTATAAAGCAATAGGGTCACGGGCAGGTTCAAAACCAGGATTGCATTCAAGCAAAAATATATATCTGCACTCTGAGCACATTAGGGTCTATATAAACATTGAATATATGAATTTTCAACTGAATATTTTATATATAGACTATGTCTATAAATTTGAGGTTCTTGGCGCCCATTTTGATCGTATAGTGTGAGCCCATCTGCCAGCATCAAGGCTCAGGACTGTGTGATTCTTCCTGGTATTGACACTGCCCCGATGACTCGTTAACCAGCTAATACTCCATGGTTGATATATCTGTCGTGGACAGGATTGGGGTGTGTGGATCAGAGTCAGGAACTGAGCCTGCTGCAGACGGCGCATATGCAAGTTTCATTTTGTAGCTGGCAACTGTGTCTAAAAACTGTGCCGGAGCTGAGCTCCGCTCCCTGCTGTTAGCCATTTAGATGAAGCAGCTGGCATCTGCGTCTAACAACCGTAAAGGGGCTGTGTGTCTCTGGCTGCTGTTAACCATTTAGATGATGCAGTCAACCTCTTTGTCTAAGAACCTTACCAGAGCTGAGCTTCGCTCCCTGCTGTTAGCCATTTAGATGACGCAGCTGGCATCTGTTTCTAACACCTGTAAAGGGGCTGTGTGTCCCTAGCTGCTGTTAACCATTTAGATGATGCAGTCAACCTCTTTGTCTAAGAACCGTACCAGAGCTGAGCGTAGCTGGCTGCTGTTAACCATTTAGATGACGCAGCTGGCATCTGTGTCTAACAACCGTAAAGGAGCTGCACGTCGCTGGCAGCTGTTATCCATTTAGCTGATGCAGCCGACCTCTGTGTCTAACAACCGTACCAGAGCTGTGTGTGACTGGCTGCTGTTAACCATTTAGATTACACATCCGAGACCTGTGTCTAACAACCGTATCGGAGCTGAGCGTCGCTCACTGTTGTTACCATTTAAATGACAAAACTGGCATCTGTGTCTAACAAACGTGCTAGAACTGAGTGCCGAGCCCTTCTTTTAGCCTACAACTTGACTAATCTAAATAGTTAACACTTCATAGGAGACCTTGATTTACACTATATACTGCAATATTGTTGTATATACTGTAGACAATTGGACGATCACAAGTTCAAGACACCTGAGGGGCCTAAGAAAGTAAGAGGGAGAAAAATAAAGCATTTTAAAAATGTATTTCTTATCATTTTAAAGGCAGATTGAGACTAAAAGTCAAAGGGACACACATAGACCAGTGTTAGATTCACAGCTACACTGCTCAGTACTGCTATAAGATATCCTTGCTGCTGCTTCTGAAATTGAACTACAAAGAGTCAGGAGACCAGGATTCCCTCATGTCTGCGTGTGCAGGGTATGAGAGACATCATAGCAGCTGGTTTCCACCCACTAGCTTAGAGTCAACTGCACAGAAAAGATAAAGCCTAAAGAGAATATTAACTGGGGGAAAATGCAAAATACTAATCATATAATGATCAGAATTAATGTTATTTCTCACGTATACATGTGATCACTTACTCTGAAAGGTTTTACCTTTTAAAGGTAATTTACTTATAGTGCGTAGAATTTTTAGTGATTTTTGAGATTTGGCTTCACCAGATGTGCCTAGCAGGAGATGTATAGAAATATATCATATGAATATATGTATTAAAACCTAGACTCCTCACAGTACCCCCACTTTTACTCTGATAACAGCTTTACACCCCCTTGTCATTCTCTCAAGTAGCGTCATCAGGTATCTCCTGGAATGGCTTCCAGTGAACAGGTCGCCTCATCAAGAGCCCATATGTGGCATCACCATCCTTCAGAAAATGTTTGCAACCATCCAGTGTGTTTCGCAGGGCAAGTGTTTGTGCACAGTCCCATACAGTGCTGAGCCCTATTCCATAACTGTTCTAAGTCAGAGTACCACTCGCCTAAGTACGGATAATCGACAGTTAGAGTTGAGCGATACTTTCCGATATCCAAAAGTATCGGAATCGGAATGGTATCGCCGATATCATTAAAATATCGGCGATACCCGATACCGATACCGGAAGTCCAATGTAAGTCTATGGGAACAAAATATCGTAACTAAAAAAACCCCATTCTTTCCTTGTAAACACTAAATATACACACATAGAATACATATATATATATATATATATATATATACATGTCATTGTGACAAATATATATACATATATGTATAGTTTATACACTTCTACATAGTAAAATATCCTCTGATTCAATTGCCGGGTAAAGCCGGCTTCTGTGAAAAGACAGAAGCACCCGACATGAAATGACACTTGGTGTACATAGGGTTAACCATGTCTTTTCATGTCGTTTGCTATCTGATTTGCACAAACAATTACATCAGTCTATGTGTGCAAAATTTCACACCTGTAGGGGTTAATTAAAGGTGTAAATTCATTGTAAAAAAAAAACGGACTTTTTTGCTACGAATTTACACCTTTAATTAATCCCTACAGGTGTGAAATTTTGCACACATAGACTGATGTAATTGTTTGTGCAAATCAGATATCAAACTACATGAAAAGACATGGTTAACTCTATGTAAACCAAGTGTCATTTCATGTCGGGTTCTGCATTTTCACAAAAGCCGGCAATTGAATTAGCGGCTATTATACTATGTAGAAGTGTATGAACTATAAATATAAATATATATATATATATGTGTCACAAATTCAATGACATGTATATATATATATGAGGTGTAAAATTGCTGAAAAAAAATGCGTGGGCTCCCGCCCTATTTTCGCAACCAGACAGACAAAGCCAGTGAGTGGGGGCAGATAATAATAGCCCAGAGAGGGACCATTATTTTTGGCCCCCCCCTGGCTACTAACATCTGCCCCCAGACACCCCAGAAAAGACAAATCTATAATTAGATTCGCCCTTTCTGGCACTTTGCCCGTCTATTCCCATTGCCCTGTAGCGGTGGCGAATGGGTTAATATGGGGTTAAAGCCACCTTGCTATTGAAAGGTGACCTTAAGCCAGGTTAATAATTGAGAGCTGTCAATTAGACAACTATCAATTATTAATCCTATTGCATGAAATAAAAATAAAACACACACACTTTAATTAAAAATCATTTTAATGAAATAAAGACACATGTTTTTGACCATCTTTTATTTGACTGCAAAAACCATTTCCTGTAATAAAAATAAAATAAAAAAGCAAAATTATTCTTACCTATCCCATGCACAGTCAGGTCCCACGGTGTAATCCTTCAGAAAGGGTTAATGTTTACTGCAGGGACCGCAGCTAATGCTGCAGCCTCACAGTAAACCCCCAAATGAATGAGTTCCTCTCCTGGCTGACAGGAGAGTAAAAGCTGGGTCTCACATAACGATACACCAGTGATCCCGACAACGATATGCACTTGTCAGGATCGCTGATGTATCGCTACATGATCGCTGCTGAGCTGCCAAACAGGCAGCTCAGGCAGCGATCTGGGACAGCGACACTGCGGGTAACATCGCTTAGTTACCCGCAGTGTACCTTGGATACCAGCGCCCTAATGCAGGGGAGCTGGTATCCAAGGTACACAGCGGGTTTCCAGGCACTGCGCAGCGCTTGGAAACCCGCTGTGTACCTTGGATACCAGCTCCCTGCATCAGGGCGCTGGTATCCAAGGTACACTGCGGGTAACTAAGCGATGTTACTCGCAGTGTCGCTGTCCCAGATTGCTGCCTGAGCTGCCTGTTTGGCAGCTCAGCAGCGATCATGTAGCGATACACCAGCGATCCTGACAAGTGCATATCGTTGTCGGGATCGCTGGTGTATCGTTATGTGAGACCCAGCCTTTAGTTACCTGCAGTGTACGTTGGATACCAGCGCCCTGATGCAGGGAGCTGGTAACCAAGGTACACAGCGGGTTTCCAAGCGCTGTGCGGTGCCTGGAAACCCGCTGTGTACCTTGGATACCAGCTCCCTGCATCAGGGCGCTGGTATCCAAGGTACACTTTGGGTTTCTAGGCACAGCCCGCGCCTGGAAACCCGCTGTGTACCTTGGTTACCAGCGGATCGCTGGTCTCCCGCCTGTCACACGCAGCGATGCGTGCCTGTCAGCGGGAAACCAGCGATCAAAAAAAGGTCCTGACATTTCAGCGACAATCAGCGATACCCGGCAGGGGGGGTGATCGTCGCTGAATGTCACACACAGCGATATCGCTGGTGAGCTCGCTGCTGCGTCACAAAACTAGTGACTCAGCAGCGATCTCGGTAGCGATATCGCTATATGAGACGGGCCCTTAAGTGGAAAGCTTAATTGATTGCTTTCCACTTTCACTTCAGGTCAGCCAGGGACACAATCAGTGACGTCAGAGGGAACTGATTAACAAAAATAGGGGTTCCCTTCGAAAAAAAAAATGGCGTGGGGTCCCCCCTATTTTTGTTAACCAGCCAGATGAAGCAGACCGCTGAGGCCTGGATTTTCAGGCTGTTAAGGAGCCAAGATCCATGGACCTTGCCAGCCTGATAATACCAGGCCACAGCAGTCTGCATATCTTGGCTGATTAACAAAAATAGGGGATCCCCTCGAAAAAAATTGGCGTGGGGTCCCCCCTATTTTTGTTAACCAGCCAGATGAAGCAGACCGCTGAGGCCTGGTTTTTCAGGCTGGTAAGGATCCAATATCCATGGACCTTGCCAGCCTGATAATACCAGGCCACAGCAGTCTGCTTAGCTTGGCTGGTTAACAAAAATAGGGGATCCCCTCGAAAAAAAAAACGGCGTAGGGGTCCCCTATTTTTGTTAACCAGCCAAGTAAAATGCAGACTGCTGCGGCCTGGTATTAAAAGACTGTCAAGGCCCATGGATTTTGGCCCTCAACAGCCTGATAATACCAGGCTACAGCAGCCCCACATTTGGCGCATCAAAAGATGTGCCAATTGTGGCACTTTACCCGGCTCTTCCCACTTGCCCTGTAGCGGTGGCAAGCGGGGTAATAAGGGGTTAATGTCACCGTTGATTGCACGGTGACAATAAGCCCGGTTAATAATGGAGAGGCGTCAATAAGACACCGATCCATTATTAATCCCAAAGTTTTTAAATGTTTAAAAAAAAGACAAAGCAAGAAAAAAGTATTTTAATGAAATAAAAGAGACAACACAGTTTTCATTTTTTTATTACTCTCTCATTCCTGCGACGCCATCGATCTCCTGTAAAAAAATAAAAAAACAAACCAACAGTATACCACCTGTCCGACGCAGTCCATAGTAACGACTGTCCCACGACGATCCAGCTCTGCTACATCGGAATGACAGGCAGAGGCTGTCATCCCGGCGCAGCACAGCTGCTTACCTGCTTCCCCGGCGGTGACGTCATCGGACTGACTGCTTTACGGCCGGGATTACCCAGCAGTCACTGCAGTTATCGCGAGAAACTGCATGTGACCGCCGGGGAGAAGAGGATGGCGGCCATGAAGCAGTCCGGGATGTGACCGCCGGAGATCTTCTGCCGGGTAAGTGCCGCTGACTCCTGACAGACCCGACCGACGGACACTGACAGTGACAGTGACAATCCCGATTCCGGTATCCGATATGATGAAAATATCGGTACTCGGAATCGGAATTCCGATACAGCCAATATCGGCCGATACCCGATATTTGCAGTATCGGAATGCTCAACCCTATCGACAGTACATCATTACTTCAAGAATCTGGAAAATTTCTAGAACCTTGAAGGTATTTTCAAGTGTATTCATACAAACCATCAATGGTTATGATGAAACTGGCTCTCGTGAGGGCTGCCATAGGAAAGGAAGACCAAAAATGACCTCTGCTGCGGAGGATAAGTTCATCAGAGCTACTAGCCTCAGAAAACAATAATTGACAGTCCTAATAAATGATGCACAGACATCAAGTAACAGACACATGTGAAGAACAACTGTCCAGAGGAGACTACAGAAAGCGGGCATTTATGGTCAGAAATGCAAAGAAGCTGCTACTGACAACTGCAAACAAGAAGAAGAGACTTGTTTTGGCCAAGGAACAGAGGATTTAACATTAGATCACTGGAAATCGGCACTGTTGTCTGATGAGTCAAAATTAGAGGTTTTTGGTATCAACCACTTTGTTTTTGTGGACACAAAAAAGTTGAGCAGATGATTTCTACATATGTGGTGCCCACCTCGAAGCATGGATTGGGAAGTGTGATGGTGTAGGGGGGCTTTGCTAGTGTTTCTATTGGTGGTTTGTTCCAAATTCAAGGCACATTGCCCAGCATGGCGAACACAGCGTTGTGCAGTGACATGTCATCCCATCTGGTCTGTACTAAATGGGATCAAGCGCACCTCCAGGCTATCTCAGGGCTCTGTGACCAAGAAGTAGAGGGATGGAGCGCAGTGTCAAATGACATGGCCGCCGACATCACCCGACCTCAACTGAACTGAGATGGTTTGGGATGAATTGAAGGTGGAGCAGCAACGAGTACTCAGCCGCAATGGAAACTTCAAGACTGATGGAAGTCATTCTAGGTTATGACCTGATGAAGCTTCAAAGAGTTATTCCACCATCAGAGTAAAAGGGGGTTCTTTCGTGGTTGTGCTGCCTTCAGTCTGAATCTACAAGGTGCACGTTCAATAAAAACAAGGAGTCCAAATGCTTAACTTGTAGTGAAGATAGATAGATAGATAGATAGATAGATAGATAGATAGATAGATAGATAGATAGATAGATAGATAGATAATGTGGATTTTTATTTAGACCCACATGGCATGGCGATGTTTCGGCTCACACTGAGCCTTTCTCAAGCCGGCCTAGAGGTATTGTGCTGTTCCATTTTTTCTGATAGATAATAGATCAATAGATAAATAGATCAGTCAGGAGACATAATTAACTCTACGCCTTAATGATAAATGACTTTGCACTTAACGATCACTTGTAGCAATGACTCGTTAGCATTTTAGACATTTTTACAGTCCAACTGGAAACATCTCTGGGTTTATCCGCTGACTGACGGCCAATACTGGGCTATAGGACACTGTGCAGGAGACCAAGAATATGGGAATACCTGTTACTGTAGCAGTGTAACCCTGCATAATCTCCACTGGGTGCATATAATGTGTGTACGAGATGTGATTTTATTGTGATGGTTCCTCATTAGGACATGAAAATAATAAATACACCATCAATGACTATGTTGAATTTCAACATGCTCGATCCCACTTTTCCGCAACCTTAGGGTACAGGGAAGGGGCCTCATATGCATGAGGGCATCCAGACTATCCTCTGACAACAGATCCCTCACTCTCCTACAACCTATCTACACGCTCAGTCTTTCAATTCTCATAATGCGAACAGTAAAGGGTATGCCACACTGAACAATATCGCTAACGGATCGCTAAAAAACGTCACTATTTAGCGATCCCGTTAGCGATGTTGTTCAGTGCGGCAGCTGCCAGCGACGAGCTTCCTGCTGTGATCTCGCTCGTCGCTGGAATCGTTCCGGACCCTATTTTCTCGTCGGCGCTCCCGCTGGGTAAGTATCTTATCGCTGTGTGGCACCTTTTCTTAGCGATTTAGCGGTACTTTTGTACCGCTAAAGTCGTTAAGAAGATCGCTAACGGCGATAGCGTCGTTAACTATATCGCTAAATGTGGCCGCATTTAGCGATATAGAAACAATCCCGCTAGCGATCGCATTAGTATGCGTCGTTATCGTGATCGCTAGCGGGATTGTTGTGTGGCAGTACCTTAACAAAACATAAGAGCTACTTACCGCTGGTCTCATTGGTGCCGACGAGATACAGCCCGTCATCTCTGATTTTGCCTTGTAAACTAATCCTATAATAGACTTTCCCATCGCTAGAACTGATGACCAACGTGTGGCCCTGAACAGCGGCTCCAGGGGGGCCCGTTAGTTCAATGAAGCTGTATGGCAGAGATCCCTGAAGGACGCCCACCTCATTGATTACAAGCCTCCCTGGGGTGGACGGTATCCCGGGATAAGTGGAGATTGGCCCCTGTTGTGAGGTCACATATGGAGCTTCGGAGGATAATACAGTCTTACACTCATTCTTTGTAAGAGGAGTAATCCTGGTGATCTGGAGCAGACATGAAAAAAACATTACAAATTGTATAATGTCATCATCTCAGCAACACCCCACCAAACCTGCCGTATACCTGAAACACCCTACAAGACTCAGTGTATAGCAGAAGCACCCCACCAGACTCAATGCATGCACAAACCCCTCACAAGACCCGCTGTATACCTGTAACACCCTACAAAACCTGCCGTATACCGGGAACACCCCACCAAACCTGCCGTATACCTGAAACACCCTACAAGACTCAGTGTATAGCAGAAGCACCCCAACAGACTCATTGCATGCACAAACCCCTCACAAGACCCGCTGTATACCTGTAACACCCTACAAAACCTGCCGTCTACCGGGAACACCCTACAAAACCTGCCGTATACCGGGAACACCCTAAAAAACCTGCCGTATACCAGGAACACCCTACAAGACCCACTGTATATCAGAAACACCCAACAAGATCTCCATGGACTGTAATTTTGGGGGCATGTTGGCGGGTCTGGGTGGATGCTGGAGTATAAAGTACTAACCAGTTGCTGTATGTGAGTACCCCATAATTAAGCACCTGTTACCTAGAGGTACTTATGCCTCATTGTACCCCATCCTCATTGTCAGACATGCTAAGGGATCTCTCTATAAACACCAGCAATGAAACCTGTAATTGGACCTGGACCCTTGTTCCAAAAGATGGTGAAGGGCCCCAGAAGAAGACACTAGTATTGTACGTGGCCCATGTTGGGTGAGGGATACATATTTTGCATTAGGTCCTGGGAGTTTCATGTTGTGTCTCAAGACTCATCCCATTTAGACGCTGATGGACCCAGGAACCTTCAACCCTCATTTACCAATGTACCTGAAAACTGTTATGGTCCAACGGAGCAAACCCACGGCAGCGACTCAAAGACTCATCCTCTAAGAAAAATTTTTCATCCTCGCGTATTGCCGCCTGCATTGGCGTCAAAACATTTAGAAGGCCGGAAGCGTCATCTTTGGCTTGTGAGACGTACACCACAGCATCCACCAGACCCTCTGCCGTCACAGGCATGTTGACGACGTATGCCTTTCCCGGACGGTGATACAAAGCAACCGCGTCTGCCCCATTCTGTATGGTGTTAGGACGTAACAGAATGTGAGGCTTCGGGGTCATCCTGGCGCTGCCCACCAGCAAGTAGCCATTTTTATCCGTATAGTGCCCGGTGAGGCTAATGACGCTGTAAGCCAAATTGTTCTTCCCGTTGAAGAGCACGAGCCAGTAGCCCGCCAGGCTAACGGAGCTGTCGCTGGTGTGGTAGAGCTCCACGAATTCAGTATCTTCAGCTGATCCCGGGGTATTCGGGTTCACTTCGCTGATCAGCAGAACTGGAGACGTGCCGGTCGGCCGAGCTGTAGGAATAAAAGTAAGGAGGTCAGTTGTGTTTCGCATACACATTTCCTCCAGGTACTCTGGTTTTCCCCCGCACTCCAATGACCCACTGATAGGGAACTTAGATTGTAAGCCCTGATGGGGACAGTGATGGCAGGAACCTACTGCAGCCTCCCCCCATAACGATCATTTAGAGAAAGAGAGAAGACCCTATTTCCTGAAGTGTCTGGAAGCAGCTTACTCCTCTCCTCCCATAGAGAAAACAATCACGCCCTGATCGGAAAGTTTTTCTGCTATTGAAGCGCACGTCAAAGGGAATGTGTCATCAGAAAATGTATATCAAAGAGTAACCATAGTTTTAATTTTTTTTTTCATTAATCAATGGTACACATGAAAATAAGAAACTTTGTAATTTATCAGAAAAATCTTCTTCTTTCTCTGCCAGGACTGATCATTCGATCTCAAAGTTCTCAATTCACGGGCAAAATCTGTATTCAGTGAAGTCAGATTTACTAATTATGGAGATAGGAGATGGCAGTTGATGCTTTTACAATTCCATGGAGGAGGGAGGAGCTAAAGGAACAAACAGATGTTCTGCTGCAAGTTCTTCTGAAACAACAGTTGCAGTTCTCCATTGAACTTTATAAGCACCAACTGTCACCTCCTATCTCAGTAATGGGAACTGAAGACAGGTTTTACCCGTAAATTAAACATTTTGAGAATGAGTGAGCAGTCCTGGCAGAGAAAGAAGCAGATTTCTCTAATAAGATATATTTGTTACTTTCAGATGTGCTGTTGATTTATGAAAAAAAAATAAAAAAAATAAAATTACAATAGTGTGATCAGTATTCCAAGTGAATGATGGACATAAAAAATGACTAATAACACCTCTATATACAGTAAGTAACACAGGATCCACCATTCACAATAGGTGATGTGACAGCTCACCTCCTCCTGTACAATGACTGATAACACCTCTATATACAGTAGATAACACAGGATCCACCATTCACAATAGGTGATGTCACAGCTCACCCCCTCCTCCTGTACAATGACTGATAACACCTCTATATACAGTAGATAACACAGGATCCACCATTCACAATAGGTGATGTGACAGCTCACCTCCTCCTGTACAATGACTGATAACACCTCTATATACAGTAGATAACACAGGATCCACCATTCACAATAGGTGATGTCACAGCTCACCTCCTCCTCCTGTACAATGACTGATAACACCTCTATATACAGTAGATTACACAGGATCCACCATTCACAATAGGTGATATCACAGGTCACCTCCTCCTCCTGCACAATGACTGATAACACCTCTATATACAGTAGATTACACAGGATCCACCATTCACAATAGGTGATGTCACAGCTCACCCCCTCCTCCTGTACAATGACTGATAACACCTCTATATACAGTAGATTACACAGGATCCACCATTCACAATAGGTGATGTCACAGCTCACCCCCTCCTCCTGTACAATGACTGATAACACCTCTATATACAGTAGATTACACAGGATCCACCATTCACAATAGGTGGTATCACAGCTCACCTCCTCCTCCTGTACAATGACTGATAACACCTCTATATACAGCAGATAACACAGGATCCACCATTCACAATAGGTGATATCACAGCTCACCTCCTCCTCCTCCTGTACAATGACTGATAACACCTCTATATACAGTAGATAACACAGGATCCACCATTCACAATAGGTGGTCACAGCTCACCTCCTCCTCCTGTACAATGACTGATAACACCTCTATATACAGTAGATTACACAGGATCCATCATTCACAATAAGTGATGTCACAGCTCACCTCCTCCTCCTCCTCCTGTACAATGACTGATAACACCTCTATATACAGTAGATAACACAGGATCCACCATTCACAATATATGATGTCACAGCTCACCTCCTCCTTCTGTACAATGACTGATAACACCTCTATATACAGTAGATAACACAGGATCCACCATTCACAATAGGTGATATCACAGCTCACCTCCTCCTCCTGTACAATGACTGATGACACCTCTATATACAGTAGATTACACAGGATCCACCATTCACAATAGGTGATGTCACAGCTCACCCCCTCCTCCTGTACAATGACTTTTGCACTGATGAGGGCATACATCTAAGGAATGTCTGAGTCTGTCTATTACTGCTAATGTCCATGTGAAGAGCAGGAAATAGGAGTCTAATATGAGACCTAGTGGCCAGTGTGAAAATTGCAAGATTTTAGATTTATTTTTCAACATAAATAATGATATAAAAAAAAACATATATATATATATTATATTGAACATAAAAACCTGATTTTAACAATAATAAATTTTCTGATGACACATTTCCTTTGGGAAGTATACAAATACTCTGCCAGGAAGCCACGTTACCGCAATAACACATTAGAGCACAAAAATTCACAAGGTCAATTACCTGGAGGTGACACTGGCATGTCACCAGGATGTGGGCAGACGGTGAAGGTGGCATTCTTGTTCTGCACCGTTATAACTCTCCCCATCAATACAAAGTGCAGGCCCACATCGATTTCGACATTTTGCTGAGATAATGTAGCATTGGGTTTGACATGAAGAGTAAGCTGGTGTGATTGGCACGTAAGGTTGGCATCTACACAAATACAGAAAGCAGAAGTAGTGATATTAGTGTTCTCCATCTACCAGAACTTTATAACATGCAGATAAAGGCCATGTCCTGTAATCAGTCACCAAACAACTGTATTTTGTATGGATCCGAGTCCCAGACATATTATATATATATATATATATAGATATAGATATAGATATAGATATATATATAGATATATATAGTTTTATACTTATATCTATTTTTTCTTTTACATATATATATATTTATATACATTTATTTTATTCATTTATGTATTTTTCTATATTGAGACTTTTTTAATAATCCTTATATTTTACTTGAAGCTTCGATCATTTGATCAATGCTTTGGTATTGCAGCATATAGTGAAAATCATGGTGTCAAATGAAGCCCAGGAGCTTTTACAAAACTTTCAGCATGTGGTGACTGATGGCATCCCATGGGCACCCGGTGATCACATCAGGGCAGAAGGCACCTAAACAGTCACTCCACTGGAATCTGCATAATTAAGGCCTCTTTCACACATCCGTCTTTTTGTATCAGGCATGATCCGTCCTATGCCTGAAGGGACGGATCCGGCGCTGAAACAAAAAAACTGATGCAACGGATCCGGTTTTTTGCTGGATCCGACCTGAACTTTTGAACCCAGAAAAAGAGGGTTTCTGATGCCCGGAGACACTGGAAAATGTAGTAGTAGTAGTAGTAGTAGTAGTAGCAGCAGCAGCAGCAGCAGCAGCAGCAGCAGCAGCAGCAGCAGCAGCAGCAGTAGTAGTAGTAGACCTCGATTTCCAGAATCCGGATCAGACTTTTGCCGGATTGCACAAAATTCTGATCCAGTTCCATTGACTTCTATTGTTTCCGGCCGCCTGATGCGCCGATTCAGGCACATCAGGCGGCTCCGGCAAAAAAAAAAAGTTACATGCTCCGTTTTGTCCGGCCGCCGGAATGTACATTTCCGCCGGATCCGGACAAAAACGGATACAACGCAATGACATCAGGCACGATCCGGCGCTAATGAAAGTCAATGGTAAAAAACGCATCCGGTACCGGATCCGTTTTTTTAACAACACGCCGGATCATGCCTGATACAAAAAGACGGATGTGTGAAAGAGGCCTAAATGACGCCATTAGAAATTGTCAGCAGCATTTAAGTGGTTAAGCAGCAGCGGTCGGAGCTAGCGCCGATCACTGCTATTAGAGGCAGGTGTCCGCTCCATACACATGCATCTGTGTAGCCCTGGTACACAATACCAGGAGGATGAGTGGAGAGGTAACAGTTAAGGGCTCTTCATAACATCACGTACACTTCTGACACACCCAGCAGGGGTGTGGAAGGGAGTGATTTAGTCAGTCAGTTTCCTGTCCTTGGACAGAGTAGACGTGTCCAGTCTGAGCCTGTTAGCAGTTCAGAAAGTGGAGGCTAGTACAGGTGGTCTAGTTCACCTCAGCCTAGTCAGAGCTGTGCCCCACTGGAAGACAGACGGAGATATCTATTAAGAGTCGAGCAAATCGAAGGGCAAAGTGGAAGGAATATTTAAAAAGTGCTTTTGGCTTGGAGAAGTCCTGCACATTGTAACCGGTCACTGGGGACCGAAGGATCACTATTAGCTACAAGCATAGTGGTAAGAAAACCAGAGATTTACCGGACCTTAGGTCGCGGCAAACAGCCCAAAATAGTCAGTACGTAACTGGGGTCAGGGGGAGTGAAGACTTTGAGCCTGATCAGCAAGATAGGAATTCAACTCTCTCACAGGAAGGCTCCGACCACAAAACTGACTGGGCAGTACAGCTTTGGAATAGCTGGAATTATAGAGGGAACTACGCTGCAGGCTGGTTGGACTCATCATTATTGGACAGTAAAGGAGGCCCCTAATTTGCTTAACCGTTGCCTCAAAGCTCATCCTCCATCAACCCCATCAGCCTCCCTGGGACCTGCCTTACCATCTTACAAGTAAAGGTATGGAAAGACGCTGACCGTGTGAGACTGAGTTATTTACTTGCATGCCTGCACAACCCTGCTTTAACTACCGACCTGAGGGAAGAGTCCCACCTGTAGGGGACCCGACATCTAGCTGCCTCACCATCCCCTCAGAGATCTACAGCAGCGCTGGTACAAATTACCAGAAGACTACAGGTGGCGTCACGAACTGTATATAAATCTATCCCCTGTAAATATATCCCCAACATACGCCAGACCGCCAGGGCCACAGACTGAGCCACAGCTACCTGTGACAATCCCATAGACTTCTACGGGCTCGGCTCTGAGTACCCCATTGCCCTGGTAACCCACAATTGTGGTGGCGGGTCGACACAAAACTTTGGCGTCACGAACAGGATACGAAACTTGCAGCATTGCGAGCCCTGTGTGCCTGTGGAGTGTTTTGGTGAAAAAAAAGACTGTTGCTGTTGTTTGGCGCCAAATACCGCCATATTTGCCGCCAGATTCGCGCCCTAAGGCGCTGGAGAAGAAGGTGGGCGTACCTGAAAGAGCGCGCAAAGTCTTGGACACGCCCCCGGCTCTGACTCAGCGGCAGGTCCTGCAACAGGGAGTGAACGCTCTGACATCAGAGCGCCTGCGACGAAGGTCCTGTTCCCACTGCAGTGCCTGTGAAGTAGCAGCATCTGAAACCGGTAGGCTCCGTTTAACCAAGGGGGCGCTAAGATGTCACAACAACCGGCTGACAGTGCGGCCCCGGCCGGAGGCCCCAATCCCGCACCGTCTGGTATTGTAGCGCCAGATGGGGGCGCAGGCCCTGCACCCAGTCCGGTAGTCCCGATCATGCCACTAACGCTCCCATATATGCCTGGGGCGAAATGGCTTCCCCAGTACAGCGGTGAGCCAGGCACATTAGCAGGCTTCAAGCGGAAGTTATGCAGCATCCTAGAAATGTACTCCATGCCTGAGAGACAAAAAGCTGCTGTGCTAATAGGGCAGCTAACTGGCGCTGCTGAGAGGGAAGTGGAGACTTGGGATACCGTTGATCAGGAGTCGGTACCTGCGATCTTCCTTAAGCTACATGCCATATTTGAAGACCGCACAGAAACGGATCTCCGGATGGCCTTCTATCACTGTTCACAACAGCCAGGTGACAGCATCCGGGACTACGCTTGCCGACTACAAGGAGCCCTGAGAGCCCTCAAGCAAATTAACAATTTAAATGCTATCGACGAGAATAGAATGCTGAAAGAACAATTTATACAGGGATTGAGATCCCAAGAGGAACGCAGAACTGTAAATTGGTGGTCCTTAGATCATCCGGATGCTACCTTTGATGCCCTAAAGGACATGGCAATAAAAGGGCTGCGGCCCCTGGGCAAACCTGAGGTGGCCACCCAACATCATCAGGCTGAAGTCACTCTGGAACCGGCAGTAACCCCCTGTTCCCCGTTAGTGGCCGAAGCCAAAGCGCAGATGACACCTCCTAGTGAATTGGACTGTCTGCGCTCAGAGGTGCGCCAGCTGACTAAAAATCTGGCCGCTGTGATGAGTGCCCTACAGCTGCGGAAAGAGGAGGAAGGGAAGATCTTGTTAGCTGACTGCCCAGAGGACGTCCGTGGATGCACCGGAGAAGAAAGAAGACGTCGCCCCCCCGGAGGAGGACAACGCCACCCCCAGGAGCAACCTCTGATCAACACCCTCCTCGTCGAGAGATCATCTGTTATCGCTGCAACCGGAAAGGTCATCTGTCTCCACAGTGTCCTTTAAACGGGCAGAACCTGGGTCCAAGGGCCAACACCCAGGAGAATACCCGTCAGGCCCCCTAGACTGGAACCGCAGGTATGTGGGCGGGCGACCCTACCTGTCTATTATTCTAGATGGTATTGCTGTTCCAGCATTGTTAGACACTGGGTCCCAGGTGACCCTAATACCTGATGCCCTATATACCAAGTACTGGTCAATGGACAGTCTTAAACCTCCGAGCCTTGACTTTACCGTGTATGCTTCTAATGGTCTTCCTGTAGAAGTACTCGGAACAAAATGTGTAGATGTAAAGGTGGGCAGAGAGGAGTTGAAAGACCAGGGGCTTCTGGTAGTAAAGACTGTAAATGAGGAGAACGGTTTAAATATAATTTTGGGTACTAACATTATCGGTAATTGTTTGGGAGAAGTTGTGTTCTTACTCCAACAGCTCGCTGAGATTGCCCGACCAAGGCAGAGAGGAGTAATCCAAAGAGAGATCCGGGCCCTGGTGTGTCAGCAGCAAGCGAAGCTTACAGACGGCGAAATTGGTAATGTACGGGTCACTGACTCGGATCCTATTGTGATACCCCCAATGAGTGAAATGATCATTTGGTGCAGGGCGGCCATAGGTCTGAGAGGACAGAATTACCAAGCTGTAGTAGAACCCCACCATTCAGAACATAGACCTACACTTATGACTGCTAGAGGAGTAGTAGAAGTGGTGAATGGAAGAGTACCGGTACGGCTTCTCAATTGGGGAGATGATGAGGTAAATTTACCCCGTTATGCAACCATTGCTAAACTTCATGCTGTTGATAATAATTCTATTCTCCCGGCTGAGTCCTTAGACTCCTGTCAAATAGCGGAGGACAATGACCCAGCAACTCAGGTGGCGGAATGGTGTCAGCAACTCCATGTTGGGACGGACACCACTCCCGCTCACCAGAAGCAAGGGGTATTACGGGTGGTGCAAGAGTACGCCCAAGTGTTTAGCAAAAATCCACTTGATTTTGGGATAATTAAGGGAGTACAACATCATATCCCTACAGGCAGTCATCCTCCCATCAAAGAGCGGTATAGGCCCATACCTCCAGCTCATTATCAGAAGGCTAAAGAAATGTTGAATGATATGAAGAAAGCCGGGGTGATAAGGGATAGTTGTAGCCCCTGGGCAGCCCCTCTAGTTCTGGTTAAAAAGAAAGATGGTAGTATGAGAATGTGTGTGGATTACAGGCAGGTGAACCGCATAACACACAAGGATGCATACCCGTTACCGCGCATAGAGGAATCATTAGCTGCTCTGAAAACGGCTAACTACTTTTCTACCCTTGATCTGACTAGTGGTTACTGGCAAGTGGCTGTGGCTGAGGAGGATCGTGAGAAAACGGCTTTCACCACCCCAATGGGGCTCTGTGAGTTCGACAGAATGCCGTTTGGGCTCAGCAGTGCCCCAGGAACATTTCAGAGAGTGATGGAAAACTGTCTGGGACATCTCAATTTTGAAACCGTGCTGCTATACCTAGACGACGTCATCGTGTATTCCAAGACATATGAGGACCATCTGAAGCACCTGGCAGAAGTATTTGAATCCCTGTCCAGGTACGGGATGAAGTTGAAACCCTCAAAATGCCATCTACTCAAACAGAAGGTACAATACTTGGGGCACATCGTCAGTTCGGAAGGAGTAGCGCCGGACCCAGAGAAAGTCACTGCCATCCAGAAGTGGCCGGAGCCGAAAAACCTTAAGGAAGTGCGACAGTTCCTGGGACTAACGGGTTACTACAGAAGGTTCGTGAAAGATTACACGAAGAAGGCAGCTCCTTTACAGGACCTCCTAGTAGGACAATCCCTAAAGAGCAGAAACCCTCCCTTTAATTGGGGTAAAGAACAGGCTGAAGCATTCCAAAAGATGAAAGAGATCCTTACAGGTGATGAGATCTTAACCTATCCTGATTACAGCCAACCGTTCCTGTTGTACACCGACGCCAGTAATGAAGGTTGGGAGCAGTTCTCAGTCAGAAGCAGAATGGCAAGAAAAAGTCATCGCATATGCCAGCAGGAAACTCAGGCCAACTGAAAGGAATCCGGAAAATTATAGCAGCTTCAAGCTGGAGTTTCTGGCGCTGGTCTGGGCCATTACTGAAAGATTTAAGCACTATCTGGCCTCCAATAAGTTCACGGCGTACACAGACAACAACCCGTTAACGCACCTGGAAACCGCCAAGCTGGGCGCCATGGAGCAGCGTTGGATGGCTCGGTTGTCCAATTACCAGTTTACTATCAAGTACCGGGCAGGTCGAAAGAATGCTAATGCTGATGCGTTGTCCCGAATGCCGCATGACTCTGATACGGAAGAAGAATCGGATGACCTGGAAGAAATTGAGCTACCTGCGTTCCATCGAAATGGGGTAGTCCACGAGCATCGAGTCCACAGAAAGCAGTATGGTGCAACATTAAATCCTTTACCCCATCACAGCTGGAAAGAGACTCAGGACAGTGATCCAGTGGTCAGCCGCATCAAGGAGTTGTTAAGACAGGAAGGCTCCTCTTTGGAAAAGGAAGCACCTATGTCAGCCAAGCTCCTGTGGAACGAGAAAAGCAGGTTGTTCCTATACCGTGAGAAGTTGTGCAGGAGATACGTCAACCCCAGAACCCATGAGATGGTCTGGCAAATAGTGGTCCCCAAGGCAGACGTCCCAATGGTGTTGGAAGCATACCACGATCAAGCAGGACACTTTGGCTGGAGAAAGCTGGAGACCCTGTTGAGATGCCGGTTCTACTGGGTAGGGATGCGCAGCTCCATCGAGAGGTGGTGTCGGAACTGTGGACCCTGTGGTCTCAGAAGGAAGGACTACGGTAGTCAGAAGGCACCCCTGCAACCTATCCGGACGACTCGTCCTCTGGAGATTGTGGCCCTGGACCACGTCAAATTGTCGCCAAGTAGATCTGGATACTCATACGCCTTGACCATGGTGGACCATTACTCCAGATTTCTGGTGGTTGTTCCAGTTAAGGACCAGACCGCAGTGACGGCCGCGAAAACCTTTCAAGCAAGCTTCTGCAGACCGCATGGGTATCCGGAGCAAGTATTAACCGATCAGGGACCTGCTTTCGAAGCTGATTTATTCAAGGAATTCTGTCACATGTACGGGTGCAAGAAAATTAGAACAACACCATATACCCTCAAACCAACGGTCTTTGCGAAAAAATGAACCATATTGTCCTTGACTTGTTGAGATCCATACCGTTGGAAGACAGAATCGATGGCCGGATTTACTACCTGATTTGGTTGATTTGTATAACCATATACCTGTCAGTTCCACTAACTGCACTCCAGCCTATCTTATGAGAGCAAGGCCCGGAAGACTACCAATGGATTTAGAACTTGGAGTGGTAGAACGGAGGCAGATGACGCCGTTGAAAACTGGGACATCAATCGGCAAGAGCAATACAGAAGAGTACAAATCTGTGTGGAGGAAAGTCTCAACAAGGCACGGGAGAAACAGGAAGATGTTTACAACCGAAATGCTCCTGCCAAGCCTTTGATGCCTGGAGAGGTAGTATTAAAAAGAAAAAGGAAGATGCACAAATTGGATAACCAGTGGGAGCAAGAACCCTACGTTGTACAAGATTCTAAATATGACAACAGAAAAGTTTGTATCATCAGTAAGGACGGAGGAAGAACAAACATGTTCCACTGTGTCAGTATTCCGGGTTTTCTAGGTAACTTTGTCAATGATTTTGCCCTTTGTTAAAATGGAGTTTGCTGTTTTCTGTGCCCTACTTCCTGTTCGTTTGTTTAAACCCGGCTCAGGTGCTGGCTTCACTGCTGGAATATTCTGCTTCCGTTTCCCTGCAACCCAGCTGCTTTGTTCCTCACAGATCTTTGTGTATTTACCAGGAAAGTGCATAACCAGGTTATCTTCAGGTGTTTCTCAGCCACAGCAGTTTCTACCCATGGCTCTGGACATTCTCTGCATATGTAAGTTGCACAAAGTACTGTGTTATCACTAAACTGTTGACTTGGGAATTTAACCCTTGGTTCACTCCATCTGATAAGAACTGTGTTTCTGAACTGTTGCTGTTTAACCCTTTGTGCATTACCTCTGGTGAGAGCTGTTGGAACTGTTACTGGAACCTTACTGACATATGAACTTGTTGTTGGACTTCACTGAATTAAGCCACAACTGAGATTAACTTGTTCCTGGACCTCCCTGTGTTTTCTGCATACCTGGATCTGACTCTTCACACACCAGCAGTGTGTAAATCCAGCCACGTTACCTGTGCATCAGACTTACCTTGTGGTCACATTTGTGTGAGGACTCCGTCGTAAGAACTTTACCACCCTCGCTATAGAGGTTCAAGACTTATATATCCGGATTCATATAACTGGACTTGTGTATATATATATGGACTCATTGCATGTCACTACGGGTTGTTTGAATATTGTTTTTGGGTGTTTTGCTGTTTCACAAATACATTATTTGCATTCAAAGAAACCCGTCTCTGATTGTTCATTGCCCCACGCTATCAGAATCCTCGAGTTCCTACAATAGTATTACAGGATATTCCAGCCTAAAAAAGAGGATTCTGCTGGGGCAATGACGGAGACACGGGCAGACAAACTGTTCACCATAGTTAACTCCTTGCAGCAGGAGGTGGCGGCTGCACTCAATCAGATTAGAGACTTGGAGTCTCGGGTTAACCACAATGCACAGGGGTTTGGTCAGGCTCTCCAAGATCTACGTTCTAGGTTAGGAGTCCTGGAGGCCTTACCTACTGAGCCTACCTCATCCACCAGTATGCCCAAATTGCCTCCATTCCGTTTTAATGGTGACCGAAGTCAATTCCGTGGGTTTGTTAATCAATGTATATTATTTTTTGATGTACATGCCTCCTACTACCGGTCTGATAGATCTAAGGTTCTATGTATTATTATGTTGTTGACATCACGTGCACTGGCTTGGGCAAATCCTATGGTTGAAAGTCATGATACCCGTCTAAATAATTTGGACAATTTTCTGGCAGCCATGGCGCAAATGTTCGACGATCCCAACCGCCGTGCTACCGCTGAATCTGCCTTGCTTTCCTTACGCCAGGGGAAACGGTCAGTCATAGAATATGTTACTGAATTTAAAAGGTTAGTGGTGGACACCCAGTGGGAAAACAATGCTTTATTACCAATCTTTAGAAAAGGTTTGTCAAATGCAATCAAGGATGAGCTAGCTCGTTCAGAGTCTCCACAGGAGTTTGAATTGTTTATACAGCACTGTGTACGTATTGATATCCGTTTAACTGAACGCAGACAAGAAAAATGGGCCGCTGTAAATCGCATTACTAATTACTCTCTTCCGTCCAGGGAAACCACAGGCAAAAACCCGCGAGAGGCTGAGGAGGTGCCTATGCAGGTGGACTCACTGCAGAGACGTGAGAATAATGAACGCCGCGAACACCGTCTCCGTGAGCGCTTATGTTTCTATTGTGGTCAATCGGACCATTTCCTCATCAATTGTCCTAAATGTCCTAGGCGACCCAACAAGGTGTTGGCGGTAGTAGGGGATTATGATAACACAGACGCTGAGTCTGAAGTTTCGGAAACCAGTCTACATCTAGATGCGGTTTTTCCCCCAATACTGATGCCGACTTCCCCTAAAGATCAAGGGGAAAATATTCACATTGTTCTCTTCCTATACAGATTCAGTGGGAGGAACAGTGGATATCAAGTTCTGCCATGATAGACTCTGGAGCAGGTGGGAATTTCATGGATTCTTCTTTTGCAGAGGAACATGGTATAAAGACACAACTAAGAGCTTCACCAATCACTATGGAAACGGTGGATGGTTCCCCATTAGTTTCTGGACCAGTAGATCGGGAGACAGTGCCTCTGGAGTGTAAGATGGAACCAGACCATCAAGAAACACTTTCATTCATGTTAATATCTTCTCCTCATTTTCCTGTAATTTTAGGAATTCCCTGGTTACGGTCACAAAATCCAATCATCAATTGGGAAACCAAGGAGATAACCTTTCTCCCGAAGTGCAGTTCTACCATCAGTCCAACTGTAGCGGCTCCAGTTACCCAGAACTTGGAAGAGGTGATACAGGTACCTACTCTCCCTCTGATTTATCAGGAATTCTCAGACATTTGTGATAAAAGGAAGGCAGATCAACTTCCCCCACATAGACCGTATGACTGCCCCATAGAATTGCTTCCTGGAGCAGCGATTCCTTTCGGCCATGTTTACCCGTTGGCGGCTCCGGAATTAAAATCTTTACGAGAGTATATAGATGAGAATTTAGCCAAGGGGTTTATCCGACCATCTTCTTCACCAGCGGGAGCTCCAATATTCTTTGTAAAGAAGAAGGATGGTACTCTAAGACCCTGCATTGACTACCGGGAGTTAAATAAGGTAACCATTCGTAACAGGTACCCGTTGCCCCTAATTCCAGAATTGTTGGAAAGAGTTCGCCAGGCCAAAGTATTTACCAAATTAGATCTTCGTGGGGCATATAATTTACTCCGTATACGGCCCGGAGACGAATGGAAGACAGCTTTTAGATGCCGGTATGGACATTTTGAATATTTGGTGATGCCATTCGGACTCTGTAACGCTCCTGCTGCTTTTCAACATTTAGCCAACGACATTTTCAGGGATTTATTGGACCAATATGTGGTAATTTACCTTGATGACATCTTAATCTTTTCTGACTCCTTACAGGAACATCAGGAACATGTCAAGACCGTACTTAGACGTTTGAGAGATAATCATTTGTACATCAAACTCGAAAAGTGTGAGTTCCATTGTTCTGAAATTCAATTTTTGGGCTATGTTATCTCGCCTCAGGGATTGAATATGGAGTCCAGCAAGATCCAGGCAATCTTGGACTGGCCGGTACCAGGAAACATTAAGGAGGTACAACGATTCATTGGCTTTGCTAACTTTTATAGACGGTTTATCCGAAATTTTTCAGAAATTGTCCGTCCCATCACTCTCCTCACCAAGAAGGGGAAGAAGTTTGAATGGTCTTCGCAAGCTCAGGAAGCCTTTGATCGCCTGAAGGGTTGTTTTACCACGGCTCCAATATTGATGCATCCGGATCCTGCACAGCCTTTTATCGTGGAGGTGGACGCGTCTGACTGTGCATTGGGAGCTATCCTCTCACAACGTACCGGAGACAAAGGTTTGCTGCACCGTGTGCCTTCTTCTCTCGTAGGTTATCTTCTGCAGAACTGAACTATGATGTGGCAGATAAGGAACTTTTGGCAATTATTTCTGCCTTTAAGGAATGGAGACACCATTTGCAGGGGGCAACTCAGCAGGTAGTAGTACTCACGGATCATCGCAATTTGGAATTCCTTAAGTCTGCCAGGTGTCTTTCTCCTCGACAAGCTAGGTGGAGTTTGTTCTTGAACCAGTTTAATTTTATTATTTCGTACCGCCCAGGTTCACGTAATGGGAAAGCTGACGCATTATCCCGAATCCATACCGTGGATTCCGTGCCTGGGACCCCGTCGAAGACCATCTTGTCGGAGGCCAATTTCGTTGGAGTGCTCCGGAACCGGGACTTGTGGCAGGAGATCAAGCTGGCCTATGACGGTGACGTATTTCTTGCAGCTCCACCTGACAATGTGAATCTTGTCCTTCGGAATGGTGTGTGGCTTAGAGATCGATGTATTTATGTCCCAGAGGCTGTAAGACTTCGAGTTCTCAAATTGGTCCACGACTCTAAATTGGCTGGTCATAGGGGGGTACAGAAGACGCAGGAATTGTTAACTCGTTTTTTTTGGTGGCCTACCTGCTTGAAGGATGTGAATGACTATGTCCGCTCTTGTGAAGTTTGTGCCCGGTACAAGGTTCCTCGCGTTTCACCTACTGGTCTTCTTAAACCGCTACCTGTACCGTCTCGCCCTTGGGGGTCTATTTCGATGGACTTTATTGTGGAGTTACCCACCTCTGGTGGTAAAAATACTATTTTGGTGGTAGTAGATCGTTTAACGAAAGCTGCTCATTTCATTCCGTGTGCTGGTCTTCCCTCAGCTACAGAGACAGTAGATCTAGTTATCCAGAACATTTTCCGGCTGCATGGGGTACCAGATGACATCATTTCTGACCGGGGAATACAATTTACCTCTAGATTTTGGAAAGGATTTTGTTCTGCGCTCCACATTAATGTTTGCTTGTCTTCTGCATACCATCCTCAGACCAACGGGCAGACCGAACGGACAAATCAAACCTTGGAGCAATATCTACGCTGTTACGTCAGTCATTTGCAGGACGATTGGCTGAAGCTACTTCCTCTAGCGGAATTTTCGTACAACAACTCCCAAAGCAGTTCCACGAAGGTAACGCCTTTTTTTGCCAACCTGGGTTATCATCCAAGTATTTTGCCTAGGTCTCCGGTTACGATTTCGGTACCAGCGGTTGAAGACAGAGTGACGGCGTTGCAACGTAATCTTGAAGTTTTGAAGGACTCCCTGACCACAGCACAGGAGCGTTACAAAAAGTCGGCCGATAGATTCCGGAAACCAGCACCTATGTATAAGGTAGGAGACTCAGTTTGGTTGTCCACCAAGAATCTAAAATTGGGTGTTCCTTCGCAGAAACTGGGACAGAAATTCATCGGTCCATTCAAGATCACGGGGATTGTGAGCTCTGTTGCCTGTCGGTTGAAGCTACCACGGACTTTAAAGGTACACCCAGTATTTCATGTTTCCTTATTAAAACCAGTCTCTCCTAACACGTTTCAGGGACGTATCGTACCTCCCCCTCCACCAGTGTTGGTTGATGGCGAAGAACAATTCGTGGTACAGGATATTGTTAATTCGAGACTTCATAGAAACCGGCTTCAGTATCTAGTTAGATGGCAAGGTTACTCTCCTGAAAATGATTCTTGGGAACCAGTAAGTAACATCAATGCGCCTCTGAAGATTGCTCAGTTTCATCGGAGATACCCGGACAGGCCTGGTCCAGGACCGTCCGGAGGCCGTCTTTAGGGGGGGAGTAATGTCAGTATTCCGGGTTTTCTAGGTAACTTTGTCAATGATTTTGCCCTTTGTTAAAATGGAGTTTGCTGTTTTCTGTGCCCTACTTCCTGTTCGTTTGTTTAAAACCCGGCTCAGGTGCTGGCTTCACTGCTGGAATATTCTGCTTCCGTTTCCCTGCAACCCAGCTGCTTTGTTCCTCACAGATCTTTGTGTATTTACCAGGAAAGTGCATAACCAGGTTATCTTCAGGTGTTTCTCAGCCACAGCAGTTTCTACCCATGGCTCTGGACATTCTCTGCATATGTAAGTTGCACAAAGTACTGTGTTATCACTAAACTGTTGACTTGGGAATTTAACCCTTGGTTCACTCCATCTGATAAGAACTGTGTTTCTGAACTGTTGCTGTTTAACCCTTCGTGCATTACCTCTGGTGAGAGCTGTTGGAACTGTTACTGGAACCTTACTGACATATGAACTTGTTGTTGGACTTCACTGAATTAAGCCACAACTGAGATTAACTTGTTCCTGGACCTCCCTGTGTTTTCTGCATACCTGGATCTGACTCTTCACACACCAGCAGTGTGTAAATCCAGCCACGTTACCTGTGCATCAGACTTACCTTGTGGTCACATTTGTGTGAGGACTCCGTCGTAAGAACTTTACCACCCTCGCTATAGAGGTTCAAGGACTTATATATCCGGATTCATATAACTGGACTTGTGTATATATATATGGACTCATTGCATGTCACTACGGGTTGTTTGAATATTGTTTTTGGGTGTTTTGCTGTTTCACAAATACATTATTTGCATTCAAAGAAACCCGTCTCTGATTGTTCATTGCCCCATGCTATCAGAATCCTCGAGTTCCTACAATAGTATTACACACTGTGTCCAGAGACCATTTGAAATTGTGTCCAGAACCCTTAAAATGTTGTGACAAGAACCCTGTCATCAATCAAAAAGAAAGGAAAGAAGAGGTCATACACACCGATCTGGGAGATTTTCCTGCGGATTGGCCTAGACTGGGAGATGCTGTAATAGTTCCAGTGTTGCAGTTTTATCAGCCACAAGAGGAAGTTTTACCTCCAGTTATGCCCGTGGTGCCAGTTGAGCCCGTTCAGGAGTTACCCATTCCAGCGACACCTCAACCTGTGGAATCTCAAGAAGGATCATCTGAAGCAGCGCCCCATACTATGGGATCCCCTGGTGAAGCTGACTCACACCGCCCAGCCATCAGTACGCTTGCCAGATCCATAGAAAGATTGAGGCAGTTCTATAGTTTGCCGTTACGCAGTGCAGACAGATCGCAACTTAATATACCTGAGGCTACTCCACGTAGATCAGAGCGAATCACAAAAGGAAAGTTACCCATTCGATACCAGCAGTAATTATAACGAATTAATGTGAATACTGTAAAAAGTCTATATATATATATGTGTTTTTTCCCTATTATGTCTTATAATGGACTCAGAGGCTGAGGACTGAGCCAGCCCAAAAACTGTATCCTGTAAATAGTTGCACTAAGGTGCCTTTTTAATGGTTTCACATGAAACCTTGACTTACCTCTGAACCGAAAACCCGTGTGGTGTGTGCACTGAGTGAGGTCTGCATTCGGATGTCCTGCAGCCCACCCAGGACCCACGTTGAAGGTTTGGTGCGGGTCCTTCACAAGTATATTGTCTATTTTTATGAACATGTTTATTTAATATTTGTATTTCTCTATAATGTTATTGTTCGCAACGTTTAAGACATCCTTACCTCCCGGATGGGACGAATTAATGTTTAATGTTGATGTTAAATGCATAAACAAAAATGTCTCTTTATATTTTACAGCCCGGGAGTGCTGTCGTTTACCATGGGGGAATGTGTAGCCCTGGTACACAATACCAGGAGGATGAGTGGAGAGGTAACAGTTAAGGGCTCTTCATAACATCACGTACACTTCTGACACACCCAGCAGGGGTGTGGAAGGGAGTGATTTAGTCAGTCAGTTTCCTGTCCTTGGACAGAGTAGACGTGTCCAGTCTGAGCCTGTTAGCAGTTCAGAAAGTGGAGGCTAGTACAGGTGGTCTAGTTCACCTCAGCCTAGTCAGAGCTGTGCCCCACTGGAAGACAGACGGAGATATCTATTAAGAGTCGAGCAAATCGAAGGGCAAAGTGGAAGGAATATTTAAAAAGTGCTTTTGGCTTGGAGAAGTCCTGCACATTGTAACCGGTCACTGGGGACCGAAGGATCACTATTAGCTACAAGCATAGTGGTAAGAAAACCAGAGATTTACCGGACCTTAGGTCGCGGCAAACAGCCCAAAATAGTCAGTACGTAACTGGGGTCAGGGGGAGTGAAGACTTTGAGCCTGATCAGCAAGATAGGAATTCAACTCTCTCACAGGAAGGCTCCGACCACAAAACTGACTGGGCAGTACAGCTTTGGAATAGCTGGAATTATAGAGGGAACTACGCTGCAGGCTGGTTGGACTCATCATTATTGGACAGTAAAGGAGGCCCCTAATTTGCTTAACCGTTGCCTCAAAGCTCATCCTCCATCAACCCCATCAGCCTCCCTGGGACCTGCCTTACCATCTTACAAGTAAAGGTATGGAAAGACGCTGACCGTGTGAGACTGAGTTATTTACTTGCATGCCTGCACAACCCTGCTTTAACTACCGACCTGAGGGAAGAGTCCCACCTGTAGGGGACCCGACATCTAGCTGCCTCACCATCCCCTCAGAGATCTACAGCAGCGCTGGTACAAATTACCAGAAGACTACAGGTGGCGTCACGAACTGTATATAAATCTATCCCCTGTAAATATATCCCCAACATACGCCAGACCGCCAGGGCCACAGACCGAGCCACAGCTACCTGTGACAATCCCATAGACTTCTACGGGCTCGGCTCTGAGTACCCCATTGCCCTGGTAACCCACAATTGTGGTGGCGGGTCGACACACATCGACATAGGAAATAACATTCTATGTCGGGAAGGGGTTAAGATAGAACGCAAACTTTCCATTGTTTTGTCTTTGCTACGATAATCACGTCCATTGATTCGATCATTGATTAACTGGTCTGGTCATATGATGCTCATGGCTCGCGACAGTTGAGAAATGTCCACATGGGATGGAAATGCAGCATTATTTGGGGTAGTATAGGTGTTGTTACAGCCCCGGGTCCAACATTCCCAATTTACTGCTTCATCTCACCTGTAAATAAGTTGGAATGTACGTGACATTTGCAGAGAGACTGCCAGGACCGGACCACCGCATTCAGAACCTTAGAGGTAATCTGGTCTCCCTCCCATTCAGAGCAATCTGCAAAGAGACAGCAAGGTTAAGGAAAACACTAAGTCCATTAATTTTAGAGTAGTATGAATAGTCTGATTATATATAAGGCAATAGCGCCACTCCGGTCAATAGGTCGTGACTGGTATTGCAGCTCAGACATATTCATGTATTTACATCAATCACATAATGGGACAATGACCAACATTGGAAATATGGATTTTTTACCTTTAGTTATCTCAAAGCAAAGCCTCAAACTGTGATTGGCTGAATCTTGGGGGCAGTTATTCGGCTGCCCTGGAGTGCTCCCTCCGAGAATAAAAATGGGGTCTTCACCCACGCTGCATAGATTGGCCGAAATATTTACATCCCTAAAGTTGAAAAGAAAACAATGCACTACCCAGGATTATCAGTACATACCGCTTATTGCATTTAAACTGAACACCCCCTCTAATTGCCACTGCTCTACTGGTTCTGGAGAGGTTAAAGGGACTCTTTTACTAGATTTTCTAATTACCTACTCCACTTGCTGCTGTTCCACTGATTCTGGAATAGTTTTTCTTTTTCTTCTGTGCCCCTCCATTACAAAGTTATGCTTCCGGGAAATAAAGATGCAAATTTTCGATTCAACAATATAGCACAGAAATTCTCTGTGGGCGTTTACTTTTTCTCCATGGATACTAGCCAATCAAAACATGGCCACACCCATAGAGAAGTTCTGTGGTATACGCCCAGTTTATTGAAAATTTGCATCTTTATTTCCTGGGGGTATAACTTTGGAACGGAGGGGCACAGAAGAAAAAGAAAAACTGTTCTAGAATCAGTGGAGCAGCAGCAATTGGAGGAGATAATTTAAAAAATCTAGTAAAATAGTCTCTTTAACCCCTTCAAGATCCAGACACTTTGGCCCCCCAGGACCTATATTTTTTATTTTAGTTACCCGCGTTCTGACCGTCATCACACATTACTCCAATGTGGCTAGATGGGGCCTTGCTTTTTTTATCAGGTGCCATTTTGTGATACATATATATTAACATTTAATTTTTTTGCTTATTTCTATTTTTCCAACCTCATTTCTTAAATTTTTCATTTTAACTCTTTCCCATTTGATTTAACATGATGTAAATGCCGCTGTTTTCCTGAATCCAGAGGTGTTTTTCTTTTATTTCTGCGCCTCTCTGTACCTGAGATATGGCAAACTCTTCCCTATTTAGAAATCTAGTAATTTTTATACAAGTGGGCGTGGTCTTCGACTCTTCTCTGTGGGCGTGTTCTTGACGACAATGACCCATTGGCTAAAAAGACGAATTTTCTATAAAGGGAAGAGGAGGCCATATCTCAGGAACGGAGAGGCGCAGGAAAAAAAGAAAAACAGCGCCGAATTCAGGAGAACAGCGGCATTTACACCACCTAAAAAATGACATATTTATGGCAAATTACAGGTTCACTTTAAAGTGAATAAAAATACTAAAAAATATAGTAATGCTTATTAGTATGCAACAGTTTTTCCCACTTACCAGGTTTGCCAGTAAATTATATTATTGCCTATGGTTAGATCCTGAAGGGGATGAGCCGCCATGTCCTCATAGTCACCGTACACCAAAGCATTGATCAGACCACTCGTAGTGTATCGTTTGTTCTGCAGAATGTCACTGCTCTTCCCCATGTACAACGCTACCGCCCCGCCACCCTTGATGAGCACGCGAGCGTTGTTAGGCAGTGTCTGCTGAGCTGGATGTCAGGGAAATAAATGGTACATACTTCACAACACGGAACAAAATGACACCCACCTATATCACATATGTCCATATATGTGGAAAATGCCAATGCTGCCACATCCATGTCTCATTTACGAATTTGCTCTCTGATTTTCTGAGCAGCCATAAATGCAATGGTCTCTGGCTGTCCCTGGCTCCAGTGCTGTTCCTGTCTCTCTTGTTTGGCTGCAGCGGTAACGTCACATCAACATCACTCCAGCCAATCACTGAGCTCAGCGGCTCTACCGACGTAGACAGCAGAGATTGGCTGCAGTACCGTCGACATGATGTTACCGCTGCAGCCAAACAACGAAGACCCGTGGGGCAGCTGTAGAGATTCAGCACTGGACCCGGGGAGGGTAGGTAAGGCACGACTTGTGATTTTTAAAATGATCTGAGCCGGCAGGCAACATTGTACTAAAGGGAACAACCAATTTCAATAGTAATTTTTGTTCTTACTTTTTTATTATAACGTTAGAGAAGCCATAATATTTTTACTTTTCTCATAGTTATGGGGATTGTTTTATGAAGGGGATGAGCTGTAATTTTTAAGTTATCTTTGTTTTTTAGCCTTTACTGGTAGGAAAGAGATGAGAAGAGTTATAGTATTTACTGATTTTTCGGGGTTTTAATTTGGGATTTTTTTTACATTTCAAAACATTTTTTTAAGAACATTTTTTAGTCCCGTGAGGGGATTTGAACATACAGTCCTTTAATTGCTTACATAATACACTATACTACTTGCGTACCTCAGAGTATTATGCATGGGCTAATAGGCTTCTGTACGTGGCAGACATGAAGACCATCGTTAGGCCTCTGGCTGCCATAGCAACCCATTGGCACAATGGAGTGTGACTGTAGTGATGCCGGTGGGCTAACAAAGGGAGCCCTGTTCCTCTGACTAACTGTATAGATGATGAGGTTGCTTCTACTGTGCTGACAGAGGCAGAACCATGTCTCCCAACCGTCCCAGAACCAGACGGACAATCCTGGAAGATCGCAGTCATGTCCTGGTTTAAGCTGTACTTGCTTCCTTTGAACACCTATACAGATGACTATGTTGGTGGAGCAGGGAGCTGACAGCACCCCGCTCCACCATTCGTTTGTCAATAAAGTGTATTGGTGGCACTATACTGGGAGGGAAGTGGGTAATGTGGGGGCATACTACTGTGTGTGGAAGTATGACTGTGGGGGCAACATATTGCGGAGGGACTGTGGAGGCAACACATTTGTGGGATAGTGGGCTGTGAGGGCATCATATTGTGGAGGGACTGTGGGGGCAACATATTGTGGGGAGGTGGGCTGTGGGCGCAATATATTGTGGAGGGACTGTGGGGGCAACATATTGTGGGGAGGTGGGCTGTGGGGGCAACATATTGTGGAGGGTCTGTTGGGGCAATACATTGTGGGGTAGTGGGCTGTGGGGACCACATATGGTGGAGGGAATGTGGGGGCAACATATTGTGGGGTAGTGGGCTGTGGGGGCAACATATTGTGGAGGGACTGTGGGCGCAACATATTGTGGGGTAGTGGTCTGTGGGGGCAACATATTGTGGAGGGACTGTGGGAGCAACATATTGTGGGATAGTGGGCTGTGGGGGCAACATATTGTGGAGGGACTGTGGGGGCAACATATTTTGTGGTAGTGGGCTGTGGGGACCACATATGGTGGAGGGAATGTGGGGGCAACATATTGTGGGGTAGTGGGCTGTGGGGGCAACATATTGTAGAGGGACTGTGGGGGCAACATATTGTGTGGTAGTGGGCTGTGGGGACCACATATGGTGGAGAGAATGCGGGGGCAACATATTATAGGGTAGTGGGCTGTGGGGGCAACATATTGTGGGGTAGTGGACTGTGGGGACAACATATTGTGGAGGGACTGCGGGGGCAACATTGTAGGGTAGTGGGCTATGGGGGCAACATATTGTGGAGGTACTGTGGGGTCAACATATTGTGGGGTAGTGGGCTGTGGGGCAACATTTTTTGGAGGGACTGTGGGGTCAACATATCGTGGGTAGCTGTAGAGACACCATATTATGGGAGGGCTGTGGGGGCATGAAGTTGAGGGGTGCGCTTTGGGGGTCATATACTAGCACTTTTTGAGAATCATTGTATGGGAGGGGCACTGGGGTGTCACAGTTTTTGGGATATAAAAGAGGTATCAAATTGTGTGGGAACACTAAAGGCTTCACTATTTCTATGTGGAAGCACAAATAATATGGGTGAGGATAGGTGATGACTAAACTATAAAATAGTTTACTGCAATATGTGCCCCTCTTTCCTGTCCTTCAGAATTGGGAGGCACGGCGTACCTACAGTGGGTGCACATGGTGCAATCACACCTGGGACCGGGACCAAGGGAGCTTCTTGAGCACATATAACTATAAAAGACGCCTGGACTCAGGGCGCCTTGTTGTAAATTTTGAATTGGGTCTCATGATCTTTAGGTAATGACACCGTCTACTGGATTAAATTACCGAGATCAGAGTTTTCTTTGATCCCAATGGTTGTTACAGAAGTCCGCTATCTATTACATCCATCTTTTGTTGTTGGTTGTTGGACACCCTTGTACGGAGTCATACAGCACATTTTTAGACTACAGGCAGGCAAACGATAATCACCCCAAAATGTCTACGGAGTCTCCAAAAACAAGTTACCAACCCATATGTCTCCAAAAGGAAATTACCACCCCAAATAATATTCATATCTAGTCGAATGAAAAATAAAAATGTAACTGTAAATTTTGCATACCTCGATTATCATGCTTTTCACTTACGAGCAAAAACAATCCATTGGTGTCAGTCTGACCTCTAATTTCTGTAGTGTAATACACCAGTTGATCCATCGCACTAATAAATGCCAAGGTCAGACCGTAGAGGAGGGTGGATGGTGGCCCGTGGATTTCCACGTATATATCCTCAGCGTAAGGAGATGAGACTTCATTCAGCACGACTAAAGACCCACTGCAGTAATTCTCACTGCCTGGCGATGGATGTGTCAGCTGGAAGGTCAATTGGCCATTAATGTCCAAACACCTCCCAATGGACTCATCTGAGATCTGAAAATTAACATCCTCCAAGAAGGCCTCCATTCCTGGTGTGAGGACGTTGAGAAGCCCATCAGCTTGGTCCGTGCTCTTCGTCTTGTGTACCAAAGCATCCACCAACCCCTCACGGGTTACACCCATCGAATTGACGTAAGGTCCCTTTCCAAAATAAAGAGCTATGGCATCCGGTCCGTTCTGAATGGTGTTGGGTGGCAGGATAATGGTGGGAACTGGTTTAACACTTGCAGATCCAATTAGGAAAAATCCTTTTTTATCAGTAAAGTTTCCAGTTAAGTCGAGGACTTTATAGGCTGTGTTCGGTTTTCCATTATAGAGGACCAGTGTGTAACCATCGAGAGAGACATTTTGTTCGCTTATGTGACGGAGTTCAATAAATTCAGCAGTATCATGGCCGGGGTTATCTGGGTTGACCTCACTGATGAAGAGACGTCCTTCCAAATTCACCTCCTTGGAGTTTTTAATAAGGTTTTGACTTTTGACAACCAAGACAATTCCAAGCAACACAACCACTGCTGATTTTGAAGAGGCCATATCTCCCTTTACCGCTCTACCAAGTCCTTAAATATCGATAATCTTGAATAAAAGGAGAGGGTATCATTCAATCTAGTGGAGAATAAGGGAATATGACGGGGATCTCGAGGAGCCAATGGTATCTATTCTCTAAACAGGAGGTACAATGATTCAACACATCAAAGAGCTAAAAAAAATGTCAACCGTCCATCAATCTAAATTTTACAACTTAATCCAAACTTATGACATGTTCACATGTGATGGATATCGCAGCCCATTCTACTCTTAAAGAAAACCTGTCACCAGGTCAAAAGTGAACAATTTTTTAACTTATTTTATTTATCATAAATTCAAAACATCTGCTGTAAAAAAGACACTTACTGCATGTCGAGGTATATAAGGCAAATTATACATTCCTACCAATTTTGGATTCGGACCTCGTAGCTTCAAGCTACAGCTTTGAAGACATATTGGGGTCTGCCATTTATAATTTGTTCACTGCTATTTGACACTTTACAGAACCTGAATAAGGTGCGTAAAGAAAACGTGTCATCAGAAATGTATTTACAGTTTACGTAAAATTTATTTTTTTTTGACATGTGGTATTTATTTTTATTTCTGATATCACAATCTGTATTGGAAAAAAAATATAGAATTCTTGCAATTTTCTTGGAGAATTCTAGATTCCTACTTCCTGTTCTTTAAGGAAATGTACATGTACATTAGCAGCAATACACTAAGCCTGACCCTATCTTTTGTATTGAAGCATCTAATGAGCTTGTGTATAGGTCATTATGCAGGAGGAGGAGGTGAGCTGTGACATCACCTATTGTAAATGGTGGATCTTGTATTATCCACTGTAGATAGAGGTGTTATCAGTAATTGTACAGGAGGGGGAGGAGGTGAGCTGTGATATAATCTATTGTGAATGGTGAATCCTCTGTTATCTACTGTATATAGAGGTGTTATCAGTCATTGTACAGGAGGAGGAGGAGGTGAGCTGTGACATCACCTATCCTGAATGGTGAATCCTGTTATCTACTGTATATAGAGGTGTTATCAGTAATTGTACAGGAGGAGGAGGGGGTGAGCTGTGATATCATCTATTGGGAATGGTGGATCCTCTGCTATCTACTGTATATAGAGGTGTCATCATTGTACAGGAGGAGGAGGTGAGCTGTGACATCACCTATCCTGAATGGTGAATCCTCTGTTATCTACTGTATATAGAGGTGTTATCAGTCATTGTACAGGAGGAGGAGGATGTGAGCTGTGATATCACCTATTGTGAATGGTGGATCCTCTGTTATCTACTGTATATAGAGGTGTTATCAGTCATTGTAGAGGAGGAGGAGGTGAGCTGTGACAACACCTATTGTGAATGGTGGATCCTGTGTTATCTACTGTATATAGAGGTGTTATCATTGTACAGGAGGAGGAGGTGAGCTGTGACATTACCTATCCTGAATGGTGAATCCTCTGTTATCTACTGTATATAGAGGTGTATCAGTCATTGTACAGGAGGAGGAGGTGAGCTGTGACATCACCTATCCTGAATGGTGAATCCTCTGTTATCTACTGTATATAGAGGTGTTATCAGTCATTGTACAGGAGGAGGAGGATGTGAGCTGTGATATCATCTATTGGGAATGGTGGATCCTCTGTTATCTACTGTATATAGAGGTGTTATCAGTCATTGTACAGGAGGAGGTGAGCTGTGATATCACCTATTGTGAATGGTGGATCCTGTGTTATCTACTGTATATAGAGGAGTTATCAGTCATTGTACAGGAGGAGGAGGTGAGCTGTGACAACACCTATTGTGAATGGTGGATCCTGTGTTATCTACTGTATATAGAGGTGTTATCATTGTACAGGAGGAGGAGGTGAGCTGTGATATCACCTATCCTGAATGGTGGATCCTGTGTTATCTGCTGTATATAGAGGTGTTATCAGTCATTGTACAGGAGGAGGAGGTGAGCTGAGACATCACCTATTGTGAATGGTAGATCCTGTGTTATCCACTGTATATAGAGGTGTTATCAGTCATTGTACAGGAGGAGGAGGTGAGCTGTGACATCACCTATTGTGAATGGTGGATCCTGTGTTATCTACTGTATATAGAGGTGTTATCAGTCATTGTATAGGAGGAGGAAGTGAGCTGTGACATCACCTATTGTGAATGGTAGATCCTGTGTTATCCACTGTATATAGAGGTGTTATCAGTCATTGTACAGGAGGAGGTGAGCTGTGACATCACCTATTGTGAATGGTGGATCCTGTGTTACTTACTGTATATAGAGGTGTTATCAGTCATTGTACAGGAGGAGGAGGTGAGCTGTGATATCACCTATTGTGAATGGTGGATGCTGTGTTATCTACTGTATATAGAGGTGTTATCAGTCATTGCACAGGAGGAGGAGGTGAGCTGTGACATCATCTATTGTGAATGGTGGATGCTGTGTTATCTACTGTATATAGAGGTGTTATCAGTCATTGTACAGGAGGAGGGGGTGAGCTGTGATATCACCTATTGTGTATGGTGGATCCTGTGTTATCTACTGTATATAGAGGTGTTATCAGTCATTGTACAGGAGGAGGAGGTGAGCTGTGACATCATCTATTGTGAATGGTGGATCCTGTGTTATCTACTGTATATAGAGGTGTTATCAGTTATTGTACAGGAGGAGGAGGTGAGCTGTGACATCACCTATTGTGAATGGTGGATCCTGTGTTATCCACTGTATATAGAGGTGTTCCCTGATATTGCAATGCTGTCTGTGATAATAATGAGACTTTTAAAAGTATATAACGTCTTCTAAACAACAGGAAAAATAAGTTTATAATAGCGCCAGTGTGAAAATTGCAAGATTTCTACTTTTTCAATACAGATTTGTGATATGAAAACCACATTGTAAAAATTTAAAAAAATGCATTTAACACAAAAAAAAACTAATTAAAACAAAAAGACATATTTCTGTCCATATATTTTTTACAGTCCATATGAGCTTTCAGGCACCTATATTTTTTAATGGAAACCGGCCACATTGAACATGATGTCTGATCTTCCAGCAGAATATTTTAGCGCAGAAGGAGCTGAGCTGATTTATATCTTGGCTTGTGGAAATAAATTTTAGTATAACTTGTAATTGATTCAGTGAATTCTTGACTCAATATAAGAGTCCAGTGGGCGGTCCCAATAGAGTAGAACAGCCTATCGGACTCTTACGAATAGTAAATGCTGTAATTTCAATGAAAAAAAGACCCTTCATTCTAAATCTTTTCCCACCAACCTATATATGAACCTGCTCAGGTCCTTGCGCTCTGTACCTCGCTGCCCATAGATCGCACATCATTTCCAAGATGCCAGGTTCTCTTTACGATTTGTGTGGAAGCTCCAGGCTGGTGACACAAAGCAAAAAGTGACAAAATACACAAAATATTCACTAAGAAAGTCGTATCTTGATACTAACCAAATGTAGATGCTCCTGGATTCAGACATCTCGGGAAGTGGTGACATAGGTCACATTTTCTCTCCTTTTAGACAGAAAGACAAATGAGCGTAAAATGAAGGGTATTTATAAGTCGCTGATATTCTGATGACTCAGTGGTGACTGCACCGGATATTTAGTAATTGTTGTGATGTGGAAAAAAAGTTTACATTCCAAAACTAATGAAAAGTCACAAATAGCACAAAAAAATGTTATGTCATTATGATAAAAGGAAATAAGAAAATATTATTTTCAACTTGAAAAGATGAAGAGAAATATCAGAAAAGTTTATTGGCTGCGAGGAGCGAAAAGTCCGAAATCTTAATGTTTATCTGCAGTGATCAGAGCTCAGCTTCAGCTGCTGCTGTAAGACATAGACGGCACACAGTATGATGCCCCCACAGTACATTCCCCCACACACAGTATGATGCCCCCACAGTACATTCCCCCACACAGTATGATGCCCCCACAGTACATTCCCCCACACACAGTATGATGCCCCCACAGTACATTCCCCCACACACAGTATGATGCCCCCACAGTACATTCCCCCACACACAGTATGATGCCCCCACAGTACATTGCCCCACACACAATATGATGCCCCCACAGTACATTCCCCCACACACAGTATGATGCCCCCACAGTACATTGCCCCACACACAGTATGATGCCCCACAGTACATTCCCCCACACACAGTATGATGCCCCCACAGTACATTGCCCCACACACAATATGATGCCACCACAGTACATTCCCCCACACACAGTATGATGCCCCCACAGTACATTCCCCCACACACAGTATGATGCCCCCACAGTACATTCCCCCACACACAGTATGATGCCCCCACAGTACATTCCCCCACACAGTATGATGCCCCCACAGTACATTCCCCCACACACAGTATGATGCCCCACAGTACATTCCCCCACACAGCATGATGCCCCACAGTACATTCCCCACACAGTATGATGTCCCACAGTACATTCCCCTCACACAGTATGATGCCCCCACAGTACATTCCCCTCACACAGTATGATGCCCCCACAGTACATTCCCCTCACACAGTATGATGCCCCCACAGTACATTCCCCCACACAGTATGATGCCCCGCAGTACATTCCCCCACACAGTATGATGCCCCACAGTACATCCCCCTCACACAGTATGATGCCCCACAGTACATTCCCCCCACACAGTATGATGCCCCACAGTACATTCCCCCACACAGTATGATGCCCCCACAGTACATTCCCCCACACACAGTATGATGCCCCCACAGTATATTTCCCCCACACAGTATGATGCCCCCACAGTACATTCCCCCACACACAGTATGATGCCCCACAGTACATTCCCCCACACAGTATGATGCCCCACAGTACATTCCCTCACACAGTATGATGCCCCACAGTACATTCCCCCACACACAGTATGATGCCCCACAGTACATTCCCCTCACACAGTATGATGCCCCACAGTACATTCCCTCACACAGTATGATGCCCCACAGTACATTCCCCCACACACAGTATGATGCCCCACAGTACATTCCCCTCACACAGTATGATGTCCCCACAGTACATTCCCACACACAGTATGATGCCCCACAGTACATTCCCCTCACACAGTATGATGCCCCACAGTACATTCCCCCCACACAGTATGATGCCCCTACAGTACTTTCCCCCCCACACAGTATGATGCCCCCACAGTACATTCCCCCCACACAGTATGATGTCCCCCACAGTACATTTCCCCACACACAGTATGATGCCCCCACAGTACATTACCCCACACAGTATGATGCCCCACAGTACATTCTCCCACACAGTATGATGCCCCACAGTACATTCCCCCACACACAGTATGATGCCCCACTGTACATTCCCCTCACACAGTATGATGCCCCACAGTACATTCCCCACACAGTATGATGTCTCCACAGTACATCCCCACACACAGTATGATGCCCCACAGTACATTCCCACACACACAGTATGATGCCCCACAGTACATTACCAACACACAGTATGATGCCCCACAGTACATTCCCCCACACACACAGTATGATGCCCCACAGTACATTCCCCACACACAGTATGATGCCCCACAGTACATTCCCCACACATGTATGATGCCCCACAGTACATTCCCCACACACAGTATGATGCCCCACAGTACATTCCCCACACACAGTATGATGCACCCATAGTAATATGTAACACAGCCAGCATCTATCACGTGTGAAGAGAGCTCAGCTACTGATCACCCTCTCCACTTGTGGAGCTCTGATCAGATGTACAGCTATGTCCATATGAGCTAAGGGGTTAAATAACAATTCTGGAGAATCTTTACTGATAAGTCAATGTTGTTCATCTGTTATTAGTTTTTGAAAATTATGAATAAATGGGTGTAACCATTTCCCTTGTCATAGGGTTGTATCCCAATATTATCAACACCGATTGGACACTGTCAGAGAGTGTAAGTACACCCGCCCAACCAGGGCCGATCCAGGCCTAGCCAGAGTCAGAGTCCCCTGGACCTCTCTTCAGTTTTTCCTTTTCCATTTCAGTCAATAGTATTGTATCAGGGGTTGTTGTTTTTTTCAGCGCAAGTTGTAGTTTTTATTTTTACCAATTGGAGGTTTATATGAATTTCTCATTTCTTGTTATGTCATATTTTGATAGCAAAATTACCAAAGCCAAACAGCGATTCTGACATTTTATATATTTTTTTCATTTTGTTATTCATGGAATAAATATTATAATACTTGATTACTCCAGACAATCACACACCCTCTGGTACCAAATTATTTTTTTTATCGTATTTGGTATCTGGTATCGTATTTTTTTTATCTTTAGACTTTGTTTACTCCTTATTCATGTATATTACATAATCAGAGATTGAAGGACATTTTTCTATGAATGTTTATCAGAATGTAGCTGGGTGGTCAAAGGAGACATGTGCCACTGAGCGTTGGGGGCCAGGGGCGACACTGATACGTTACTTTATCCATTGTATTTGGTTAAGGCAGCAAATCTTTGCCAAGTGAAAAAAAGCCCAAGTAAGGTCTGATAGATAGATGATAGATAGATAGATAGATAGATAGATAGATAGAGATAGATAGATAGATAGATGATAGATAGATAGATAGATAGATAGATAGATAGATAGATAGATAGATAGATAGATAATAGATAGATGATAGATAGATAGATAGATGATAGATAGATAGATAGATAGATAGATAGATAATAGATAGATGATAGAATAGATAGATAGATAGATAGATAGATAGATAGATAGATAGATAGATAGAATGATAGATAGATAGATAGATAGATAGATAGATAGATAGATAGATAGATAGATAGATAGATAGATAGATAGATAGATAGATAGATAGATAGATAGATAATAGATAGATAGATAGATAGATAGATAGATAGATAGATAGATAGATAGATGATAGATAGATAGATAGATAGATAGATAGATTAGATAGATAGATAGATAGATAGATAATAGATAGATGATAGATTTATAAAATTACTTACATGTATTAGATGTAGATAATTGTCACATTATAAAAGATTATTTCAGCTATTCACATACTATCATGGATAACGGCATTAGACTGGAAGAAATATAGGATGGATTTTTTCGCTGACCATTTACAGTAATCACCCCGGGACGCGTTGGGCGACATCACTGACTGCTGTGATTTTAGAAGTTTGTGCTCTTTCGGCCCCACGGCCCATCATTACTGTATCCATCAGTATAATCCCACCACTAATTTAGTAGTTACAGGCCCCAGAAACTTACTGAGCATCCTGTCTCCTCCACCGCATGTCTGACCTAATTTTTTCTGAAGGCCACTTCCCAGCTTCCTCTTCTCCACCCCTCTCATTCCCAGAAACCCAGGATAAAAAAAAAATGCGTTACTTTTCTCTGAAATCCGAAACCTTTAATGTACACGTCGCTGTAAAACACCAAGATCTGTTTTAGGATCCTGCCCCACTGAAGGGATTAGGGCTGGGAGTAGAGAGCGGGCCTGATCACTGCCAGATGTTGGTCGCCCCTGATGGGAGTCTGGTTAACCCTTCATGATTACACACACTGACCACCAGCCATCAACGACTACTAACATATTCAATCGTGTGTGTCTGTGAGCGTAAAGCCTCCATACACTCACGATGGTTGTCTGATAAAGAATGGGTCATCTGGCAGCTGTTTCTCCCGACTGTCCCATACAGAAGAGCCCTAGATGAGCTGGCAGCTATCTCACACGACTGTTCCAAACAGAGGAGCCCTAACTTGTCCGGCAGCTATCATTCCCGACTTTCCCATACAGAGGAGCCCTTTCTCGTTTGGCAGCTATCTCGCCCAATAGTCCCATACAGAGGAGACCTGGCTCTTCGGACAGCTATCTCGCCCAATAGTCCCATACAGAGGAGCCCTGGCTTGGTCGGCAGCTATCTCTTCCGACTATCCCATACAGAGGAGCCCTAGCTCAGCTGACAGCTATCTCACAAGACTATCCCATATAAAGGAGCCCTGGATTGGCTGGCAGCTATCTCACCCGCATGTCCAATAACGACAAGTCCTGTCTAAGCTGGCAGCTATCTTATCCGACTTTCCTATTCAGAGGAGCCCTGGCTCACCCGATAGTCCCATAAAGAGAGCCCTAGCTCAGCTGACAGCTTTCTCTCCCAACTATCCTATACAGAGGAGCCCTGTCTCATCCAGAAGCTATCTTTCCTGACTGTCTCATACAATGGAGCCCAGTCTCGTCTGGCAGCTATCTCGCCCAATAGTCCCATACAGAAGAACCCTGTCTCGTCTGGCAGCTATCTCGCCCAGTAGTCCCATACAGAGGAGCCCTGTCTCTTCCGACAGCTATCTTTCCCGACTGACCCATATAGAGGAGCCCTGTCTCTTCCGACAGCTATCTTTCCCTACTGTCCCATATAGAGGAGCCCTGGCTCACCCGGCAGCTACCTCACCTAATAGTCCCATAAAGAGAGCCCGAGCTCAGCCGGTAGATATTTTGCCTGATTGTCCTATAGAGAGGAGCCTGGCTCAGATGACCGTTATCTCGCCCGACTGTCCTATTCAGAGGAGACCTGGCTCAGCCGGCAGCTATCTAATATGATAGTCCCACACAAAGGAGCCATGGCTTGGCCAGCAGCTATCTCGCCCTACTAGCTATCTCGCCCTACTATCTCGCCCTTTTTGGCCAGTAGTTCCACACAGAGGAGCCATGGCTTGGCCTATAGGGTGCCGTTTGATACCGTGCCACACAAGAGGTTGGTACACAAAATGAGAATGCTGGGTCTGGGGGAAAATGTGTGTAAATGGGTAAGTAACTGGCTTAGTGATAGAAAGCAAAGGGGGGTTATAAATGGTATATTCTCTAACTGGGTCGCTGTGACCAGTGGGGACTGCAGGGGTCGGTGTTGGGACCTATTCTCTTCAACATATTTATTAATGGTCTGGTAGATGGTTTACACAGTAAAATATCAATATTTGCAGATGATACAAAACTATGTAAAGCAGTCAATACAAGAGAAGATAGTATTCTGCTACAGATGGATCTGGATAAGTTGGAAACTTGGGCCGAAAGATGGCAGATGTGGATTAACAATGATAAATGTAAGGTTATACGCATGGGAAGAAGGAATCAATATCACCATTACACACTGAACGGGAAACCACTGGGTAAATCTGACATGGAGAAGGACTTGGGGATCCTAGTTAATGATAAACTTACCTGGAGCAGCCAGTGCCAGGCAGCGGCTGCCAAGCCAAACAGGATCATGGGTGCATTAAAAGAGGTCTGGATACACATGATGAGAGCAGTATACTGCCTCTGTACAAATCCCTGGTTAGACCGCACATGGAGCACTGTGTACAGTTTTGGGCACCGGAGCGCAGGAAGGATATAATGGAACTAGAGCAAGTACAAAGGAGGGCAACAAAATTAATAAAGGGGATAGGGAACTACAATACCCAGAGAGATTAGTAAAATTAGGATTATTTAGTCTAGAAAAAAGACGACTGAGGGGCGATCTAATAACCATGTATAAGTATATAAGGTGACGGTCACAAGGGGCATTCTCTGCGTCTGGAGGAGAGAAGGTTTTTCCACCAACAAAGAAGAGGATTCTTTACTGTTAGGGCAGTGAGAATCTGGAATTTCTTGCCTGAGGAGGTGGTGATGGCGAACTCATTCGAGGGGTTCAAGAGAGGCCTGGATGTCTTCCTGGAGCGTCACAATATTGTATCTTACAGTTATTAGGTTATTGAGAAGGACGTAGATCTGGGGATTTATTCTGACAGAATATAGGCTGAACTGGATGGAAAAATGTCTTTTTTCAGCCTTGCTAACTATGTTACTATATATATGCTGAAAAACAGCCGTTCAGCATGATGCTCCCACCTCCAAACTTTACTGTTGGTATGGTGTTTTTGGTGTGATATGCAGGGCCTTTTGGCCTCCAAACATGATGTTTATTATAGCATACAAAAAGTTCAATTTTGGTCTCATCTGACCAGACTATATTCTCCCATTATTTCACAGGCTTGTCTAAATGTTGTTGAGCCACATGTTTGAACACGCTCTATGTTCAGCAATGAAGTCTTGCATGGTGATCGGGCATACAGACCATGGAGGTTGAAGGCTTTACTCAAGAGTTTTCATTGAAACAATTGTACCTGCCGAATTCCAGGTCTTTCTGTTGCTCTCCTCAGGTTGTCCTTGGCTATTGGACAACTATTCTGATAATTATTTTCACTCCTTTGCCTGAAATCTTGCGTGGAGCACCTAGTCGTGGCCGGCTTATGGTGAAATCATGTTCTTTCTACTTCAAGATTATTGCCACAATAGTGCTCAGTGGAACCTGAAGTTGTTCTGTAACCAACGCGATCAGTATACAATAAGGTTGTGAAGGTCTTGAGACAGCTCAATGGTTTTACCCATTGTTTCTTGTGTGGCACCTTAGTAATGAGACACCTTTTTATAGGCCATAGATGAACCAGCTGTTATTTTTTTCACTAAGTGGTAGGATTGCTTTGTAATTACTAATAGCTGGTGTCAGTACTTTCCGTGGCTTTTTACACATCTCTTTCTTCATGTGTTTAATACTTTTCACCTGTCATTTCTCATTATTACACATAACTTAATTTATGAACATCTATGGTTTGATTTCTTTGCCGGTGTGGATTGGATGGGTTGTTACCGTCATCTGGTGAGAATTTCATGTCAATAACACCTTTAGAAAATTGATGAAAAAACAACACCTAAAAACAATGATGGAATTGCGTTGGTGTTTTTCACAAATTCACCGCACTTGGAATTTTTGTTCATGTATTTTTTGTGTTTTTTTTCCAGTTTTCAGAGGTCATTCAAAATTGCAAAAGAAAACAAGCCCCTAAAATGAGTATGTTGATGGAACATTGAAAAAAAAGTTATTACTCTTGTAAGAATGGGTAGAGAATAATTGAGAATGCAAAAATGAAAATTGGCCTTGACAGGAAAAGACTAAAAGACAGTTCCATCCACAATGTCAAGAAGGGGCCAATTTATGCTAAGTCATTCACTTCTCATGGACCCCAGGGGCTTCTACAACGGTTGACCCTTGAGTAGTTCCTGACCTGACCCAAAGAAGGGAACAACTTCACAAAAAGATTGTCAGAGCCAGGCGTAACGTTGAGACATAATAAATAACCTTCTCAATTTGAAAATAAGTTAAGAACTTCAGAAATAATAAAATTATTTTTTTAAGTAATATGATCCAAAATTCTGTGCCAATTAATTTCCCAATTTATCTTTATTTTTTTTCTGATACCGAGCTACAAATCTCCTGTAAATCTATAGTCAAATGATAACATTGTGACTGCTTGCAGCCGCCAATAGAGGGAGCTGAGGAGCTCACTGCATACTGTGTCCTGACTTTTGATCTGCAATACCCGACACATCCACTGCACAAGATTGGCGCTGTTTCTGGGAAAAAAAAGGAAGACCCTTTTTTTTCTTCATTCCCTGACCATCCCATGTATATGGCTGTACTGATAAACCAAGCAACAATCCAATAAATGAGCCATGAAGCCTTTAATCCGCAGTATAAATAGGTACAAGTCACGTATATACACGTCAGTGACCATGTGGTTTTTTTTTAGAAGTGATGGTTCTGATGTCTGCATGGATGTAAGCAGAAGCGGCTGGCAGGATGTGGTATTCATTCGTGGAAACTCCATGGCTGACCCTGTATAAGACAAGCGGAAGAACAAGAACAATGTGAAGGTTGTCTAGATACAAAGAAGAACTTTACAGAAAAAAAGTGCAGAGTCAGAGGTAACATTCAGACATAATAAATAACAATTCCATAAATCAAAAGCTCAAATCGATAATCAACCAAAAAAATTCAAACATAAAAAATATAAAGAATTTTACTATCTAAGATTATATAAAATTCTGTGCTACTTAATTTCCTAATATATCTTTATAGCGGTTAATTCTTAGTTTTTCCGATACAGAGCTCCAAATCTCCTGCAAATATGCAGTTAAGTGATAAAATTCTAATTGCAGCCACCACTAGAGGGAGCTTTGGAGCTCCCTGCATACTATTCGCGCTGTAGGCTGTTTTTTTTTTTTTTTTTACACTTTTCTTTCTTTCCTCCTCTTCTCCCAAGAGCCATAACTTTTTTATTTTTCCATTTACATAGCAGTATGAGGGCTTATTTTTTGCAGGACGAGTTGCAGTTTTGAATGGCGCTATTCATTTTACCATATAATTCAATGGAAAATGTGAAAAAGTTTGGTGAAATAACAAAAAAATTCAATTCTGCCACTGTTTTTGGGTTTTGTTTTTCCAGCGTTTATTGTGCGATAAAAATGACCTGATAACATTATTCTCCGGGGCAGTGCGACTACGCCGATAACAAACTTTTATATATTTTTTTTATTTAAGTGGTATTTTTTAAAAAATATTCATGAGTAAGCCAAAATTCTTCTGCGAAAGCGTCTTGTGGACAAATGAGACAAAGATAGAGCTTTTTGGTAAATCACATAATTCTACTCTTTACTGAAAACGGAATGAGGCCTACAAAGAAAAGAACACACTACCTACAGTCAAATATGGTGGAGGTTCAAAGATGTTTTGGAGTTTTTTTGCTGCCTCTCACACTGGGTCTTGCCTGTGTGCAAGGCATTATGAAATCTGAAGATTACCAAAGGACTTTGGGTCACAATGTAGTGTCCAGTGCCAGAAAGCTGGATTTGCGTCCTAGGTCATGGGTCTTCAAGCAGGACAATGACTCCAAACATACTTTCCTCCCCCCCAGAAATGGATGGAAACAAAGCACCGGAGAGTTCTGAAGTGGCAGCAATGAATCCGGATCTAAACCCCATTAAACACCTGTGGAGAGATCTTAAAATTGCTGTTTGGAGAATTCGCCTTCAAATATGAGAGACCTGAAGCAGTTCGCAAGAGAAGAGTGCTCCAAAATTCCAGTTGAGAGGAGTAAGAAGCTTGTGGATGGTTATTGACTGCAGTTATTTATTGTGCAACCAAATACTAAATTGAGGTGCCAACAATTATGTCCGGCCCAATTTTGGGGTATTGTTTGAAATTATGTCCAATTTGCCTTTTTTTCTCTTTTTTGTGTTGGTCCAATACACACAAATAAACATGTGTATAACAAAACATGTGTATTTGCAATAATTTTCTGGAATAATTTCAAGGGTGCCGACACTTTTGGCCATGACTGTATATGTAATGTATATGTATATATTAGATACATATATATATATATATTTTTATATTTTTTGCTATTTATTTTTATTTTCCATGGGTTTTAAAGGACTTAAACCTGTTATCGTCTAATTACTGGGCTTCACAAAAGTAGAGATACCACAGGCCCCTGACTGCCATGGCAAACAATCTGCACCACGCGATCATGTGGTGAGGGGGATGATGGCTGTACAAAACAGTGCTCACCCGGACTGCTGACCTTTAAATGCCCGCTGTCAGAGATGTACAGAAGCATTTAAGGGGTTAACAGCTGAGCTCTGCTAGCAGCTACTGAGGCAGATGCTGGCTGTGTAACACAATCGACATTTGTCAGGAATGGTGCCGGCTCAGCTCCTGAGCCCGCTCCATACACTTGCATGCACAGCGTATGTCGAGAAGGGATTAATAAAGAGTGCAATGTATAGGCAGTATGCAGTTAGCTCCACCTAGTGGTGATGATAAATCATTTTTTTTTTATTAATGCTGCTATCAAATAAATAATGTTTAACTTGCTATAGCAGAACATGGCAATCCTGTATGTCTACCTACCAGGGGGGCGGATCTCCTCACATTCACTCAGTCCTGCCAAAGAAAGTACAATTAATTCAGATAAAAAAAAAACACTTTTTTTCTGGACGCAAACTTAAGACAGGTCACCAATATCAGATGGGTGGAGGTCCGACACATGTCACTCATCAGCTGAGCCAGAACAGCACAGCTCCGTTTACTGTATAGTGGTCATTCGCCTGTACTGCAGCTCAGCTCCTGTTCACTTCAGTAGGCCATCAATGTATGATTGGCTGGAGCTTGCACCCTTGAGCCCCCCATGATCGGCAGAACTAAGAAGCTGTGCTGTTCACTGGAGCGAACTGGCTCCTCCACTGCATCCAGGCTGTGGCTAGTAAATTCTTATTTTGTACTTGCCATTGCTTGGCCCGAGCTGCTGCCCGTTCCTGCCTACGTCTGGCATAGTAATCTGACTCCTCAGTTTCCTGCACGGCTTGTTCTAGAAAAAAAAATATATATTTTACTTGAGTGAAGCTGCACAGCACTTTATGTAATAGCTGAAGATTTTTACTTACCAATTTCATCCATTATATTTTCGACAGCAGCATGGGCAGATCTCTCCTAAAACATAGAAAACATCCAATTCATGAAGCAGCAGACTGGCAAGAACTCAACAGTTCAATTTCCTATTGCTAAACTGCACATAGAGTCCGTATTGATCACTATAGAAAGCATCAATGATCAATGCATATGAGATTTACAGTTAAAACATGGAGCCAGCACTATCTGTGCCTACATTATTTATATCAAGAGACAAGGAGGTAGCACTATGTGTGCCTGCATTACTCACAGGAAGAGGCAAGGAGAGAGTATTCCATACCTACATCATTTACTGCGAAAAACAGGGAGATGTTAATATCAGTGTCTACATCCTTTATAGAGACAAGGAGGTAGTACTATCTGTGGCTACATTACTCACTGGGAAATAAAGGAAGCCAGTACTATCTGTGCCTGCAGTATTGTCAGGAAGATAAAAGGAGGCAGTATTATCGGTACCTGCATCGTTTACAGGCTAGCAATACTATCTGTTTGTATTATTTATAGGAAGATGCAGGAAGGCAGTACTATACAGAGGCTTGCTAAAGTATTCACACCCCTTGGCATTTTTTGTGTTTTGCTACCTCACAACCTGGAATTTCAGAGCTTTTTTTTAAGGGTTTGCATCAATTCATGTAAAGAATATTCCTACAACTGTGAACATTTGGTTTTCTTTTTCTTGTGACGCAAACAACAAATAGGACAAAATAACTGAAAACTTCAGTGTGCATAAGTATTCAACCCCCTAAAGTCAGTACTTTGTAGAGCCTCATTTTCCAGCTATTAAAACTGTAAGTCGCTTAAGATAAGTCACTATCAGATTTCCACATCTTGCCACTGGGAGTTTTGCCCATTGCTCAATGCAAAACTGCTCCAGCTCCTTCACGTTAGATGGTTTCCTCTGGTGACCAGCAATCTTCACGTCTGACCACAGATTCTCAATTGGATTAAGGTCTGGGCTTTGACTCGGCGACTCCAAAAATGTACACGTCTCACATTAAACCACTCAAGTGTTGCTTTAGCAGTATGCTTTGGGTCACTGTCTTGTTGGAAGGTGAATCTCCGTCACTGACAGAGTGAAACAGGTTTTGCTCAAGAATATCCCTGTATTTCGCACCACCTATCTTCCCCTCGACTTGGACCATTTTCCCTGTCTCTGCTGCTGAAAAACATCCTCACAGCATGATTCTGCCACCACCATGTTTCACTGTGGGGATGATGTTTTTGGGGTGATGAACTGTGTTGGTGCCATAAATAGTGTTGATCTTGATGGACAAAAAGTTGGTCTCATCTGACCCCAGCACCTTCCTCCATCATTTACCAACAGAAACAGGAAGCCAGTATTATCTATGTACAGCATGATACAGATAGACAGAACATTGTCTTCTTACATTATCTATACCTACTACACAATCACATTCAGATTGCAGATTGGACAGACAATCAGATCTGGGAGTTTGAAGTCTGAATTTCTGATTCTTTGTAGAAATCCTTGAAGATTTATGTAGGATTAAGCAATTACCGTGAGGAAACAGCACTACGCCATCCAGCTGCTTCTACTCAATTATCCCCGGACTGCGCTGGTGACATTTAGGAGGTTAGTCCATGATAATCTCAGTAATGGATATTATATTAGATCATGATGCCGGACGGTCCAAGATTCCTGAGAAAGCCTCTGGGTAACTCAATAAGAAGATTGCAGAATTGTGTCCTACAGATCTTATATCCTCAGCTGCAAACTACACCAGTATCTGACATGTTACAGACTTCACCATATGTCACCTTTCCTACATCTACAGGGTACAGAAGGTGACAGAGGGAAGCAGAAAAGAAGCATCTCATGTCCACTTATACAGAGGGAGAGGAGGAGGAGAAAGAGGAACTCCAATCCTGACACTTCTTGTATCCCCATGCAATACCGATTCTGCACCCATCTTTCTCAAAACTCTACCTTTTAGCGTTCCTCTGTTATTCCTCCTGCAAAGTAGGATTAAAGGGGTTGTCCAGGCTTGGGGTTCAAGTCTGCAGTCACTGTACGTGACTGCAGTCTTGTAAATCCTCACAGTGCGCAGTCAGGATTCTCCTGGGAGTGGGTGGGCGCGTGAATGCAAGCGTGGTCATGTGCCGACTAGACGTGTGCGGCGTCGCTCAATACAAGTGAATTGAGCTAGGTGGGACACGTCTAGTTGTAAGGTGGCTGGAAGTATGCAGATCACATACTTGTGTTCACTTGATGGTGCTGAAGAATCCTGACAGCTTGCAGAGTGCGCACTGCGAGGATTCGCAAGTCTGCAGTCACATAGAGCAGGGTTCGACAAACCCGGGCGCCAGGTCGCCAGTGGCGCCTAGAAAATCATGCCTGGCGCCAGGGTTTGTCGGGGCCCTGAGCAGGCGGGGGGGCCCACTCGCCATCGGGCACACCGGTGCCCGTTAGCGGAGGAGAGCGGTGTCAGCGCCGCCACTGCCCCCCCCCCGCTTGCTCAGGGCCCCGGCAGCAGCTGGCACAATACTTACCTCTCCCGTGCCTCCGCTGCCGCAGCTCCGGGCTCCAGCGCTTCCTCTCACAGCAGCGCCGCTGAAGGACGTCATCATTCAGCGGCCGGCTGTGGCAGAGAGAGCGCGGACGCCGGACAGGTGAGATTTGATGTGTATGTGTCTGTGTGTGTGCATCAGTGTGTGTGTGTGTGTAGTGCGGTGCTTTGTGTGTGTGTGTATGTGAGACAGTGCTTGTGTGCTGCATGTGTGATGGTGGTGGGGGAGGGCAGTGATCATGATAATGGGGAGGCATTGATGATAATGGGGAGGCATTGATGATAATGGGCAGGCATTGATGATAATGGGGAGGCATTGATGATGAGGGGGAGGCATTGATGATGATGATGATGGGGAGGCATTGATGATGATGGGGAGGCATTGATGATGATGGGGAGACATTGATGATGATGGGGAGGCAATGATGATGGTGGGGAGGCAATGATGATGATGGGGAGACCATGATGATGATGGGGAGGCAATGATGATGATGAGGAGGCAATGATGATGATGAGGAGACAATGAAAATGATGATGGGGAGGCAATGATGATGAAATGAAAAAAAAATTCTGGCTCCTAAATTTTTTGGCTGGCTCCTAGATTCTGAACAACTTTGTCGACCCCTGACATATAGTAACTGCAGACTTGAGCCCCAAGGCAGGACAGCCCCATTAGGGATGTTGCCATTCACCTTATCAGTAGGGTCAGCAGTGAATGGTCATTTATATATTTTCAGGAGGCATAACAGAGGAACAAGACAAAGAAGAGTCCTAAAAACTTTAAGAACAGACTGTACACTGAGGGCAATGCGTGCATCTGTGATTTCTCATGGGCTGGTATGGATCATTTTGATCCGAGATGACAATCAAAAACAGACATGTCTACTGTACATTTTTTTTGCAGATATAACGTCTATAAAAAAACAAGGACACGAAAATCGCAGCACAGACTACGAGTACATGGTTTATCCGGGTAAAGATAGAACACATATATAACTCTGGAAAGTCTGAATGAAGAATGACCCAAACTACAACAATGAGCGTATCATCAACGTAAAAGAAAATTAGATTTTCAGGAAATAAAGCTTTTAAGGTGTGAGGGGATAAGGTACAACTTTCCAAAAAAATGTTAGTATCAATTCCTCTCAGATTTGGAGCGCTGCCTTATTTTTTGGATAGATGCGATTTTGCGACTTTTTAAAAAGTATCAGTAAGAAGAAGGGGCAAAAGGAGCAGAGTAGTGACGATAATGGCTGAATGCACTGAGATCCTGGGTGCAACTCTAACCAAAGAAAACGCCTCCAAAAAACCCCAGGGCTACAGTATACGAAGCGTACATCCAAAGGACACGGGATGCATCATCTTTGTGGGTCACCAGGAGAGACTCCTACACTGGAAAAATCCTCAGGCTGTGGTTCCACGGTCCGGAATCACAGCGCTTTGGACGGAGCGGAAATTCAGCTCCGTCTAAGCCCCGCCCCCTTTCTGACGCGCGCTCTTTCCGGAGGTGTTCAGGACACCTCCGGAACACCTCCGGAAAGAACGCAGGGCTACATAGCCCTGTGTGAAATTCTGTTGCGGCGACGCACCGTCGCCGCAACACGCTAGGACATGCTGCGGTCTGAGGGTGAGTTTCCACGGTCAGGAAACGCTGCGTGGTTGGCGCTGTGCGCTGGCGCAGCGCCAAACACGCAGCGTCCAGATGTTACAGCATAGTGGAGGGGATTTCAAGAAATCCCGTCTCCACTATGTGTAACAAGACGCAGGCGGGAGACCTGCGTAAACGGACATGCGGTGCGTCTTTTCAGACCGCAGCATGTCCTAGCGTGTTGCGGCGACGGTGCGTCGCCGCAACAGAATTTCACACAGGGCTATGTAGCCCTGCGTTCTTTCCGGAGGTGTTCCGGAGGTGTCCTGAACACCTCCGGAAAGAGCGCGCGTCAGAAAGGGGGCGGGGCTTAGACAGAGCGGAATTTCCGCTCCGTCCAAAGCGCTGTGGTTCCGGACCGTGGAACCACAGCCTGAAAAGACGCGCCGCATGTCCGTTTACGCAGGTCTCCCGCCTGCGTGTTACGCATAGTGGAGACGGGATTTCTTGAAATCCCCTCCACTATGCTGTAACATCTGGACGCTGCGTGTTTGGCGCTGCGCCAGCGCACAGCGCCAAACACGCAGCGTTTCCTGACCGTGGAAACTCACCCTAACACTGCGACGTCCCATCCCAGTATCATTTCACTGGGCCTGACAAATACTGGCGATCAGCAGTACGCAGCTGTCACTGCAGGCCGGAATATTACACCCGATAACGCAGATTTTCATTTTCTAAATATATTGAATATTGTGTCGCCTACGTGTACACTTATTTTATTGTTTTTTGAGGGGCAGTCTGGGTTTGACCTGCAATCTGAACCCAAAGTGAAAACTCCGGTGACGACGTTAGGTGGAAATTCAATGAGGATTTTAGTATCAGATATTACACTACTAAAATACTTTTCTAAGAACACACAATCCCTACCGCTCTGCAGTGTGGAGCCTTGGCACTTCATGTGCTGCCATATTGTCGCACCATAATACGTCTGATGGGATGTGCTGCTAAAAGAAACAGATCCTATATTTCACAGCATTAAAAGGGTATTCTGTTAGAAAAGTTATCACCTATCCATAGAAAGAATACATAGATATGACTGCAGCTCCATTCACGAGACCTTCAGAGATGGCTGCTGCTCCATTGATCTGCTATCAGACCTCCAGAGCTTACTATCGCTCCATCTATTCCCTACAAGACCTCGAGATTACTATCGCTCCATTCATTCCCTACAAGACCTCCAGAGATTACTTCTCCATTAATTCCCTACAAGACCTCCAGAGATGACTGCGTCTCCATTCATTCCTGACGAGACCTCCAGAGATGACTGCTGCTCCATTAATTCCCTACTAGACCTCCAGAGATGACTGCTGCTCCATTCATTCACTACAAGACCTCCAGAGATTACTATCGCTACATCCATTCCCTACGAGACTTCCAGAGATGAGTGCTGCTCCACTCATTCCTGAGACCTCCAGAGATGACTGCTGCTCCATTCATTCCCTACAAGACCTCCAGAGATGACTGCTTCTCCATTTATTCCCAACGAGACCTCCAGAGATGACTGCTGCTCCATTCATTCCTACAAGACCTCCAGAGATTACTATCGCTCCATTCATTCCCTACGAGACTTCCAGAGATGACTGCTGCTCCACTCATTCCCGAGACCTCCAGAGATGACTGCTGCTCCATTCATTCCCTACAAGACCTGCAGAGATGACTACTGCTCCATTCATTCCCTACAAGACCTCCAGACATGATTGTCGCTCCATCTATTCCCTATGAGACTTCCAGAGATGACTGCTGCTCCACTCATTCCCTAGAAGACCTCCAGAGATGACTGCTGCTCCATTCATTCCCTATGAGACCTCCAGAGATGACTGCAGCAAAACTCATTCCCTACGAGACCTCCAGAGATGACTGATGCTCCAGTCATTCCCTATAAAACCTCCAGAGATGACTGCTGCTCCATTTATTCCCAAGACCTCCAGAGATGACTGCTTCTCCATTCATTCCTTACAAGACCTCCTGAGATTACTGTTGCTCCATTCACTCCCTATGAGATGACTGCTGCTCCATTCATTCCCTACGAGACCTCCAGGGATGACTGCTGCTCCATTCATTCCCTACGAGACCTCCAGAGATGACTGCTGCTCCATTCATTCCCTACGAGACCTCCAGGGATGACTGCTGTTCCATTCATTCCCTATGAGACCTCCAGAGATGACTGCTGCTCCATTCATTCCCTACGAGACCTCCAGAGATGACTGCTGCTCCATTCATTCCCTACGAGACCTCCAGGGATGACTGCTGTTCCATTCATTCCCTACGAGACCTCTAGAGATGACAGCTGCTCCATTCATTCCTTGTGAGACCTCCAGAGATGACTGATGCTCCAGTCATTCCCTACTAGACCTCCAGAGATGACTGCTGCTTCATTCATTACCTACGAGACCTCCAGAGATGACTGCTGCCCAGTCATTCCTTACGAGACCTCCAGAGATGACTGCTGCTCCTTTCATTCCCTATGAGACCTCCAGAGATGACTGCTGCTCCATTCATTCCCTATGAGACCTCCAGAGATGACTGCTGCTCCATTCATTCCCTATGAGACTCCAGAGATGACTGCTGCTCCATTCATTCCCTACTAGACCTCCAGAGATGACTGCTGCTCCATTCATTCCCTACTAGACCTCCAGAGATGACTGCTGCTCCATTCATTACCTACGAGACCTCCAGAGATGACTGCTGCTCCATTCATTACCTACGAGACCTCCAGAGATGACTGCTGCTCCATTCATTACCTACGAGACCTCCAGAGATGACTGCTGCTCCATTCATTCCCTACTAGACCTCCAGAGATGACTGCTGCTCCATTCATTCCCTACTAGACCTCCAGAGATGACTGCTGCTCCATTCATTCCCTACGAGACCTCCAGAGATGACTGCTGCTCCATTCATTCCCTACTAGACCTCCAGAGATGACTGCTGCTCCATTCATTCCCTACGAGACCTCCAGAGATGACTGCTGCTCCATTCATTCCCTACAAGACCTCCAGAGATGACTGCTGCTCCATTCATTCCCTACAAGACCTCCAGAGATGACTGCTGCTCCATTCATTCCCTATGAGACCTCCAGAGATGACTGCTGCTCCATTCATTCCCTACAAGACCTCCAGAGATGACTGCTGCTCCATTCATTCCCTACTAGACCTCCAGAGATGACTGCTGCTCCATTTATTCCCAAGACCTCCAGAGATGACTGCTGCTCCATTCATTCCTTACAAGACCTCCTGAGATTACTGTTGCTCCATTCACTCCCTATGAGATGACTGCTGCTCCATTCATTCCCTACGAGACCTCCAGGGATGACTGCTGCTTCATTCATTCCCTACGAGACCTCCAGAGATGACTGCTGCTCCATTCATTCCCTACGAGACCTCCAGGGATGACTGCTGCTCCATTCATTCCCTACGAGACCTCCAGAGATGACTGCTGCTCCATTCATTCCCTACGAGACCTCTAGAGATGACAGCTGCTCCATTCATTCCTTATGAGACCTCCAAGATGACTGATGCTCCAGTCATTCCCTACTAGACCTCCAGAGATGACTGCTGCTCCATTCATTCCCTACAAGACCTCCAGAGATGACTGCTGCTCCATTCATTCCCTACGAGACCTCCAGAGATGACTGCTGCTCCTTCATTCCCTACAAGACCTCCAGAGATGACTGCTGCTCCATTCATTCCCTACTAGACCTCCAGAGATGACTGCTGCTCCATTTATTCCCAAGACCCTCCAGAGATGACTGCTGCTCCATTCATTCCTTACAAGACCTCCTGAGATTACTGTTGCTCCATTCATCCTATTGAGATGACTGCTGCTCCATTCATTCCCTACGAGACCTCCAGGGATGACTGCTGCTTCATTCATTCCCTACGAGACCTCCAGAGATGACTGCTGCTCCATTCATTCCCTACGAGACCTCCAGGATGACTGCTGCTCCATTCATTCCCTACGAGACCTCCAGAGATGACTGCTGCTCCATTCATTCCCTACGAGACCTCTAGAGATGACAGCTGCTCCATTCATTCCTTATGAGACCTCCAGAGATGACTGATGCTCCAGTCATTCCCTACTAGACCTCCAGAGATGACTGCTGCTCCATTCATTACCTACGAGACGTCAGAGATGACTGCTGCCCAGTCATTCCTTACGAGACCTCCAGAGATGACTGCTGCTCCATTCATTCCCTATGAGACCTCCAGAGATGACTGCTGCTCCATTCATTCCCTACGAGACTCTAGAGATGACAGCTGCTCCATTCATTCCTTATGAGACCTCCAGAGATGACTGATGCTCCAGTCATTCCCTACTAGACCTCCAGAGATGACTGCTGCTCCATTCATTACCTACGAGACCTCCAGAGATGACTGCTGCCCAGTCATTCCTTACGAGACCTCCAGAGATGACTGCTGCTCCTTTCATTCCCTATGAGACCTCCAGAGATGACTGCTGCTCCATTCATTCCCTACTAGACCTCCAGAGATAACTGCTGCTCCATTCATTACCTACGAGGCCTCCAGAGATGACTGCTGCTCCATTCCATTACCTACGAGACCTACCAGAGATGACTGCTGCTCCATTCATTCCCTACTAGACCTCCAGAGATGACTGCTGCTCCATTCATTCCTACTAGACCTCCAGAGATGACTGCTGCTCCATTCATTACCTACGAGACCTCCAGAGATGACTGCTGCTCCATTCATTACCTACAGACCTCGAGATGACTGCTGCTCCATTCATTCCCTACTAGACCTCCAGAGATGACTGCTGCTCCATTCATTCCTACGAGACCTCCAGAGATGACTGCTGCTCCATCATTCCCTACTAGACCTCAATGATGACTGCTGCTCCATTCATTCCCTACGAGACCTCCAGAGATGACTGCTGCTCCATTCATTCCCTACAAGACCTCCAGAGATGACTCTGCTCCATTCATTCCTACGAGACCTCCAGAGATGACTGCTGCTCCATTCATTCCCTACTAGACCTCCAGAGATGACTGCTGCTCCATTCATTCCCTACTAGACCTCCCTAAGATAGATGACTGCTGCTCCATTCATTACCTACAGAGCCTCCAGAGATGACTGCTGCTCCATTCATTACCTACGAGACCTTCAGAGATGACTGCTGCTCCATTCATTACCTACGAGACCTCCAGAGATGACTGCTGCTCCATTCATTCCCGACTAGACCTCCAGAGATGACTGCTGCTCCATTCATTCCCTACTAGACCTCCAGAGATGACTGCTGCTCCATTCATTACCTACAGACCTCCAGAGATGACTGCTGCTCCATTCATTCCCTACTAGACCTCCAGAGATGACTGCTGCTCCATTCATTCCCTACGAGACCTCCAGAGATGACTGCTGCTCCATCATTCCCTACTAGACCTCCAGAGATGACTGCTGCTCCATTCATTCCCTACGAGACCTCCAGAGATGACTGCTGCTCCATTCATTCCCTACAAGACCTCCAGAGATGACTGCTGCTCCATTCATTCCCTACAAGACCTCCAGAGATGACTGCTGCTCCATTCATTCCCTACGAGACCTCCAGAGATGACTGCTGCTCCATTCATTCCCTACAAGACCTCCAGAGATGACTGCTGCTCCATTCATTCCCTACTAGACCTCCAGAGATGACTGCTGCTCCATTTATTTCCCAAGACCTCCAGAGATGACTGCTGCTCCATTCATTCCTTACAAGACCTCCTGAGATTACTGTTCTCCATTCACTCCCTATGAGATGACTGCTGCTCCATTCATTCCCTACGAGACCTCCAGGGATGACTGCTGCTTCATTCATTCCCTACGAGACCTCCAGAGATGACTGCTGCTCCATTCATTCCCTACGAGAACTCCAGGATGACTGCTGCTCCATTCATTCCCTACGAGACCTCCAGAGATGACTGCTGCTCCATTCATTCCCTACGAGACCTCTAGAGATGACAGCTGCTCCATTCATTCCTTATGAGACCTCCAGAGATGACTGATGCTCCAGTCATTCCCTACTAGACCTCCAGAGATGACTGCTGCTCCATTCATTCCCTACAAGACCTCCAGAGATGACTGCTGCTCCATTCATTCCCTACGAGACCTCCAGAGATGACTGCTGCTCCTTTCATTCCCTACAAGACCTCCAGAGATGACTGCTGCTCCATTCATTCCCTACTAGACCTCCAGAGATGACTGCTGCTCCATTTATTCCCAAGACCTCCAGAGATGACTGCTGCTCCATTCATTCCTTACAAGACCTCCTGAGATTACTGTTGCTCCATTCACTCCCTATGAGATGACTGCTGCTCCATTCATTCCCTACGAGACCTCCAGGGATGACTGCTGCTTCATTCATTCCCTACGAGACCTCCAGAGATGACTGCTGCTCCATTCATTCCCTACGAGACCTCCAGGGATGACTGCTGCTCCATTCATTCCCTACGAGACCTCCAGAGATGACTGCTGCTCCATTCATTCCCTACGAGACCTCTAGAGATGACAGCTGCTCCATTCATTCCTTATGAGACCTCCAGAGATGACTGATGCTCCAGTCATTCCCTACTAGACCTCCAGAGATGACTGCTGCTCCATTCATTACCTACGAGACCTCCAGAGATGACTGCTGCCCAGTCATTCCTTACGAGACCTCCAGAGATGACTGCTGCTCCTTTCATTCCCTATGAGACGTCCAGAGATGACTGCTGCTCCATTCATTCCCTATGAGACCTCCAGAGATGACTGCTGCTCCATTCATTCCCTATGAGACCTCCAGAGATGACTGCTGCTCCATTCATTCCCTACTAGACCTCCAGAGATAACTGCTGCTCCATTCATTACCTACGAGGCCTCCAGAGATGACTGCTGCTCCATTCATTACCTACGAGACCTCCAGAGATGACTGCTGCTCCATTCATTCCCTACTAGACCTCCAGAGATGACTGCTGCTCCATTCATTCCCTACTAGACCTCTAGAGATGACTGCTGCTCCATTCATTACCTACGAGACCTCCAGAGATGACTGCTGCTCCATTCATTACCTACGAGACCTCCAGAGATGACTGCTGCTCCATTCATTCCCTACTAGACCTCCAGAGATGACTGCTGCTCCATTCATTCCCTACGAGACCTCCAGAGATGACTGCTGCTCCACTCATTCCCTACTAGACCTCAATAGATGACTGCTGCTCCATTCATTCCCTACGAGACCTCAATAGATGACTGCTGCTCCATTCATTCCCTACGAGACCTCCAGAGATGACTGCTGCTCCATTCATTCCCTACAAGACCTCCAGAGATGACTTCTGCTCCATTCATTCCCTACGAGACCTCCAGGGATGACTACTGCTCCATTCATTCCCTACGAGACCTCCAGAGATGACTGCTGCTCCATTCATTCCCTACAAGACCTCCAGAGATGACTGCTGCTCCATTCATTCCCTACTAGACCTCCAGAGATGACTGCTGCTCCATTCATTCCCTACTAGAACTCCAGAGATGACTGCTGCTCCATTCATTCCCTACAAGACCTCCAGAGATGACTGCTGCTCCATTCATTCACTATGAGACCTCCAGAGATGACTGCTGCTCCATTCATTCCCTATGAGACTTCCAGAGATGACTGCTGCTCCATTCATTCACTATGAGACCTCCAGAGATGACTGCTGCTCCATTCATTCCCTATGAGACCTCCAGAGATGACAGCTGCTCCATTCAAACATGGGACAGAAGTCTCCAGTTCTGGTGATCAATGGTGGTCTCAGTGATAGTACCCTCAACAATCTTGACGTAATCCTGAAAAAAGGTGATAACATTTTTCTTCCTGAGCTACCCCTTTATATTAGAGGCCTACCGTAAGGCTCAATACATTGATATGTATAGGTGCGGTATTACATTGGGTGTATGAAGACTTAATACGTCTTTGGGTCTGAGCTTTTACTACCAACCCAATGTTCCTATACATTCATCCAATCTATGAAGAGCTGAACACCATTGTTAGAGTTGTCACTAGTTGAGCTGTGAAACGTTACCAAACTTTTTTGATATATTGAGCAATGCTTTGTCTCCATTGTCCTGCTGCCCCAGTCAGAAGTTCTTGAAGCAGACACTTCTCCATTTCCTCAAACTCCCTATGATGGAAGGTTGCACAACAACGCTGACCCATCACATCCCCGCCTGCTGCTGTAATGGAATAAATGAATTTCTTTGTATATCCTGTCACTGCTTTCTGACTTAAAGAGGACCTATGTATTTTTTTTGTACCCGATATAAATGCCGCTGTTCTCCTGAATCCGGCGATGTTTTTCTCTTGTTCTTGTTCGCTCTGTTCCTGAGATATGGCCTCCTTTTCCCTGTATATAAATATTTTTACCAACTGGGTGTGGTCATCCCCTCTTCTCTATGGGAGCCTTTTTGAGGACCCTGCCCACTTGGCTGAACATTTTTTTATATCCAAGGAAGAACGGGCTGTATCTCAGGAACGGAGAGGCTCAGGAACAAAAGAAAAACAACGCCGGATTCAGGAGAACAGCGGCTTTTATATCAGATTAAAAAAATACATATTTATGACAAGTGCCAGGTTCCCATTACCAGAACACTCAGGGCAATGCTGATTGGATGTCAGGCAATGAAGTCCTACTTCTGTGAATTTTTTTTTCAATCCTCATGTCATGCTGTACCCCTGAAGTCCTAAACTAGGAATAACATATGCCAACCAAAAATCATTCTGGAACTTAAAAAAAAATAATATATATAAAAAAAAAATAAATACATTTTTTTCTATATTTAATTTCATGTTTTACATCTATCAATAGTCAGCGATGTGACATATTTGGAGGACCCCCATTCTGGGGTGGACAGACTATTGGGGCATAGCTACAGCTGCATCTCCCTCCTCCCCATATTTTTCTTACCTTATCAGGATCTGCTCTGAATAATTACAGCGTCAGGTCAGGGGGCTTCACAAACACCCAATATGCAGGTGTATTGCATCAATACACTTAGGTTGGTATCAAATATCTGTAAAGCACAGACCGTGGTCTCCTGACCTGAACGAACTGCCTCATAGGCATGCAGGAGACCCCCGGAGAACAGGGAGCATGGTCTGCGTTCCACAACATCCCCCAAGCAGCTGTATGAGCCAGACTACGTCAGGATAGGCTTTCATGAGCAAAAATATTCTTAGTACTCAGATCCACTAGACATGTCGGTAGTCAGTGACCACAGGGCCAAAGCCCTGCGACTGTCCTACCTGCGGCATCCTTTCTGATTAGTAGCTCCGGAGAGACGCGATTGTTCGGCCTACTAATCAGAAGAGGAGCTGGGGGGGCCAGAAGGTGGCAGGAGGGTCGAAGGGCTTTATGGGTCCACCGTCGTGGCCGCTGGAAATCTTTATACTTAGTTTTTAGCTGTCACTAACAACAAGCAGAGATATTGAAAACGGCAGGAATTTAATACACAAAGTATATGTGAAAGTGGCAGAACTTTTCGCAACGCAGCGGTTAAGCTATAGCAACTAAAAAATAAAAAATGGAAAATCCCTTTAAAGAAAGCAGAATGACTCAGACGTGGCTATATGGAAAAAAAAAAAATCAAACTTCCAGATTTGGACCCTGGTCTGGTATCGAGGTGATATTAATATCCCCATATAATTCCCGAGCTGCTAATTCTGCTCTCGCTCTCGGTGGCATTGCTGACGGGGCTGGCCCATACCTGAACCCTGTGATGACTCGGTTGATTGGCGGGCTGGGTATGCCCTGGCACCTTGCCCACCGGCTCTTGGGTTTCATTAGTGCTCTCCGTGTCTGCTCTGCGATGGGGAAGGTCTTCTTGCTTCTCCAGAACAACTTTTTTCCTCTCCGGTTGGATCTCTCTTTTCATCGCCTCTGTTCCACTTAAGAGTTTATTCAGCCGCTCCATCATCTTCTCCACCTCATCTTCGTCGACCTCCAGGCTCCTACCCCGGAGCTGGAATAGGCCGATGCGGAGGACCCACACGACTTGCTGATACTTTCTGGCCCCGGCTCTTGCTTGGTTTTCAAGGATAAAATAAAAATGAAAAATCCAAATAAGGTGAGGCACAGAGACAGGATCCAAACTTCATCCATTTCCCACTTATGTAGATTTTGGGATATCCTGTATAGCACCAGAAAAAAAAACTAAAGTAAAAAAGCTGCTGAGAGTTCAAAATTCCCCCAAAAATTGTGAGAAAATGAAGAAAAAAATAAAAATAAATAAAAGTTTATAATGGAGGTCAAGTGTCACCTGCTATTGACGTCACAAAGAAAATGGCGGCGAGAGATTATATAAAAATATCTGGTCTAATACAGATCCAAAAAAAACGCGCCAGGTAAGTAAAAGGGATAAATCTAGAATGTTGGATATGAGTTGTAGTCCAGGTTCCTTTGGATTGTCACGTCCCGTTGTGGTTGTCGTCCTCTTATTCTGTATCATATAAAATGTACCTGTCCCCTTAACCCCCTGTGCACACACTGGACGTCTGCCGGAGTGTGTGGATATTTCGCTGTATGCAGGGCAGGGCTTGTGGTACCTAGGCTGCGATTGGAGGGACGAGCTAAGACTCTGCACCTCCTGACATGAGATCGGGTCGTGTTTTGCACTTTTTATAGGATACCCTCTGCGCTATATATATATATATATATATATATATATATATATATATATATAACATTTAGCAACTTTGTGCATGTGAAAAGTAGTGTAAATGCTCCAAACAACCAGGCAGGGCACTGCTCACCCCCTACGTGAGCGCTGGAATAAGCTCGACATGTTATGAGCAGCTGCTGCAAAGTTCCCTTGCACTAGTTTTGATAAATCTCACCCATCAATCGGTGAAATTAATCTAAAAAGAAAAAAAAAAAAAAAAAAAAAAAGAGCAATCCGGTCTCCATAAGTCACCTAGTTATGGCCATCAAACTGCAAGGAGTGGGATGGAGCAGCCGGTCATGCTTGCTTTCTGCATCAGAGATAATTTATGTAGAGCGTAATACCCCTTTAAGGCTGCACTAATGCAGGATTTCTTATGCTAGAATGGAGGGGTGAGGTGGTCACAGTTAGGCAACAGTGGTCTCCAACCTATGACTATAAAACTTCAACTCCCTAGTGATATCCATCCTGCTAAACTACAATACCAGATGTAAAATGGGAGTCATGGGTGCAGGATAATCCCTTTAACTAGACCTACTGGCTGGAGAAATAAGTTTAACCCATGAAGGAGCTATATATCAAAATTGATGCAATGGAAAAGAAGAGTAGTAGAATTCCACTTTTTATTAGCATCAATTGATTCAAGTCTTCAATATTTTTCCAAGTTTTTGAGGGGCGATTTGTCATTCATCAAAGCTCCTGAATGTATATGTACATGTATAAACACCATGATCCCAGCGCCCAAAGCACGATCCGGGACAGCTCATCTTTGTAACCACTTTATTCAGCAGTGTCGCTGCACCCAGATATTCACACTTTCCAGTTTGTTGCTTAAAAAAAAAAAAAAAAAAAATTGAAACCAAACAAACATTTCTAGAACTAAATCGTTCATACAATATAATTTGTAATAAACAACAGCGCCAATTTCTCATTCATTGGCTTATTGTTCAGGGTCCAGATGAAAAAGGCACGGTATCGCTGCAGGCTGCAGAGAAGTCCACAAGAAAATGGCTGCCACGTGGTGCGGCTCTCCCCATTAGAAGAAGTTAAAGGAAAAGGCCACCTGGGAAGGTCTGAAGGTGAATTCTTGCTGATCAGAGGAGGACGGTGCTGTATACTGATCGGAGGTTCCCTGGGTGTCTGCAGGTGCAGCATTCGTTGGGAATTTGTGAATACTCTTACGGAAAACCTTGCTACGGTTTTGTCTTGTCGTCAGAGTCACTTCTGTCATTTTTGCCGATTTAGTTGCTGTGAAAAATAAAAATGCAGCAAATCATTCATAGCGATACTCCAGCCATCACATAATGAACACAAGATAGGCGACAGCCTGCCTGCGGATCCCTGGGAGAACCCCTTCCCCAGGGGAACCCTTATCCCTACCCCTTCCTGGGGAACTCCTTCCGCTCTCGGGGGAATCCCTACCCCTTCCTGGGGAACCCATACCGCTCTCAGGGGAAACACTACCCCTTCCTGGGGAACCACTACTGCTCTCGGGGGAATCACTATCCCTTCCTGGAGAACCACTACCACTCTCAGGGGAATCCCTACCCCTTCCTGGGGAACCCCTACCGCTGTCGAGGGAATCCCTACCGCTCTCGAGGGAATCTCTACCCCTTCCTGGGGAACCTCTACCGCTGTCAGGGGAACCCCTATTGCTCTCAGGGGGAGGGGGGGATCACTACTCCTTCCAGGAGAACCACTACCACTCTCGGAGGAATCCCTACCCCTTCCTGGGGAACCTCTACCACTCTCGAGGGAATCCCTACCCCTTCCTGGGGAACCTCTACCACTCTCGAGGGAATCCCTACCCCTTCCTGGGGAACCCCTACCGCTGTAGAGGGAATCCCTACCGCTGTAGAGGGAATCCCTACCCCTTCCTGGGGAACCTCTACCACTCTCGAGGGAATCCCTACCCCCTCCTGGGGAAACCCTACCGCTGTAGAGGGAATCCCTACCCCTTCCTGGGGAATCTCTACAGCTCTCTGGGAATTCCCTACCGCTCCCTAGAACAGGGCCTATTAAATACCCCACATTGAAAAAAAAGCAGTGGCTGTGAATGCGCATCACTGCTCCATTCCTTGTTTATGAGACTGCCAAGTACAAAGGTTGGGCCATTTTTAGTCCAATAGACAAGGAATGGACAGGTAGACATCAACCAACCAGGTTTTAATGCTTTCCCTTCCCCTTTTTAAAATGCAGCCAGAAAACCTCAGTAAGCCGCACGCCATGTGAAGCCCTCGTTCAGTTACTTACCAGCCTGCATCAGTCTCAGCTGTTTAACCCTTTCTTCCTCCATCTTGTGGCGGTAATCACCAAACATCACCCGCATCACTTGCCGTTTCTTCACCAATGGGACTTTCGCACTCCGCAAAGTCTTAATAGCCCGTACCGCTTCCTCCACTACTCAGAGGAGAGAATAATAAATTCATGGGGATGATCAAACAATATCATATTATTCATACTAATGTGTCCATCGGGTAATTCCTTAAAATGCAATTCCCTAATAATGGATGGCAAAGATGGAGGTCCACTTAAGCTTCTACAACTCCGAGCTGTTAATCTGCGTAAACCTCACCTTGTTTGAGAGTCGATGTCTGACGCTGTAGACCAATTTCAAGCTGCTCCACGCACCAGTCCAGCTCCCGCCGCAGCTCCTCATCTCCTGACTATGGAACAAGCAGTACAATGATACATAAAAGGGATGTAAAGGATTAAAAAAAAAAAAAAAAAAAGTGGCTAACTCCTTCTAGAACCAGTGCCACACCTGTCCGCAGGTTTGGCATCTGAACGCCATTCAATAGAGCTGAGCTGTGATACCAGACAACACCCATGGATGGATGTGGCACCGTTTCTGGAAGAGAGCAGCCATGTTTTACTAATTCTGTGCAGGCCCTATAGAGACGATATAGAACAAGGTTACTCTACATTCTCAAAACTAATCTGTTCATACGGCAGCATTACCACTGAATCCTTTGTGCCGGAGGCTGGATCACATCCTTTCTTTGGCACTAAGAATATGGCTTCTTCAATGAGCTTGAATACATCCAGAACATTTTGGGTTTGACTACAGATTTGGACTTGCCAAGAAAAGCTGCCATGGTTGGTGCCGTCACCTACATCCCATTAGACGCTGGTGGTCCTAATCCCCCTGTGCACCTACCTTAGCTTCTTCCTTTAGCGGTGGACTTGGATGCACAGTTTCTCTAGGGTCTTTCACGTTGCTCTGCTCCTCTGTATTTTTAGACTTGGACTTTTTTTTCTTTTTCTTCTTTGGGGAGTCTGCTGTATTTTTCTCATCAGCGTCACCATTTTGTGTCCGATTAGCTGACACCCCAAGGGTACTGGCTGCAATGTCCATGTTAGAGCACTTCTGCGACGAGCTTTCCCGCATAGTTTCCACAGTCATATGGGAAGCACCGATGTCTCCCTCAGCGCCATGCGTGGTCAGCGGAGATGTGGAGGTCTCTGAAGTGCTACATGTGTCTTCAGGAATCTGAAAATTGAAGGTGAACTCCGAGCCACCGACTAAACATAGAGCCCCGTCCTGCTGGCTTGCTGACGGCTCGGTGTTTTTCACCTCCTTGGCCTGGTCCTCCAGTTTGTCCTCTGGTTGTCCCCCTGCATTCCGATGTTCTTGATCTGGGAAGAAGTTGAAGTTAAACCCGCTGTCGGATGGTGTGAACCAGCGCCTCGCGCCACTTTGTGCATCCTTTGCACTTTTTCTATAGGCGACGCTTTGGGTATCCCGAGATGTCACTTCTTGAATTTTAGGTTCTAGAGGATTATTGGCAAAAAAAAAAAAAAAAAAAAAAAAAAGAAACGGAAGATATTTAGTTATTGAAAAGTAAGAGGTTTCACAACTGTTAGATACAAAGCAGAGGATATAAGGGGAACACAGATTATGGCAGCTAGGATACGCTTTGTAACAGCTCTCCGCTCCATCCAAGAGATATGGACCCTTAGCCACCTTCCAAAATGTGCCCTAATTTTGCATAGGGAAACCGCAGCCAGCCAGGCCCATTCCGTGTAGTATTACATGACAGTCCATGATACACAGGAATCACCCGGGTCTGCCGGAGCAGGAGCCGCCCTTGCACAGGGCTCACTGAGAGGTCCCAGAGCTCGGATCTCCGTGGTCAATGATTTATCATTTATTCTATTGATCGAGTATATTATTCCAGAAACAGCACCGCACTTGTCAATGGCCATGCCTGGGATTGCAAACCGAAGTCAATACTGCAATATCAGGTGAAGCCTACGGACAGGAGAGGAGCTTTTTCTAGGGAGAAAAAAAAATTCAAATTTGACCCCATTGAATAGTTATCACTCACCACTTTGTTTTTGTACCAGTCTCGCTTCGGCCATCTTAAGACGATAGTTTCCAAATACTTGGTTCATCATCTGCCTCTTCTTCACAAAGGGAGCTTTCCGAGAGCGCAGGACTCGCAGTACTCGCTGAGTATCTTCCACTAAGGAAATACCATTAGTCACAGACCATTTGTTTTTCTATTGCAGTGAGCTCAAATTGCTGTTTATCCCTTTAAATGCTGCTGAAAACCACTAACAATGGCATGTTAATGGCCCGATTGCATGGCACAACTTTTCCAGCACACATTGCCGTCCACAGAGAAGAGATCACAGGGAACGGATTGGCTGCAATTGCAGCCAGAGGCCTACTGAAGGCCCCTGGGAGATTAGTAATATTCTTATACTGTATATAGCAAAACTGCAGTATAAAGAACATGCAATAACATCTATGGGAAGGGAAAAAGAAAATATATATATTATATACACACACAGAGCACAACCATTTACCCAACTTTAAAATTAAATGAAAAAAAAAAAAAAATTAAAAAACAAGTTGTATGTACCCCAAAAAGTCCTCATACAACTCCATAAATGAAAAAAAAAAAATAAAAGAAAACAAAGTTATGGCTCCTGGAAGAGGGGGAGAAAAAACACAAAGTGCAAAAAGACCATTTATGAAGGGGTTGTGATAGTCCGGGGGTCACACCACACACACCTTGTCTCGGCGTTGGATTGCGGCGCAGGAGCCCAGTTTCCAGCTGATGGATGCACCACTCCAACTCATCTTCAAACGTCCCTCTGGGAGCCTGAGAAATTAACATGGGGAAGATTTTGTCTTGACTAGGTCTGATCAACAAGACTGACATATTAGAAGCATTTTGATGTGCTCGCTGACTGCACATTATGGGGGGTTGTGCCCCGTTACAGTACAATTCCTGCAGAGCAGCAATCAGCAGCAGAGACACACAATCTCTCATAGCAGGAAATGTTCCAGCCTCCATCCCCTACTGAGAAAACCCCGGTCCTCATGTCCTGCGAGGATGTCCCGATGTCAGACGGCAGCTCCTACCTCATCAGACCAGACCTGCCCATGTACTAGCACAGCACGTCTTCATAGGAAGCCATTACTACCGCACTCAGGATCACGTATACAAACCCCCCCATTCTCACCAGGTCCCCAAACTAATGCTAGACCTGCTTTGGGAATAATACATTTTCCAGCAGTCATGCAGGGAAAAAACATTTATTTAAAAAAATAAAAATATTTTTGATTAGTGTTTGTGTGGGGATGGGGGTATTTTTTTTGCAAAGAAGTCTGTCCTGGGGCCTGTGTCCACTCTGAGGCTTATATTAATTTATTTAGGTGGTCTTCACTTGAGATCCACAACTACTGACATCATCTGCTCTGGGGTCCGTATTAATAGAGGTGGGGGGGTGGTCTGCATATATTTGGGCTGAGGCCTGTATGAGTCTAGGGTTGACCACTGGTGATTTATGGGGGTCTTCTCTAGAGTTTATATTCATTTATGGGGTCTGCTGACTGATTATTTAGGGGGTCTACTTTTTTAGGGGTGTCTATAGCACATTTAATGGGGGGTGCTCTAAGATCAGCTCTTATTTATATTTTGGGGGTCGTGGGGATATCTGCGTTTATTTGTGGTGTGCGTTAAGAAATCTATTTGTTTTGTTGAAATTTGCATTTATTTGGATGGAGTTAGCTTTGGAACTATGTAGGGGGTCGGGTCCACAGTCTGTACTGGTTTAGGGGGTCACTTCTGCAGCGTTGTCACAGCAATTAATCCCTACATGGGGACATAACTCACCTCCTCCATGCCTGCGGTATTGTTATTTCTCCCCCCAGGACACTTTCATAACAGCGCTGAATAAATGGTTCAGAAAAACATAAATCAAGTCACTGATATAAAAAAGTCATCAGTGTATCAGTGCACCATGCATGCTGGGACTTATAGTGAGTCAGGCACAGTGCAGAAGAACAAGGACAGAAAGAATTAACATAAAAGGAGGCAATGCAGCCCCTCCACCTGTGCAGACCCTCCACACACGCAGACCACATGCACAATACATACATGACAGGCTGGGGAACAAGCACCTTCCTAACGACGCATGGGCATAACGGTCCGTCTGTGAATTCACTCCCCTGCTGGGTCCGCTTAGTTCATCTCCCCGTGTGGAAACTGAGACCAGAATAACGGTTCCGGAAACAAAAAGCAAGATATAGAGATCAGTGCAGTGACGTCATAGGACAGCAGAGGGGGAGGAGCAGCAGCCAAGTGTCCAGTGTGTCCGACTCCTCCCTGTATGTAACCTGCTCTAATATCGGGTCACTGAGTGCAGACTAGAATAGGAGAGACATGTATGGGAGACATAATACTCTCTACCTGTCCTCCATGTGTAGTGTGGGGTCTGTCTCTCTCTACCTGTCCTCCATGTGTAGTGTGGGGTCTGTCACTCTCTACCTGTCCCCCATGTGTAGTGCGGGGTCTGTCACTCTCTACCTGTCCTCCATGTGTAGTGCGGGGTCTGTCACTCTCTACCTGTCCTCTATGTAGTGCGGGGTCTGTCACTCTCTACCTGTCCTCCATGTGTAGTGTGGGGTCTGTCACTCTCTACCTGTCCTCCATGTGTAGTGTGGGGTCTGTCACTCTCTACCTGTCCTCCATGTGTAGTGTGGGGTCTGTCACTCTCTACCTGTCCTCCATGTGTAGTGTGGGGTCTGTCACTCTCTACCTGTCCCCCATGTGTAGTGTGGGTCTGTCACTCTCTACCTGTCCTCCATGTGTAGTGTGGGGTCTGTCACTCTCTACCTGTCCTCCATGTGTAGTGTGGGTCTGTCACTCTCTACCTGTCCTCCATGTGTAGTGTGGGGTCTGTCACTCTCTACCTGTCCTCCATGTGTAGTGTGGGGTCTGTCACTCTCTACCTGTCCTCCATGTGTAGTGTGGGGTCTGTCACTCTCTACCTGTCCTCCATGTGTAGTGTGGGGTCTGTCACTCTCTACCTGTCCTCCATGTGTAGTGTGGGGTCTGTCACTCTCTACCTGTCCTCCATGTGTAGTGTGGGGTCTGTCACTCTCTACCTGTCCTCCATGTGTAGTGTGGGGTCTGTCACTCTCTACCTGTCCTCCATGTGTAGTGTGGGGTCTGTCCTCTCTACCTGTCCTCCATGTGTAGTGTGGGGTCTGTCACTCTCTACCTGTCCTCCATGTGTAGTGTGGGGTCTGTCACTCTCTACCTGTCCTCCATGTGTAGTGCGGGGTCTGTCACTCTCTACCTGTCCTCCATGTGTAGTGCGGGGTCTGTCACTCTCTACCTGTCCTCCTATGTGTAGTGGGGTCTGTCACTCTCTACCTGTCCTCCATGTGTAGTGTGGGGTCTGTCACTCTCTACCTGTCCTCCATGTGTAGTGTGGGGTCTGTCACTCTCTACCTGTCCTCCATGTTAGTGTGGGGTCTGTCACTCTCTACCTGTCCTCCATGTGTAGTGTGGGGTCTGTCACTCTCTACCTGTCCTCCATGTGTAGTGTGGGGTCTGTCACTCTCTACCTGTCCTCCATGTGTAGTGGGGGTCTGTCACTCTCTACCTGTCCTCCATGTGTAGTGTGGGGTCTGTCCTCTCTACCTGTCCTCCATGTGTAGTGCGGGTCTGTCACTCTCTACCTGTCCTCCATGTGTAGTGTGGGGTCTGGTCGCCTCTCTACCTGTCCTCCATGTGTAGTGCGGGTCTGTCACTCTCTACCTGTCCTCCATGTGTAGTGCTGGGTCTGTCACTCTCTACCTGTCCTCCATGTGTAGTGCGGGTCTGTCCTCTCTACCTGTCCTCCATGTGTAGTGCTGGGTCTGTCCTCTCTACCTGTCCTCCATGTGTAGTGTGGGGTCTGTCACTCTCTACCTGTCCTCCATGTGTAGTGCTGGGTCTGTCACTCTCTACCTGTCCTCCATGTGTAGTGCGGGTCTGTCCTCTCTACCTGTCCTCCATGTGTAGTGCGGGTCTGTCACTCTCTACCTGTCCTCCATGTGTAGTGCGGGGTCTGTCGCTCTCTACCTGTCCTCCATGTGTAGTGCGGGGTCTGTCCTCTCTACCTGTCCTCCATGTGTAGTGGGGTCTGTCACTCTCTACCTGTCCTCCATGTGTAGTGCTGGGTCTGTCGCTCTCTACCTGTCCTCCATGTGTAGTGTGGGTCTGTCCTCTCTACCTGTCCTCCATGTGTAGTGGTGGGGTCTGTCACTCTCTACCTGTCCTCCATGTGTAGTGCTGGGTCTGTCGCTCTCTACCTGTCCTCCATGTGTAGTGCGGGTCTGTCGCTCTCTACCTGTCCTCCATGTGTAGTGCGGGTCTGTCACTCTCTACCTGTCCTCCATGTGTAGTGCGGGGTCTGTCCTCTCTACCTGTCCTCCATGTGTAGTGTGGGTCTGTCCTCTCTACCTGTCCTCCATGTGTAGTGCGGGGTCTGTCACTCTCTACCTGTCCTCCATGTGTAGTGCGGGTCTGTCGCTCTCTACCTGTCCTCCATGTGTAGTGCGGGGTCTGTCCTCTCTACCTGTCCTCCATGTGTAGTGCGGGGTCTGTCACTCTCTACCTGTCCTCCATGTGTAGTGCGGGGTCTGTCACTCTCTACCTGTCCTCCATGTGTAGTGCGGGGTCTGTCACTCTCTACCTGTCCTCCATGTGTAGTGCTGGGTCTGTCGCTCTCTACCTGTCCTCCATGTGTAGTGCTGGGGTCTGTCGCTCTCTACCTGTCCTCCATGTGTAGTGCGGGGTCTGTCGCTCTCTACCTGTCCTCCATGTGTAGTGCGGGGTCTGTCGCTCTCTACCTGTCCTCCATGTGTAGTGCGGGTCTGTCGCTCTCTACCTGTCCTCCATGTGTAGTGCGGGGTCTGTCGCTCTCTACCTGTCCTCCATGTGTAGTGGGGTCTGTCCTCTCTACCTGTCCTCCATGTGTAGTGTGGGGTCTGTCACTCTCTACTGTCCTCCATGTGTAGTGCGGGGTCTGTCACTCTCTACTTGTCCTCCATGTGTAGTGCGGGGTCTGTCACTCTCTACCTGTCCTCATGTGTAGTGCGGGGTCTGTCACTCTCTACCTGTCCTCATGTGTAGTGCGGGGTCTGTCACTCTCTACCTGTCCTCATGTGTAGTGCGGGGTCTGTCCTCTCTACCTGTCCCTATGTGTAGTGCGGGGTCTGTCGCTCTCTACCTGTCCTCCATGTGTAGTGCGGGGTCTGTCACTCTCTACCTGTCCTCCATGTGTAGTGCGGGGTCTGTCACTCTCTACCTGTCCTCCATGTGTAGTTGGGGTCTGTCCTCTCTACCTGTCCTCCATGTGTAGTGGGGGTCTGTCACTCTCTACCTGTCCTCCATGTGTAGTGTGGGTCTGTCACTCTCTACCTGTCCTCCATGTGTAGTGCGGGTCCTTCACGTCCTCATGTACTTCACCTACCTGTCCTCCATGTGTAGTGTGGGGTCTGTCACTCTCTACCTGTCCTCCATGTGTATGTGGGGGTCTGTCACTCTCTACCTGTCCTCCATGTGTAGTGCGGGGTCTGTCACTCTCTACCTGTCCTCCATGTGTAGTGTGGGGTCTGTCACTCTCTACCTGTCCTCCATGTGTAGTGTGGAGTCTGTCACTCTCTACCTGTCCTCCATGTGTAGTGTGGGGGTCTGTCACTCTCTACCTGTCCTCTATGTGTAGTGCGGGTCTGTCACTCTCTACCTGTCCTCCATGTGTAGTGCTTGGTCTGTCACTCTCTACCTGTCCTCCATGTGTAGTGTGGGGTCTGTCACTCTCTACCTGTCTTCCATGTGTAGTGCGGGGTCTGTCGCTCTCTACCTGTCCTCTATGTGTAGTGCGGGGTCTGTCGCTCTCTACCTGTCCTCTATGTGTAGTGCGGGTCTGTCACTCTCTACCTGTCCTCCATGTGTAGTGTGGGGTCTGTCACTCTACCTGTCCTCAGTGTATGCGGTCTGTCCTCTCTACCTGTCCTCCATGTGTAGTGTGGGGTCTGTCACTCTCTACCTGTCCTCCATGTGTAGTGTGGGGTCTGTCGCTCTCTACCTGTCCTCTATGTGTAGTGCGGGTCTGTCACTCTCTACCTGTCCTCCATGTGTAGTGTGGGGTCTGTCACTCTCTACCTGTCCTCATGTGTACTGTGGGGTCTGTCACTCTCTACCTGTCCTCCATGTGTAGTGCGGGGTCTGTCACTCTCTACCTGTCCTCCATGTGTAGTGTGGGGTCTGTCACTCTCTACTGTCCTCCATGTGTAGTGTGGAGTCTGTCACTCTCTACCTGTCCTCCATGTGTAGTGTGGGGGTCTGTCACTCTCTACCTGTCCTCTATGTGTAGTGCGGGGTCTGTCACTCTACCTGTCCTCCATGTGTAGTGCTTGGTCTGTCACTCTCTACCTGCCCTCCATGTGTAGTGCGGGGTCTGTCGCTCTCTACCTGTCCTCCATGTGTAGTGTGGGGTCTGTCACTCTCTACCTGTCCTCCATGTGTAGTGCGGGGTCTGTCACTCTCTACCTGTCCTCCATGTGTAGTGCTTGGTCTGTCACTCTCTACCTGCTCTCCATGTGTAGTGCGGGGTCTGTCACTCTCTACCTGTCCTCCATGTGTAGTGTGGGGTCTGTCACTCTCTACCTGTCCTCCATGTGTAGTGTGGGGTCTGTCACTCTCTCCCTGTCCTCCATGTGTAGTGTGGGGTCTGTCACTCTCTACCTGTCTTCCATGTGTAGTGCGGGGTCTGTCACTCTCTACCTGTCCTCCATGTGTAGTGCGGGGTCTGTCACTCTCTACCTGTCCTCTATGTAGTGCGGGGTCTGTCACTCTCTACCTGTCCTCCATGTGTAGTGCTTGGTCTGTCACTCTCTACCTGCCCTCCATGTGTAGTTCGGGTCTGTCGCTCTCTACTTGCCCTCCATGTGTAGTGTGGGGTCTGTCACTCTCTACCTGTCTTCCATGTGTAGTGCGGGGTCTGTCACTCTCTACCTGTCCTCCATGTGTAGTGCTTGGTCTGTCACTCTCTCCCTGTCCTCCATGTGTAGTGTGGGGTCTGTCACTCTCTACCTGTCTTCCATGTGTAGTGCGGGGTCTGTCACTCTCTACCTGCCCTCCATGTGTAGTGTGGGGGTCTGTCACTCTCTACCTGTCCTCCATGTGTAGTGCTTGGACTGTCACTCTCTACCTGCCCTCCATGTGTAGTGTGGGGTCTGTCGCTCTCTACCTGTCTCCGTGTGTAGTGTGGGGTCTGTCACTCTCTACCTGTCCTCCATGTGTAGTGGCGGGGTCTGTCACTCTCTACCTGCCCTCCATGTGTAGTGCGGGGTCTGTCGCTCTCTACCTGTCCTCCATGTGTAGTGTGGGGTCTGTCACTCTCTACCTGTTCTCCATGTGTAGTGTGGGGTCTGTCACTCTCTCCCTGTCCTCCATGTGTAGTGTGGGGTCTGTCACTCTCTGTCTTCCATGTGTAGTGTGGGGTCTGTCACTCTCTACCTGTCTTCCATGTGTAGTGCGGGGTCTGTCACTCTCTACCTGTCCTCCATGTGTAGTGTGGGGTCTGTCGCTCTCTACCTGTCCTCCATGTGTAGTGTGGGGTCTGTCGCTCTCTACCTGTCCTCCATGTGTAGTGTGGGGTCTGTCACTCTCTACCTGTCCTCCATGTGTAGTGTGGGGTCTGTCGCTCTCTACCTGTCCTCCATGTGTAGTGTGGGGTCTGTCGCTCTCTATCTGTCCTCCATGTGTAGTGTGGGGTCTGTCGCTCTCTACCTGTCCTCCATGTGTAGTGTGGGGTCTGTCGCTCTCTACCTTCCCTTCACATATAAGATATATTACACAATTTCTTATTTTCATGTGTGCTATTCATGTATGAAATAAAAATTAATAGAACGGTTACTCTTTAAGGTACAGCGCTCACTTATTGCAAGCAGCCGGCAGGTAGATTGCTGGATGGGAGGTAGGTGCCCCTGAGGATTTGTGCACCGAGTAACTTTTATTTGCCAAGTTGTGGATTCTAGGGTCCGAGATTTAGCTGTGACTATAGAGCCGTGGTGGGATGGTCACTAGACCTACTGAGCTAAGGCTCCAGGTGACTAAAAGATGGAAGTGCCTTTATAAGACAGAGAAGATGAGCTCTGCTGGATCGAAAAACCTCTGCTAACCAGTGATGTGCTAATAGGGACCGCTAAAAGGGAGAGCTCTCCATCATATCTGGCCGGTGTGTGAACATTGGTCTGGACTTAGGAAAAGGTCTTGTATTAGTTGCTTCTTGCTGGAGAAGTCAGTTTTCTTAAAGGGCTGTAGGTTTTTCCCAGATAATTATAGACCAGGAAGCTTTAAGTGCTGTCCGGTTAAGCAAGTTCACAGGATGGGTAATAATTTATTGATTGGAGGGTGCTGGACTTCTGGGACCCTCACCGATCGACAGAATGCAGCTTTCAGCAGCCCCGTAGAACAGGGTTCCCCAACTCCAGTCCTCAAGGCCCACCAACAGGTCATGTTTTCAGGATTTCCTTTCACCTGGGCAATACTAAGGAAATCCTGAAAACATGACCTGTTGGTGGGCCTTGGGTTGGGGAACCCTGCCGTAGAATGAAGCAGCAATGCACATGCCCCTAGCGCTGATAAAAGTGCCCGTTCTGCTGATCGTGTGAGTCTGTGAGGATGGATTCCCACCATCCATAGTGGTAGACCACGCACAGCACTGGGCCTCCCCCCCCTCCTGTTGTCACAATTTCTGCAGTTTGTACAGTTAAATAGATGGTGAATAATGGAGTCAAAGTCGCCATGATACATCGTTCTGCCTGCCCCCATCCCATGCGCGTCCGAGACCCGGCCTGCCCCCTTCCCATGCTCGTCCGAGACCTGGCCTCCCCCTTCCCATGCGCGTCCGAGGCCCTGCCTGCCCCCTTCCCATGCACGTCCGAGACCCGGCCTGCCCCCTTCCCATGCACGTCCGAGACCTGGCCTCCCCCCTTCCCATGCGCGTCCGAGACCCGGCCTGCCCCCTTCCCATGCGCGTCCGAGGCCCTGCCTGCCCCCTTCCCATGCGCGTCCGAGACCCAGCCTCCCCCCTTCCCATGCGCGTCCCATGAGTAGGGGCACTCTTATTTTGTGGGGCATAATAGTAGGGTACTATTCGTGTACATGGCACAGAGGCATTATTCCTATCTAGGACACTGGTTACAGCATCATATGGTTTGTGTAGAGGTGATACAATATAAAGAAGGGGCTGGAAAAGTGATGAGCCAAAGAGGACTGTGTCACATTATACAGGGACGAGTGATGGATGGAAGAAGTTGTCATGGCGGTCTGGGCTTAATGGAAAAGAAAAGGAAAAAAATGAATGCTTATGATCGAGGAGTGAGTTAAACACACATACACGGACAAGATTTTTCTACCTTCTGTTAAAGTAAGAAAAGTCTAAGTAATGGTAAGGGGATAACTGTTTACATAAATAAACCCTTTAATAATAAATGTTTATTAAAGATATTAAAGTATTCCAGAAAATGTCCCACCTAAAGTGCTATACACGGTACACAACCTTTTGTTAATTCAATATTACAGTCAATACAAGTACCCAGGTAGGGGGGAATAACTGCACTCAAGATCCCCTAGGCTCACCCTCCTGGTCCGTGGAGGTTGGCACCCTAATTCAGCACGCCAGTGGCCCCCCACTCACAAGAGATGTTTCCTAGAAGAACATGTGGATTGATAAGTCTGCACACAGAGAGTAGAACCTCCAAGTTTTTTGAGAAGTTTTGAGATTTTGGAGAGTTTCCGCTCCAAAACCTTCTAAAAAAAGACAAACCTCTGTGAAGACATAGCCTTTTCTGGGAAGTTTTTTTTTGTGTTTCCTAAGGCTACGTTCCCACGATGAGTAAAAAGGTGTAAAAAAAAACCTCATCCAAGCGGTTTTAGAAGAGTTTTTGTTTTGCTGATGCATTTTTTTAGTCTTTTAATTAAAGAGTGATCATTTGGGAGCGGTTTCCATCATACACTTCTTCATATACTTATTTTTTCTCCTATTAGACATTCTTCCAAAACCTGAAACGGGAAAAAAAAAAACTAAAATATAAACAGCAAAGTGTTTTTACAGTAGAAATGAAGGGGACGAGTGTTTATAATGGTTTTAAAAGGGGGACCCTTTCCAAAAAAAACTCCCCAAAAATCCTATTATGCACACATTTTAGCAAATATCTAGTTCTATATAGGTCACCTGAGAAGGGGCATCGCTTGGCGAGGATGGGGATTAAAAGATTGTCACAAACTAAGCCAACGAGGAGGCTGTGGAAAGTTAGAGAACAGTGTCAAAAGTTGTAGTAGAGGGATCGTCCAGCATGAACCACATGAAATCTGCTCCGTTTTCAGACCGTCCGGTCTCAGTTTACACTGTGTTATATATAGACAGGATTAGTGAATCTTCCCCATGTTTGCACCCAGGATTTTACCGCTGGAGTTCAGTGAAGTGCTCGTCCGGTTCTGTAATTGTAGTCTATAGTCCGTGAACCAACCTATATACCAAATACTTACAATTAAATCTTTCCAAACTGGATGAGTCTTTAATAATATGACACTCATAGGAGGCGCAACTTACAGTATATTTATCATCTATAAATGAGATAAATGCCAATTATCAGTAATACATGATCCATAGCGAAGGACGATGGAGTGTAAAGATGCACAAATCTGCTCTGAATTGTCCTGTTCCCCCTACAGGAAATGTAGGAGTAAATTGACAAATGGGCGATAGGCTGACACTGCCACCAATGCTGACCCTATGTAGGGACATATCCTAATGACAGTGGTAAATTTAGTTCTACATTTCCAGGAAGAATAATAGAGGGGCAGCATAACACATCATGGAGTAAAACAAAAAAGTGTCAGGAGGGCTTACAAGTCCTTATTAATCTGAATTGGGCATAAAGATCCTGGTACATCCTATGACACCTAAAATGGAAGAAACCAGAGAAGGATGTGAACAGGAACATAGTTTATAGCACCATTATGAGAAAATGAGAGCTGTAGTTTATGACTGGTGGTCATGATGAGTCCATTGAGATTCACGTTAGTCGTGTTATAATTGTACAGGGATGAACTGACAGATGGAGTTCATTTTCTCAGACCTCCTCGCAGGGTTATTCCGATCTCAGAAAGTGATGACATATTGCGACCTCTTGACGATCCGGAGAATGAAGAGATACATCTGTACAGGGGCTCCATTTAAGTTTATGGGGTCCACTGCTGTTCCCTGCAGAGCCAAGAGCTCAGGAGCGCAGCCGTTCCCTGCGGAGTCGGGAGCTCAGGAGCGCAGCCGTTCCCTGCGGAGACGGGAGCTCAGCCGTTCCCTGCGGAGCCGGGAGCACTGCCGTTCCCTGCGGAGCCGGGAGCTCAGCCGTTCCCTGCGGAGCCGGGAGCTCAGCCGTTCCCTGCGGAGCCGGGAGCTCAGCCGTTCCCTGCGGAGCCGGGAGCTCAGCCGTTCCCTGCGGATTGGTGTGGTTTGCAAAGGTCAGACTCCCAGCGATCACTAAGTACTGGCAGATTCTGGCCAGATGTCAAAAAATTGTTCCCATTTTAGACGTTGAATTGCATATCCAGCAGATCTGAAATACAGGCCAGATAGAGGTGGGTCCCACTGAAGGACCAGAACCTACCTCACTCTGCTTGTTAAAGCAGCTACTCTTTTAATTCTCTTTTATAATCTGTGTTCGCCCCTTTTTGGAACGTCCATGGAAGTAAAGGGAGAAGAGGCACAGAGCGGCCACTTAAATAGGCGAGAGGGGGATTGGAGGACACCTGTTCTGGAGATGGGGGGACACTTGCATCAATCAGACATTTATAGCCGATCCAGAGGAATGTCAAAGATGGAATCTACTTTTAAATAAGATCGATGAAAGGTGAACCTCGCAGACCCTCCCCAATAAAATCCCGATACGGCTGAATTCAGACATCAGTGAAACATGGCCGTGTACAGATTGACTGCCGGGCTCCCACTGTGCACGGAGCGGCCTTATATACGACTCTGAGGGTGCAGAGGTTGGGTCTGGAGATCAGTCCTTACACAGACCGTGGCACACAGGTGTCTGAATGCGGCCAAAGTAAGGAGGAAATGTCCAAGGTGAGATTCCAAGTTTTTGCAAACTGAACGCTTACAGCTGGCAGCACATATACAGCTGGCAGCACATATACAGCTGGCAGCACATATACAGCTGGCAGCACATATACAGCTCGCAGCACATATACAGCTGGCAGCACATATACAGCTCGCAGCACATATACAGCTCGCAGCACATATACAGCTGGCAGCACATATGTTTTTATACATAATCTGACCTCCTGCTTTCCAAACGGAGCTAAGAAGAACATTTAGCGCCTGGATGTAGAAGCAATCCAGCTCTTTACGACACGTCCGTACACAGAGCTGGGAGCGGTCCTCTCGCCATTTATTCTCTGAGTACATTACCCACTTTCTGGAGGGAGGTGCAGAAGATGTACATTTATCCAGCGAATGTGCTACAAATGACTGGGATGGGAGTGCCCCTTTAAACGTTGGGGGGTGCTGCAGATTCAGAAAAACCTGACTGCTTTTCTTTCAGGACCAGCTCCACCACTGTCCACAGGTCGCTTCTGGTATTGCAGTCCAGTGTCACTCGAGTGACTGAGTCTGGGATGCATTATCACACGCAACCTGTGGTCATGAGTGGCGCTATTTTTGGTAAAAGCAGCAATATATTCTAATGTCCAATGCTTTAAATGATTGTTGGCGATCTTAGGATGACACAAAATGGCTGCCACCACTGCCCAGAGTTAGGTCAATACCTCTGATTGCTCGCACTGAACTGTCTTTAGTCGCATTTGATCGACACTACATGACAGCAACTTATTGCCCCCCAGTCCGGTCACCGACCCCTTAGGTCTTGTTCAGAAACAATAATAGATGATGGCCGCCAAGCATCGCGGCAGAATCAGGACTCTGGCGACATCTTGTGGCCGTCGTTAGGTGATGCAGAAGAGCAGCTGGTAAATAAGGCACAGCAGCAGAATATAGCTGTCCCGGCGAGCCTCAGATTGCCGGGGAACTCCAGACGACGTCTCCTGCGATGTAGGTCGCTTTTACATTCAGATTGTCGTCCAGTTGTAAAAAGTCTGAGAAATAGGAGAGAAGAAATACTGAGAAAAATAAACATCCATGGGAACATGTGGTGCCCGTTCCCACTATGTGAAAGGGGTTTACCCAGGACTGGAAAACATGGCTGATTTTTCCCAAAATAGCGCCACATCTATCCAGGAGAGGTTTCTGTTATTGCAACTGCATTACAGTCAATGAGGCTGAACTGCAGTACCCCGTACATCCTGTGGCAAGATGTGGCGCTGTTTTGGAAGAAAGTAGCCGTGCTTTTCTAAACCCTTAAAGAAAGTGTTATACATATATACAAAGGGTCATTATAAGTCAGACCTGCATCTGCTCCGAAGTCCAGCGTCCCTTTACGATGCTGCATGCCCAAAACTTGCGCTGGGTGAAGAGATGCGGCTTCTAATGCGTCCTCCATGGTGCAGCCTGCCAGGAGATACAGTAATCGGAGGCGGTCAGTTAGGGTCACAGCATCAGAAAGTTATCATTTTGGAGTCATTTGCGCAGATATGTGATAGATGACATGGAGGTGAGCCGCGTTATCAAGGCCAGCCTGCCTCCGGCATTACAACCAGCCGCTGTCAATATGCGATTTCATTTAACCCCGGCAGCATAATCAATACTCCCAGCAGGGAGTCACTATGGGGTCAGGGGAGAATATTTATTCTCATCGCATCCCGGCGTACTTCCTACAATGCCATAGATCTAGTGGCCATACGCTGCTGACGGCATGGAGCCACGCCCGCAGCCCACCTGCGGTAATGTACTGGCTTTTGCCGCTCCGCGGCTTGTGCATAAATGATAAATGTCACATACCTGTGGCTTCATGAAAGTGCCGGACGCACATATCCATCGTAGCAATGCTGCCCGCCAGGGTGCGAGTACCTTGAAGTGAAAAAATTAAAAATTCACTAGACAATTACACTTCTGTTTGCAATATAACCTCTAACTTGTCTGTGTAGGAAAAATAAATATCTGGAAACCATCAACAAGCAGGTTGTTTTATTTTAACCTACTCATCTTAATAATGGTGATGTCCCATCAGGGCAAACATCTTCTACTTGGCACATGGACATCATAGAGGGGCTGGAAGGGTCAGACATTTAGTATCACTTCTAGGACAAAGAGTGGAGAACAATGGCAAAAATAAGCACATGGACCCGGGGAGGGTTCAACAAGACCATGGTCACTAAAGATGGTGTAAGTCGATTCGCATGACCCGGTCCACCGGCCAAGTTGGTAATCTGTGGTCATTGGATCACAGATGACCTCTCGGCATCCATGGCTCTTCTTTTGATTTGCCGGTATGGCGTGACTTATATGTGTTACGCTGCCAACTATAGGAGGACGAGGGGGCGGAGACAGAGGAGGACGAGGGGGCAGAGACAGAGGAGGACGAGGGGGCAGAGAAAGAGGAGGACGAGGGGGCAGAGAAAGAGGAGGACGAGGGGGCAGAGAAAGAGGAGGACGAAGGGGCAGAGAAAGAGGAGGACGAGGGGGCAGAGAAAGAGGAGGACGAGGGGGCAGAGAAAGAGGAGGACGAGGAGGCAGAGAAAGAGGAGGACGAGGAGGCAGAGAAAGAGGAGGACGAGGAGGCAGAGAAAGAGGAGGACGAGGAGGCAGAGAAAGAGGAGGACGAGGAGGCAGAGAAGAGGAGGACGAGGGGGGAGAGAGAGGGAGGGGCGGCAGAGAAAGAGGAGGACGAGGGGGCGGAGAAAGAGAAGGACGAGGGGGCGGAGAAAGAGAAGAAGGGCGGAGAAGAGAAGGGGGGGCGGAGAAAGAGAAGGACGAGGGGGCGGAGAAAGAGAAGGACGAGGGGGGAGAGGAACGAGGGAGAAGAAGGACGAGGGGGCGGAGAGAAAGAGAAGGACGAGGGGGGGGCGGGAGAGAAAGAGAAGGACGAGGGGGCGGGAGAGAAGAAAGAGAAGGACGAGGGGGCGGAGAAAGAGAAGGACGAGGGGGCGGAGAAAGAGAAGGACGAGGGGGCGGAGAAAGAGAAGGACGAGGGGGCGGGAGAAAGAGAAGGACGAGGGGGCGGAGAAAGAGAAGGACGAGGGGGCGGAGAAAGAGAAGGACGAGGGGGCGGAGAAAGAGAAGGACGAGGGGGCGGAGAAAGAGGAAGGACGAGGGGGCGGAGAAAGAGGAGGACGAGGGGGCGGAGAAAGAGGGGGACGAGGGGGCGGAGAAAGAGGAGACGAGGGGCGGGAAGAGGACGAGGGGGCGGAGAAAGAGGAGGACGAGGGGGCGGAGAAAGAGGAGGACGAGGGGGCGGAGAAAGAGGAGGACGAGGGGGCGGAGAAAGAGAGGACGAGGGGGCGGAGAAAGAAGAGGACGAGGGGGCGGAGAAAGAGGACGAGGGGGGCGGAGAAAGAGGAGGACGAGGGGGGCGGAGAAAGAGAGGACGAGGGGGCGGAGAAAGAAGGACGAGGGGCGGAGGAGAAAGAGAAGGACGAGGGGGCGGAGAAGAAAGGAGAGGGGGGAGAAGAGAGAGGGGCGGAGAAAGAGAAGGACGAGGGGGCGGAGAAAAGAAAGAGAAGGACGAGGGGGCGGAGAAAGAGAAGGACGAGGGGGCGGAGAAGAGAGGAGAGGGGGGGAGAAGAGAAGGACGAGGGGGCGGAGAAAGAGAAGGACGAGGGGGCGAGAGAAAGAGAGGGCGAGGGACGAGGAAGAGGAGGAGAGGGCAGAGAAAGAGGAGGACGAGGGGGCAGAGAAGGGAACGAGGGAGAGAAGAGACGAGGGGGCAGAGAAAGGAGGGAGAGTGAAAGGAGAAGGGGCAGAGGGAGGGAGAGATTTCAACTCCAAAGTTCGGGTCACCATTGATTTCCATGTGGTTCTGGTTCAAGTTTGTGGAGAGTTCTGGTACCCAAACCAAACTTTGAACTAAAGTTCGGTCGAACCCGAACTTTCTCATCCCTACTCACCAGCTACATAGGCATCAAGGCCGTCTATCAGTATTTCCTGCTGACCCAGGGTGTGTCGGCCCGGTCCAAGCCCCATGGCTGTGATGGCATCTGTCACTAGCACCAAACCTAGAATGCAAAAAAAAAATCTGTAATAAAAAAAAAATGCTCAATAGTTCCAAGTCTTAAGGTACTGCCACACTAAACAATCCCGCTAGCGATCACGATAACGACGCATACTAATGCGATCGCTAGCGGGATTGTTTCTATATCGCTAAGTGCGGCCACATTTAGCGATATAGTTAACGACGCTATCGCCGTTAGCGATCTTCTTAACGACTTTAGCGGTACAAAAGTACCGCTAAATCGCTAAGAAAAGGTGCCACACAGCGATATATACTTACCCAGCGGGAGCGCCGATGAGAAAATAGGGTCCGGAACGATTCCAGCGACGAGCGAGATCACAGCAGGAAGCTCGTCGCTGGAAGCTGCCGCACTGAACAACATCGCTAACGGGATCGCTAAATAGTGACGTTTTTTAGCGATCCCGTTAGCGATATTGTTCAGTGTGGCATACCCTTTATACAAACCCAACTAAAGGGCGCAACACAATACGTTGTTTAGTCCTTGCCAGTATATGGCAGACATACCATGAGGGTGGGCGCGATGGGCGATCCTTAAAGCAGCGGGATTAGTGTGTATTCCGTCTGCAATCATCCCATAATAAACCGTCCTCCCAGCCGGGATCTGATCACTCGTCAGTAAACCCACAATCCCAGGGTCCCTGTGGTGAAACTGTGAAAACATGATGAAAAATCAGTATTTGCTACTTTAGTAGATGCGTATTGATTGAAGCAAGGTATAATAGGGCGAGCATGGCTGATAACAGGGAATAACAGAATGCATTCAATTACAGAGCAACCAGAAATAAAAGACGTCATTCAGAGGAGTTTACCAGGACTGATGGCTACATAGCGAGACTCACAAGACCTGGTAGGTGTCAGTGGATGTGGCGTCACCTATTGATGCGGAAGTGAGCGGAGCCCAAACACCCCTTTAATGGCAAATATAGTTGGCAACATAATGTAACCCCTTCACGATATATGACGTATATTTACGTCGTGTGTCATGTCCTTAACTTTAATCAGCCATCGTGTGCCTCTAACAGCTGCGAAGAGAGCCGAGCTGCACCCGGGCCTAGTTAACCTGTTAAATGCCGCTGTGAATCTCTAACAGCAGAATATTAACTGCTCTGTATAGTACAAGCGATCAGACAAATCGCAGCTTGAAGTCCCCTAAGGGGACTATTAAGTATAGTAACAAGTAAAGAAAAAAATAAAAGTTTTTAAAAACACAACAAAAAGGTGCAAATGACTCCCGTTTTGCTCCTTTAAAAATAAAACAATTAAAAAAATAAATAAAATGAATACACATTTGGTATCGCTGCGTTTGTAAAAGTCTGATATATAAAATAAATTAATTTGATCAGAAAAATAAATCAATAAGTAGCAATAAGAGGCAATCAAAACATTGTATCTACCTCAAAATGACCTATGACCATTCATAAATCACCCTTGCAGCGACCGCCAGGTTTGTCCATGTTGGCACAAAGAAAGGTGGGCCGATGGACAACCCCTTTAAATGGCTAATCTGGCATACGGCTCGTATCCACCTACCGGCAGCATGGCGTTGAAGAGATGTGTGATGAACGAGGCACCAGAACGGACGGCATCTTCAGCCTGAGATAAATTGGCCACAGAGTGACCTGGAGACAGTGGAGATCAGACGTCATATGGCGGTAGTATTTCTTATTGATAGTTCTGTAATGTGATGGAAGAAGACCGCCCGCACCTAAGGAGACGCAGATCCCGCGCTTCACCAGCTCCTTGATCACCTCCTCGCTCTTTCCCATCTCGGGGGCAATAGTGACAATGCTGACTTTATCCAGAGATCCGTAGGTGTTCAGGAGCTCAGGGAATCCCCCCTTACTGAAGGAGCGCAGGCAGTGCTCAGGGTGGGCTCCCTTCTTCTCAGCGCTGATGTAAGGACCCTCTAGGTGGATACCTGCCGACCCGTAAAATTACAGGTGACGTTACGCGACAAACATAATTCTAAATAATATATAGATCACTATAAGGAATGGGAAAGATGGGAGAAAGAAAATTGTGCCACCTTTGGGCTGCCTCTGGTACTGCTGCTCATCTCCATAGAAGTCAATGGGGCTGAGCAGCAATATCAGGGACAATAGTTTGATGTATTGCGCCGCCTTTTTTAATCCAGTACAGGTTTCAAGAAATACCAGGCCATTTGGAAACGGTGATCTAGGTAAGTTAGGAGTTTGCTGTATCATTACCCAACACTCCGGCACCATCTGGTCCACCATCTCTTACAGGAATCTGGGGAAGCACCTATGGAGGGGAAAAAAAAAAAGGGAATACGGTAATTTGTATTATTTTTATTGCAAATAAAAAGAATCTCTCACAGTAACATTTCATTTAGGTTGCGAGATCATGTGATAAAACCTTTCCGGCGCCCATCGCCCTCCCTCCGTCAAAGGTTGGGCTTCATAGGAGATCGTCATTTCTGCTATATATACTGTAGTGCTGCAGTATATAGTACAAGCGATCAAAGGGAGCTCAAGTCCAATCCATGACAATATAGCGGAAGGTCAAGTCCAGCACCAAACAGTTTTTTCTATTTTTTTTTTTGGCAGCTAACACAGATCAATGAACACAAAGTAAAAGAATTGGCCATAAAATCATACAGGCACATGATAATTCCTGCGAGACGGCCAAGGGTCAGCCTGCCGTGCAGCACGGGTGATTATTACTGTGCTTACACACAGATGGGCTAGAATTATAAAGGAAACCAATACATTGCCCCATTGGTGGTCATATCTGTACGTGGCCGCGCCACGTGGAAATATTCTATATAGGAATTTAGATGCAGTACATGGATGATGGAATTAAATCTCCGCACGGTTTCTATCCTCAGACCTGCAGAAAACCTCGTACCTTGTAGTAGACGGATGAGGGTGAGGTGACGACGGTAGGACAGAAGGAGGTCACACCGTGCGGCAGGATATTGCGAGCCACCAGAGAGATCCCTGATCCCGCTTCATCCGTTTCCTGGGAAAAATCCACACCGAACCCCCCTAAAAAGGAAGAAACACACAGAAAGGAAGGAAAATGGTGTCTGGAAAGTCATTACGTTCTGACTGCAACAGATAAAGCTGCTATCAGAAGAGCGAGAGCCGACCCCGTCCCAATATTTAGGGCTGTTCCCACTGTAATCTGTGCGGAATTAACTAGGATAGATGTATCCAAGAAAGTCCGCATTCACTGACAGCAACAGAGATCCCGAACATGCGAAGGGATTGCGAATTTACAAATTTGCGGAATTTTGCATTACACAATGATTTAAAGGGTTTTTGTGGCACCGCTCATTTCCGCATTGGGAGGTGAGCGCTGCCCGATCCCCGCTGATACTCGTGCATGCTTCCCTGTAGGCATCTGTAGATGTGTCGTCATCAGAGTCACTCACCTCCAATGTGAAAGTGAAGGCTTCCGGAATAACCCTTTAACATAAATTTTCGCCACAGGGCGCGTGCTGTACGGGGAGATGTGCTCGGTCCGTACCAAGTAGATCCCGGCCGTGCTAAACAGCCGGCATCTGCCGATGATAGCAGCGACCAGAGCCAGCTCCAGTCACAGCTGACTGTGGCATTTATAATATAGCAAGTGCGAAGAGCTGATGGATTAATGGGGCTGTCCACTACTCAGACAACCCCTTTTCAATCCCTATGTAAAATAACAACATCTAGTGGGATTGATTCTCCCGGAGATGGTGTGACATTTTTTTTTTGTCACGCAATCCCTGAGACCAATCAGCGTCATTCACTCACCCCGTCTTGGTACAAATCAAAAAGATTCAGAGAAAAGCGAGTATAAGTGTTATTACTTTACAGGGATTGAGTATTGGACACCCCCTTTATCAAAGCAATGGGGGGCGCTGCTGTCACCATGGTATGTCTGCTCTCACACAGAAACCATATATCGGGCACTGTATGGCATTCATATGGGATTTCCCTGTCCAAATCTGGCTCAAAATTTGCAGGTGCCACATTGTAGGTAAAAATGAAGACGTGGATAAAAAACGGATTCAGAATAGTAATCGCATAGGGAAAAATAAAATGTATGTCTGAATGTGGCTCTAAAGGGATGCCGAGCTGTAGAGCACCCGGCTGTACAGGGACAGAGCACTACACTGACACTGTGGCCCCTACAATAATAATTGGCCTATCCTAGCCTTAGAGGATCGGAATACCCCTTTAAGTATTACTTGGTCATCTCTCACAAAGCCCAGATTTTATAATCTTACTATGAGCCTTCTCCGCCATGTACATTAGCTAAGGAGAGCCTCATCTAGGCAGCAGTCTCTTACCATTGATCTGGAGGTCAATGAATCCGGGGGCAATGATTCTCCCCCGACAGTCCACCTGGACATCGGCTGCACCTTTCTCAACAAAGAAAAGTTTTTCGGGGTTAAGAATCTTCCCCTGTCGCACCCAGAGATCCTCCCTGTGAGAGAAGGGACAGATATCAGCCCAGGTGACCCGATCTAGTCCTGGTAGTACCCAAAGAGAAGAGAATATCACCTAATCCCTGTAGTAGCGAGGCCCAGCGCACCTCACGCCTCAGTAAGGTCGGGGTTATGCGGGGACTTAGCAAAGATAGCTGTATGCCGCCCACTGCTACAGGTGATGGAACCGCAGCAAGCAAGTCACAAAAATTCCCACTTCATGCAACTTGCTTGCTGATGCCTTGCGGGTGCGATGTAGCAACGGCATTAAGTGATCTATGGCCAAAGTAGCTATACGAATAGCTGCATGCGAAGGGCAAATACGCAACAAATTGCAGATTTTGCTGCAGATTCACCGCAGAGTTGCAGCAAGATCTGCGGGGATATTCCGCCATGTCTGGTCAGACATCCCCTTAGGTAGACAATGCAGATGAGAAATTTGATTTGCACTGGCCTGATACTGTGTCCAGTCCGCTCCTCCATGGCAGACGGCCTCCATTTCTGCAATCAGCATCTGGGGCCTAGGCCTCACACAACGTCATGGCGCCTACAGTGCCAAGAAAGACAGCCATGGAGGACCGGACTGCTCACCTCTAGCAGGGACTGATGTGAATAGGGACAAACTCTGTGCCATAAAATATACACAATCTGCTTTTTCCCTGCTACCCAAATTATCAATTGCCAGATTAAAGGAATTTTACATTTCCGTTGATTGAAGCCGACCAGCATCCTCATTTTTTAATACAGATTCTTTTTTAATAAAATACCCAGAAATCTGGCCACAGACCATAATATAGTGTCCATGGCGACAGAGAAATGATTACACCTAAAGCAGAGGAAAAGGGAGGAGTTTCCCCACAACATCCAATCAAATTAGGCCTCACATTTCGTTAAGGCGCAATTATAGATTAAAGCAACGTTCTGATTGGTTGCTAAGGGTTTGGTAAGCGTTCTGATTGGATGCTTCACTTTTGATTGGACAAGTTTTGAAAACCCGCCCCCTACATCAGTACAGCAACGCAGGTCACTCACCATTGTAGTTTATGGTCTCTGAGGATCCGGCAGTTCCTGAATTGGACGATGGGGGCGTCAGACACGGACTTATTGGAAGGCATCGCTGAGCGTCAATCTACCCGTCCGCGCCTCTGCCTCGTCTCCTTCCCTCATCCTCCTCCTACCCAGCCTTTCGCTCGTAGGAAGGGAAAAAAATACAAGCTGAGTCCGTCACGTGAGCGCTAGTCACATGACAGGACATCCGTGTTGCCGCCACGTGACCTGGGGCACCACCGCGGCCATCTTGAGAAGGTCAGATCAGCCATCTTGAGAAGGTCGCCCTGTTTCAGTTTATCCCTTTCAGTAGATTTACGTCTTGGGCAGGAGCAGGGAATATTCTGGGTTAATTATAATCTGCTCCTTCTTCATGTTTTCTAAAACTTTTAGTTATAAAATTGTGAAACCAACGCTGCTTTTATAGGTCTCTTGCCCACTGACGCCCCTTTATTTGGGCTAGACCATAGGAACGGTGATGGTTGGGTGGTCTTCTGTGGATTATGCACTTGGTTTATCTATATTGGGGGTTTTTATGTAAAAACTGCTCTGATTAACAGTAAACCAGAGCCACGGCCTTGGTATTATTAGCCGGATTTACACATGGCATCAGTTGGGTATCGCGGTGCTTTTTTCCCTAGACTTTATATATATATATATATATATATATATATATATATATATATAGTAATATAATAAATAATTCTATAGCTCCTCCCACTCTTACAGGCCACGCCTCTTCCTTGTCCCACTCCCACATGCACATTTGGATTCCGGCTAAGGACGCATCATGCCAACGGTAGACTCAAGACAGTTTCCAATCGCCTGTGGTAAAGGCTTCGCCATGTGCCTGAGGGGTTCGATGACTCCTCTAGACATCCAGGTCCCCCTTTTTTCCCTAGGAGATTCCTTTAAAGGGGTTGTCCGGTGATAACGTTGTAATTGGTAGGGGTCCGACCGCTGGGATCGCCATTTTATACCTGTTGGAATGGCGCAATTCGACCGACCCCCCCCCCCCCATTCATTCCCTATAGCAGCGATGCAGCCGTTTTTGCACACAAAAATATTATTTTTATATAATTTTTGGAAACAATAATTCTGTAATTTTTTTTTTGATTCACTGTGTGGCATAAAAGTCACCTTTTTTAGTTATATAAGTACAGCAATACTGAATTTATTTTGATTTTTTTTTTACACAGTAAATATACTTTAAAGAGTAACCGTCGTTTTGTTGTTTTTTTTTTCCCCATCAATCAATAGTGCACAATAAACGTAATATATCTTCCTTCTCCTCCTGGAACGATCATTTATTCTCAATCCTCAGGTGAATGTGTCTTTGGTGAATACAGATTTTCCCATTACTGAGATAGGTGACAGTTGGTGCTTGTAAAGTTCTATGTAGAACTGCTACCAGGTACAGAATGGGACTGAAATTCAGCCCTGGCATTTGCAATCACACAGGCCCATGTTGTCCCCGTCTCCAAGCAGCAGATGGGGATATATTACTAATATTACCCTGGATGGAGGAAAGGAAGATTACAAGACCAATATTTCTAATGATACCTGTGCCTGCTGGAGTAAGTGACGAAGTCAGCGACTTTGTGCGCCGTCACAATTGTTAACAGTATGTGGGTTTTGAGAACACCGATTCTGTTAACAACGTAGTAGTCAAGGCAGCCCACGACCAGACAGGCCCTTCTGGCATTTGTCAGAATTGCAAGATGGCCAGTCCGGCCCTGACTGCTACTATAGTTTCAGGAGAACTTGCAGCAGAATGTCTGTGTTCTTCTAGCTCCTCCATAGAATTTTATAAGCACCAACTGTCATCTCCTTTCAGTAAGGCCGGAGTCACACTGGCGACAAAATCGGACGACTGCAATGCGATGAATATCGTATTGCAGTCTGCCCTATGTTAATCTATGGAGCAGCTCCCAGTATCAGATTTTTTGTGGTCCGTTTTAAACGTCCGTGTGCAATCGCAGCATGCTGCGATTGTCACCGATTATCGGTCGACAATCGCCAATGCAAGTCTATGGGAGCGATGAAAAATCGGATTACAAACGGACCACACTGTGTGACTTGCGATGAAATCGCATCGGTGTCCTTTAGAAAAGCCGGCAATTCATCCCCGGCTATACTGTAAAATCACACTGACAGCTTTAATAAAGACTAGAAAGAATAGATATATACACATAGAACACATATATATATATATATACGTCATTGTGACATGTACATATACTTATAGTTCCTAGACTTCTACATACTGTAATAGCCGCTAATTCAATTGCCGGGTTTTGTGAAATCACAGAAGCCGACATGAAATGATACATTGTTTCCACACAGTTAACCATGTCATTTCATGTATTTTTATATATGTTTGAAACATACAATTACATGAGTGTATTTGTGCAAAATTTCAGACATGTAGGGGGTTAATTAAAGGTGTAATTTCGTTGAAAAAAAATGCGTGGGCTCCCGCTGTATTTTCTCCACCAGACAGACAAAGCAAAGCGAGTGGGGGCAGATAATAATAGCCTAGGGAGGGTACATTTTTTTGTGCCCCCCCTGGCTACTAACATCTGCCCCCAGACACCCCAGAAAGGGCAAATCTATAATTAGATTCGCCCTTTCTGGCACTTTGCCCGTCTATTCCCATTGCCCTGTAGCGGTGGCGAATGGGTTAATCTCACCTTACTGTCACCTTAGTATTGAAAGGTGACCTTAAGGCAGGTTAATAATTGATAGCTGTCAATTAGACAACTATCAATTATTAATCCTATTGAAGTAAATAAAAAAACACACACACTTTAAGAATAAATAATTTTGATGAAATAAAAACACATTTTTTTGACCATATTTTATTTTACACTTAATCCGTGCGAAGCCATTGATCTCCTAAAATAAAGAAAAAAAAATAAAACAACATTATTCTTACCTATTCCGCCGATCTGTCACATCCCACGCTGTAATCCTTCACAAAGGGTTAACTAGCTTTGAGCCAAGCAGTGCAAGTAATCCTGCATGCTCAGCTCAAAGCTCCTGAATGAATAAGTTCCTCTCCTGGCGACAGGAGAGGATGTGTTTCATGAATGAAGCTTAATTGATTGTGTCCACTTTCCCTTTAGGTCAGGTCACTACAGTTAAATTGGCAATAAATCAATTAAGCTCCATTCATGAATCTATTCCTCTACTTTCGCTGGGAGAGGAACTTATTCATTCATGGGGTTACAGCTAGGAGACAGAATTATCTCCCTGCTAACTGTAACCTCTTAACCCTTTCTGATGGATTACAGCGTGGGACCTGACTGTACATCGGATTGGTAAGTATAATTTTGCTTTTTTATTTTATTTTTATTACAGGAAATGGTTTTAGCAGGAAAATAAAATATGGTCAAAAACTGTGTGATTATTTAATTAAACTTATTTTTTATTAAACTGTGTGTGTTTGATTTTTCTTTCATACAATAGGATTAATAATTGATAGTTGTCTAATTGACAGCTATCAATTATTAACCTGCCTTAAGGTCACCTTTCAATACTAAGGTGACAGTAAGGTGAGATTAACCCATTCGCCACCGCTACAGGGCAATGGGAATAGACGGGCAAATTGCCAGAAAGGGCGAATCTAATTTTAGATTTGCCCTTTCTGGGGTGTCTGGGGGCAGATGTTAGTAGCCAGGGGGGGCACAAAAAAAATGTACCCTCCCTAGGCTGTTATTATCTGCCCCCACTCGCTTGCTTTGTCTGTCTGGTGGAGAAAATACAGCGGGAGCCCACGCATTTTTTTTCAACGAAATTACACCTTTAATTAACCCCTACATGTCTGAAATTTTGCACAAATACACTCATATAATTGTATGTTTCAAACATATATAAAAATACATGAAATGACATGGTTAAATGTGTGGAAACAATGTATCATTTCATGTCGGCTTCTGTGATTTCACTGAAGCCGGCAATTGAATTAGCGGCTATAACAGTATGTAGAAGTGTAAGAATTATAAATATATGTATATATATATATATGTCACAATGACATATATATATATATATGTGTGCTCTATGTGTATATATCTATTCTTTCTTTTGGCATTTAAATACTATTCTTTTGGATCCATTATATGTCAGTTTTGCAAGCCTGCGAGAAAATCTCGCAAGTCGGATGAAAATCGGATGTTACAAGGCACACACACATGCGACTAAATCGCATCTTTGAAGGAAAATCGGATGCCAGAAGGATGTGTGATGTTTTTATTTTGATCCGATTGTCGACCGTCTAAAACGGACCGATTTTTTGTGGTTGTGTGTGACTCCGGCCTAATTGGAAAATCTGTCCTCACTGACTACACATTTAATCCCTGAATCGAGAGAAAAAGATCAGTCCAGGAAGGGAGAGATGTGTATTTCTCTGATAAGATATACAGGTCCTTCTCAAAAAATTAGCATATAGTGCTAAATTTCATTATTTTCCATAATGTAATGATTACAATTAAACTTTCATATATTTTAGATTCATTACACGCCAACTGAAATTTGTCAGGTCTTTTATTGTTTTAATAATGATGATTTTGGCATACAACTCCTGATAACCCAAAAAACCTGTCTCAAAAAATTAACATATTTCAACCGTCCAATAAAATAAAAGTGTTTTTTAAAAACAAACAAAAAAACCATCAAATAATAAAGTTCAGTTATGCACTCAATACTTGGTCGGGAATCCTTTTGCAGAAATGACTGCTTCAATGCGGCGTGGCATGGAGGCAATCAGCCTGTGACACTGCTGAGGTGTTATGGAGGCCCAGGATGCTTCGATAGCGGCCTTAAGCTCATCCAGAGTGTTGGGTCTTGCGTCTCTCAACTTTCTCTTCACAATATCCCACAGATTCTCTATGGGGTTCAGGTCAGGAGAGTTGGCAGGCCAATTGAGCACAGTAATACCATGGTCAGTAAACCATTTACCAGTGGTTTTGGCACTGTGAGCAGGTGCCAGGTCGTGCTGAAAAATGAAATCTTCATCTCCATAAAGCATTTCAGCCGATGGAAGCATGAAGTGCTCCAAAATCTCCTGATAGCTAGCTGCATTGACCCTGCCCTTGATGAAACACAGTGGACCAACACCAGCAGCTGACATGGCACCCCACACCATCACTGACTGTGGGTACTTGACACTGGACTTCAGGCATTTTGGCATTTCCTTCTCCCCAGTCTTCCTCCAGACTCTGGCACCTTGATTTCCGAATGACATGCAAAATTTGCTTTCATCAGAAAAAAGTACTTGGGACCACTTAGCAACAGTCCAGTGCTGCTTCTCTGTAGCCCAGGTCAGGCGCTTCTGCCGCTGTTTATGGTTCAAAAGTGGCTTTACCTGGGGAATGCAGCACCTGTAGCCCATTTCCTGCACACGCCTGTGCACGGTGGCTCTGGATGTTTCTACACCAGACTCAGTCCACTGCTTCCTCAGGTCCCCCAAGGTCTGGAATCGGTCCTTCTCCACAATCTTCCTCAGGGTCCGGTCACCTCTTCTCGTTGTACAGCGTTTTCTGCCACATTGTTTCCTTCCAACAGACTTCCCATTGAGGTGCCTTGATACAGCACTCTGGGAACAGCCTATTTGTTGAGAAATTTCTTTCTGGGTCTTACCCTCTTGCTTGAGGGTGTCAATGATGGCCTTCTTGACATCAGTCAGGTCGCTAGTCTTACCCATGATGGGGGTTTTGAGTAATGAACCAGGCAGGGAGTTTTTAAAAGCCTCAGGAATCTTTTGCATGTGTTTAGAGTTAATTACTTGATTCAGAAGATTAGGGTAATAGGTCGTTTAGAGAACCTTTTCTTGATATGCTAATTTTTTGAGACAGGTTTTTTGGGTTATCAGGAGTTGTATGCCAAAATCATCAGTATTAAAACAATAAAAGACCTGACAAATTTCAGTTGGTGTGTAATGAATCTAAAATATATGAAAGTTTAATTGTAATCATTACATTATGGAAAATAATGAAATTTAGCACTATATGCTAATTTTTTGAGAAGGACCTGTATTACACAGTTGCTTATTTTCACGTGTACTATTGATTTATGAAATAAACATTAAATCGACTTATTCTGTAAACTATAATAATTTCTTCCTGTTATTATATTTGGAGAACTTTTCTGTCGACGGAGCAATTCAGCGCCGGGGCTCAGTGGTTAGAGTTGGTGCGGTGCATTATTGGGGTCCGGAGGTCAGCGAAGGGCAAGGTCTGCATGGAGTTTGCATGCTTGCCAGCACTCGGACCGGAGCGTTCAGCTGCACAGAAATACATGCAGCCGCACACTCCGGTCCCAAGTATTGAGGTGCGAGACTCGGGCAGGTTTCTCGCAAGTGTGACCCCGGCCTAAGGGACAGAACCGGACTAGTTTTGCCTTTGATGGTGGGCCCAGGCCGGCTCTACCCAGCACCGCTACAGATGATTGACAGGTCTCTCCTTCACCTATACACACCGATCAATCACCTGCAGCAGCGCTAAGATCTCAACGGACTAGTGTTTTCTCTACATGATTCCAAACTGGATCTTTAAAGTATGTTTTCTCTGAAACGCCATCAGAAAATATACCTGGCATCACTCATGCTGCTGACTGATCGTCCGACTGGTGTCCTTTGAGATAGTTATAAGACGGTACTAACAAAATGGGAGCTCGGCCCACTATAGAGACTGCACATATAAGCCCCTCCATGAGAAATAACCGGAAATCCATGTGCCTCTTATGTGGAGTAAAATTTTAAGCTCCACCTGATGTGGTCACACTGAACCCCTCACTTTGGCAATGCCAAAAATTAATTTTGTCCATACGATAAAACTGGGCTTGTAGTGAGTCAGCGAACCAGTACGGGGCAGCTCTTGAGCATCTGGCCACAGCTCGCTCTAAAATAGTCTATATTTAACCGAATTATCTTCCAGACTTGTTGTGATTGGGTTTAATTGGGGGGTGAGCGCCTTTCGTTTGTTCATAAATTAGTCTCTGGCTGTGGATTTAACTATAGGAGAATGTGGCGCTAATAAAAAAAAGTGTCTGAAGGCAGCAGCAGCAACTGACCACGGATGGTGACCGCTGCCATATACACATCCAGATACTTATATACACACACCGTGATAACTGCATCACCTGTGCAATACAAAGCAAATCCTGAAACCATGACCTGTTGGTGGGCCTTGAGGACTGGAGCTGGGGAACACTGCTTTTTTACCTTACCTCTGCTCACAGGTCTAACAATCTTTTTATCTGGAAAACTCTTGATTTTTTTTTTTTTTTTACAGACCTGGCCCATCATGTTTGTGTCTGTCCTTCAGAGCTGCACTCTCTGATGAGTCATGGATAGTGAGCAGTCTTGTGACTAACAATACCTGGAAGTTGGACTGGAAACACAAGTTCCAAGGCGAGCCGGAGGCTTGTAATCATGCAAACCTAAGGAAATATTGTTTTTCTAAGGGTGTGTGGAAATCACTGTATTACACCTTGTGCACATTTTACTTTGGGCGCATGCGATATATCACACACTACGTCTTGCTGGGACACTATAGGAAAGCAGTTTGTGGCACATTCCTGAAAAATCTGGGAGATTTGCAGCACATTCACCCAGGGCAAAAAAAAAAAAAATTAAAAAAAATCTTATCCATACTGGACAAAGATTTGAAGGACAATCAGCTATTGAATAAGGCTATATACACACATTTTTTTTTGTTTTGTTTTTCTGCAGCCAAAACCTCTCTTGGCAGGAAGAACTCAGGTTTTGGTACGTTTTTGCAGCTTTTTATTTTATGTGCAAATTACATGGATGTTGTGTACAATACACATTTAGTAGCATTAGTTTTATTCAACAGAAATGCATTTTTGAACTCATTGCTTAAAAAAAAAAAAAAAAAAAAAAAAGCAAAACCGCTGAAAGAATTGATATGCTGCAGCTCTCAAAGTAATGAAAAAGACACTTCTGACATCTCAGCTTTTGTAGGTACTGTAAAATGTAGCTTTTCTGCATGAAAACAAAATGCTGTGTGAACATAGCCTAATGCCATTACTGCTTGGTGTAGGGATCGATAAAGCATTCCATCATGTGCTATTAATTTGGCTCACGTTTATGGCTTAGCATACCAGGTACTGGACACATGTAACCGGCCTCACTTTTCCACTAGTTGTCAAAATGTTATGTGAAGGCCTTAAAGGGAACTGGTCATCCAGTTTCCTGTTGTTAATTTCCTGCCAACATTATTTCCTTCCCAATAAGGATCCTAAAAATCGTTCCTTGAACCCAAAATGATCTTTATTCCCTGGTATTTGCTCATTCAGGCCAAGTACCATCAGAGGTGAGTCGGGGAGCATGGATCATTAGGTCATTCCTAATTAGGAACCTAATAAATTTGCAATTTATTAATTGTAAACTTGATGGAAGCAGCCTGTCAATACAAAATGACTGTTCAAACCAAGCACAGGCACCTGGTGCAGCCAAACAGTGCTCTGGTAGTTCTCCATCTAACCTTGCCTCCTTTGATAAGATAGTTCTGGCTTTACAGGAGGCAGGGAGGAGAAAGAGAAGGGCAGGTGCACTGACCTGTTTGGCAACTACAAGGCTACACCAATCATCAGTGCTTAGTTTGAACAGTTTGTGTCGATCTTCTCTTCAGAAGATTTTCGACGTCATCAAAATCAGATTGGTGGGGATCTGACACTCCATCCCCGCTGATCAGCTGTTTGACGGAGACAAAGTGTCTGTAAGCGCTGCAGCCTTTTCAACATTCACATTACTCTACCTGCACACTGTCTACAAGTGAAGGCATTGTTTGGCCACACCAATGGTAGGCCGACCACATGTACCTGAGCACTCATTTTTGTGCTGACAGACTCCCTCCGCATTTTGGTGGTTGCCGCTTAGATCATAGCAGGGTTGTAAACTTCCTTCACACTTTGGCTCCTGACCTCTTTGCACACAATAGGGTTTTCAGAGACATAAGATTTTGTTTTACTTCAGTTTGCAAAACATACAAATACATAACGGTCAGGATGAATGCTGCTGAGGATGTTCCTGGATCAAGGGACTGGTGCTGAAATCACATCACCAGCATTCATAATTACAAGTACAGTAGATTTTTGTTAATTATACAAAACTTTGTGGTTGGAGAACCCACTGGTCTAGACTTTTATTGGCATGTACCCTAGCTTGCATGGAGAAGTTAAATATTGCAGGTTTTCTTTTTTTCTTACTGTGTGCATACATCAGGACTAGATAAAATATTTATATAGGAAGTGTCAAATGTTTACATGCTGCAAGTAGAGTGCTGGACCTGTCACAACTCCCATGAAATAAAAGTCCCATGCACAGTGGGAAGATGGTGGTACAGCTCATCCAAGTCTCTACAGCAAACAATGGGAAAATGAGCACTATTACGGTGTGGTTCCACGTTCCGGAACCGATGCGCTTTGGACGGAGCGGAAATCCTGCTCCGCCCAAAGCCCCACCCCCTTCTGAACACACAGTGAATCCAGATGTGTTCATTGAACACATCCAGAATCACCGCAGCCCTACATAGGATTGTTATTTACCTTGCGGCAACAGAGCGTCACCAAAAGGTAGACATGCTGAGATCTGTACGCGCCGCATGTCCGTTTACGCAGGTCTGACACCTGCGTCTTTTAACGCATAGTCGAGACATGATTTCATGAAATCCCCTCCACTGTGCTGTAACATCTGGACGCTGCATGTTTGATGCTGCGGTTGTACACAGCATCAAACACGCAGCGTTTCCTAACTGTGGAAATATACCCTTAAAGAGACTCTCTTGAAAGAGGCAGCTGTGTGTAGGAAGATGTGCTCTCAGCAGAGCATCAAAGTACTGGCGATTCCAAGGGTGATGAGAGAAGAGGACGCTCACACTTCTGTTCACCTCATGTATCCAATCTAATACTGGAGGTACCAGGGTGCTGAGGTAAGAAGAGGCTGCTCACACTGCTGTCCACCAGCATATGTTATAGCCAGTTCATAGCAGCAGTACTTCCTTCTGCACAGGCTTCTATCCTAACATTTTGTGATAGGTTGCCAGTGAATCAAGATTGCTGTGTGAATTCTTTAGAGATACCTCCCTATTCAGAACTCCTGCACTTTAGCAATAAAACAGCGACATATGTTGAGATATGTCAGATACCTAAAAAGCTTTAATTGGTAGAGAACCCTAGTGGCAAAGATACTATATGCATTACAGCAAGCACATGATCAGCCAGTGGAGAATGCATTGAGTATACTGTAATCCAACTTTCTTGATAGAGTCAAATAGAAGAACTCCATAAACTGATCTAGAGCAACCATGACATTTCTCTTCCATTGATGTAAATTACCGTGTTGTAAGCTAGCAGCTTCTTGCCTTTAATAGTCATAAGTCAATGAACATAAAGTCTGCACTACAGAATAGGATGAAACTTGATCTCTAGTAACAGACCATTATGCAGTATTTTTGCTGTTTAATAACTCTCACTGCAATACTTGCCTTTACACAGCAGAAACCATTACAATGCAATACAATATTAAAGAAAACCTGTAGTATTAGTGGGGAGATACATGAGACTTTACTTTTTCTTAACTGCAGCTGAAAATTGAAATAAAAAAACCTCTTCATCCTCCCCAGGATCCACTCCACTGTTGCTACCAGCCTCTGGCACTGCTGTCACTATAGCCGATGGCAGAGATGAGTGAACGTGCTCTGATAAGGTGCTTGCCAAGCATACTCGGGTGCAACAGCATCTTCAGTGTGCACATATATATATTCAAGTCGCTGCAGCTACAAGTCTCGTTGCTGTTCAACAGCTGCAACACATGTAAGGATTGCCTATCAAGCAGTCTCCACATGTGTTGCAGTTTTCGAGTAGCCACGATACATGCAGCTACAGCAACTCATAGTATTTGAGCAAACCAAAGCCACTTGGTTAGTGTTACCCAAGCATGCTCAGGTGCTGAGCATGTTTGCTCACCTCAAACATTACTGAGCTCACTGCCTGCAGTGATATTGATGCAACAGATGGCTCAGAGTAGATTGAGTCATCAACTCAGGCAGAGCTCTATAGACTGAAGTACTATTGATGCCACTTAAAATGAACCTGCAGCCAGGGAAAGCCTGTCTAACTTTCTAGTATATTGTTAGGATATGCCATTACTTTATGGCACAAGATCCTGAGAACGAAGTGAGCTCTGATGTAGCAGAGTCCACAGTAGTACAGGTGCCAACATCATGCAGTATAAACAGGTCACCGACTCTATTCTTAGGATCAGGGGTAATCTCAGGTCAAACCCCATCAGTGACAAGATGGCATTGCAGCAAACATTAGTTTTTTGGTCATCTAGCTTTATAAATCAATGTTTGTTATTTTCATGCATTTATCCTCTACCCTGGGAGCAGTGAATAAAATGACAGCTTTCGTGTATCGAGATGTTTTATTTGGAAATGTGTCACTGATGCCCAGCAGCATTTGCATCTGTACCATACGTCAATGTTTTGCTTTAAAATATTATTCTGGTCACCAGTTAACACGGACGGGAATCATTTTTTTCTTCTTGTATTAAAACAAAAAAACTAGAACAAAATATATATATTAGACCTCACTCCAATGTCAGAACATTACAGCAATCTTGAACCAAATTACATCCAGGGAATTCTCAGCACTTACAAGGAAACCCCACACAGATATACAGCTAAAGATTAAATATATATATGCAGCAAAGGGAAAGGGGGCTGGGAAAAGTTACAAGAGGAAAGAAACAGCTGGCTCTCATCTTAAAGTATGAACAATGAAGATTCTTGTATTTATAAATAAAACATTGAATGAAGTTGGGAAATTACAGTCTAGATCATTTATACATTATACTTCTGTTAGGAAACATCCAGAGTCAATATGGTAGGCAAGGAAAAAAAAAAAAAAAAAAAGAAAAAACACTGCACGCAGAAGGGGTGGTTGTTGGGTGAGGATTGTGGAAGTGATGCCTGCTTCCAGCCCACAACACTGGCATCAGGACCCCATATTGCCCTGAAGTCCTCTTGATGAATATAGCTAGAAGGTTACACACAACAGTCACTAACTTACAATTGCGCAGTTACAGGATAGAGAAGGGAGGAGAAACTACTGAATCAGGGGCAGGTGAAGGATGACTGTACACATGAGATAAAACCATTATTTGTAAGTGGCGATTTTCTGGAACGTCAAGGAACGGGGTGGAAAATCATTTTTTTTTTTATTTTGTGGACAGAATCAGGGCCACGATGAGACCGTACAGACCCAAGACTTCAGCAAAAATGAGGATCAGGATCATGCCTACAAATAGCCGAGGTTGTTGTGCTGTACCCCGCACGCCTGCATCTCCAACAATGCCAATAGCAAACCCAGCAGCAAGACCGCTCAGTCCTACGCTCAAGCCGGCACCTAGTTGTAAGAAGCTCCTAAAAAAAGGGGAGGAAATAAAAAGGTTAGTGATCTTTAATTTATACAGCAAAAGTCAAATAAATGCAGAAATATGAGTGTGCATGACAGACCACCACAACTTGAAGAGTCTTCCCATTTTATAAATCAGTGGCATGCCTCTAGGACATGCCATCAGCTCATGATCAGTGCAGGTCTGACTTCCAGGCCACTTACTTGTATAATGTGATTGCTGATGTTAGAGAATTTGCAATAAGCACTGCAACTACCAGTCCATAAATGGCAATGATACCCGCCATGACCACAGGAATGATTGATTTCATGATCAGCTCAGGCCGCATGACAGACATTGCTGCAATCCCTGTGCCGCTCTTCGCTGTGCCATAGGCAGCTCCCAATGCTGTGAACAAAATAAAATACCATAAATTGGAGAACATAATGACACAAACATGCCAGGACAGCATTTACAGTTTAGATAAAAAGAAAATTTACAACAAGTCAGGTTATCCAGTATCCCAAGTGGGCACCAGTCATTGGTTGCAATAAGTGCTGGACACAGACGTTATAGTATAGATTCATTGAACTGTACTGACAGTGGTTATAAAAAAAAAAAAAAAAAAAAAAAAAAACAGCCATCATTTTCAAGAATGGCATTTAGTGGTGGACATCAATAACTTGTGTACCCATAACCCTGTCATTTCCCATCTAGACTGTAGCCAAATGCAACTACTTTATCACCTATTACTGCAAGCTCACATTTAGAAAATCTCCAGCATCCATAGTAATTATCATGACCTGAATGAAAACTTATCAATGACCTTAAGCTGCGAGGCAGAAATACTACAGAGTAACTTGAAAAGATGATGCACATGACAGCAATGTGACCACAATTATTTCACATGACCATACAGCAAGACCAGTCTCCACCTTCAGCATTGCACCAAATTTTTAAGATTACGCAATTGTAGAAATTAATGCTTCTGACCATAAGTGTATAGCACACAATATAACCACCAGGCTAGTTAATGCAGTGCACAAAATAAGACAACTTGTACCTAAATGAAACATTAAAAGAGGTCTGGAAAACAAGTTATCATCTATCAGTTTGATAAGCAATAGCTTATTGATCAGTGGTGGGGGTCAGTTTCTGGGACTTCCAGTGATCACCAGAGCAGGGAACTTGTATCCCTGTTGGAGCAGCAGTTACTAGCTCCCTATGGTGCTTATGAGCACTGAGCTCCAGCAGCCCCATAGACAACACAGCGATAGTCAGGAGACCAACCTGCTTTTCTGTTTTGTAACTGGGATGAAAGGTCTCCTCTGCTGATTGGTGTGTGTCCCAGTGTCCAGACCCCCACCGACCAGCTATCAGGGGTAACTTCACTTGGGAACCCCTTAACTACATTACATGTACACAGATTCTAGAGAGTGACAAACCATCTTTAATTTTGACCAATTTATAGAACCTAAATAATATCTGGAGGCCAGAAGGAAGGTCATCAAGTTTGGTTCCTTGTCATAAACCAGTAATGAAACCATTGTGTCAGCATCATTACAAGAATTGTATGCAGAGATTCCAGAGAAACAGGAACTGCTCACATTTACGTGATTTTGTGGAAACTCTGTAGCAGAGGTGTGTAGGTCCTGTACAAAGCATTCCTATATACAATTTTCTTTAGTTTGATTCATGCAGAAAAGCTCTATTCAGTCTGAAGACTATGCGGTCCAGTAGGTCAAAATACTAAGTAACTGACATTGCCATATGAGCCCTTGTATGGGTGGGATATCAAAACCACAGAATTGTCTCTGCTCCTTGTACAGGATAATGAGCTGCACCGAAGCATTTCCAAGTGGAAATTTTAGCTTCACAGCCAAGAATTAAGTTAGGCTACTTTCACACTTCAGGCTTTTTGAATCAGGCACGATCCGGCGTGTTTTTAAAAAAAAAAACTGGATCCGGTACCGGATGTGTTTTTTTTTAGCATTGACTTACATTAGCGCCGGAACGCGCCTGATGTCACTGCGTTGCATCCGTTTTTGTCCGGATCCATTGGAAATGTCCATTCCGGCAGCCGGACAAGACGCTTGCTGCAATGTTTTGTTTTCCGGAGCCACCTGATAGTGCCTGAATCGGCACTTCAGGCGGCCGGAAACAATGCAAACCTATGGCGCCGGCCAGTATTTTGACAAAATTTCCTGTGCAGATTCTGCATCTCTTGGCAGAATCCAAACGTTTTTGTGCAGATTTTCTTGCATTTTTTGGCCTGAGGTTTTTTCTTTTATAATGAAGTGGGTGTAGAAACGCTGCAGAATCAGCACAAAGAATTAACATGCTGCAGAAAAAAAAACCGCTGCGGAATCCATGCAGAATTTTCCACAGCATGTGCACAGCTATTTTTTTTCTCCATTGCTTTTCATTGTACTAAAACACTTGCGGATCTGCAGCGATTCCACAACAAATCCACAATGTGTGCACACAGCCTTAAAACATTATAAAGTCCATAGTGTTATACAGCAGCTTTATTTATACTTCATGGCAGCATAGAAACAAGCTGTCACTCCATAGCCAATGGTGGATTAAGATGTGGATTTCAGCCAGTCTGCTCTTTAGCAAGTGCTGATAATAGTGTCTCACAAGTTGTGCCTCATGTCTGCAGCACATGTCTGGACAGGGCCAAGAGTGGACAATACTTGTTTCTGCTATAAACAATATATCTGGAAGAACCTGAATTCTAAATGCACCATCATTTTCTCAACTTTGAGTCCAGAAGATCCCATATCATAGTTTGGCAGACATTTAAGGTCAGATTCACATCTGTTGCACCCAATTCATGTAGATCATAATACATGGAATGGCCACAGGTCTATGAATACAGACAGAAAGTTGTGAATTCAGCCTTGAGTACAAGACTAGTAAGGGAATCATACAGAAATTGTGCAAAAAGCATGTTCCTGGGAGAAAGGTGCATTAGATTATTAATAGTTGTACTAGCGGGACAATCTTTCATTTTAGATTTATTAGCTCAGGCCCATCTGAGGACTAGTTGCTGCAGAGTCTGGTGGACTCCACTGCCTGTGGATGAATAGATGGCAGGTCATACATAGATTTGTGAACTCCAGATAATGCCACAAAAAGGGGATGTTAGAACTTGTCAAATAGCAGCATTTTAATGTTGTCACATGAGCTATGGATCATAAGACAGGTTGATCACATAGATCTACAGTGTAAGGTATCGTTGTAAAAAAGCAACTGCCTGACCAGCAGTGAGACCAGATGCAGGTACCAGACCACGCTTTGCTTCTTTCTGTGATCAAACATGGGGTGAATGCAGCACCCCATTGAGCATGCTGGATTTGCAAGTGCACTTTAGTGTGTTTGTTACTGCCCCTTCTGTTACCAATCAGCAGTGTGTAAATGCATTAAAATACTTAGGCTAAGTTCACACGTTCAGGAATATTTGCGTGTTTTTCCACGGTAAAAACGTGAACAAAACGCAAGCATTAAGCATCCTATACATGTTAATGGATTCCGCATGTTTTGGCCACATGTTGCGGTTTTTTTCCGCGAAAAAAATAGCAACATGTTCATTAATTTTGCGTAATCACAGCAGAATCGCCACCATAGGAATGAACTGAACCGCTTACTTTCCGCATGTGGCTATGCGGAATGTAAGCGGTTCATGTGCGATGGTACCCAGGGTCTGGAGGAGAGGAGACTCTCCTCCAGGCCCTGGGTACCATATCCCTGGTAAAACAATAATTAAAATAAAAACTAGTGATATTCTAACCTTCCGGCGGCCCCCGCAGCCTTCCCGCCTCTCAGCGACGCTCCCGGCAACTCCCGTTCCCAGGAGTCCTTTGCGAGAATCACCCAGATGACGTAGCGGTCTTGCGAGATGCTACGTCATCGGGATGATTGTCGCAAAGGACGCCTGGGAACGCGATTGTCCGGGAGCATCGCTGAGAGGCGGGAAAGCTGCGGGGGCTGCCGGAAGGTGAGAATATCATTATTTATTATTTTTACATTAGATCTTTTTACTATTGATGCGGCATCAATAGTAAAAAGTTGGTCACACGTGTCAAACACTATGTTTCACTCGTGTGACCAACCTGTCAATCAGTTTTCCAAGCGATGCTACAGATCGCTAGGAAAACGCTAGCATTCTGCAAGCTAATTACGCTTGCAAAACGCTAGTTTCTGGTGGGAATACGCATACAAAAAAAGTACGTATTTCCCACGGCAGAGAAGTGCGGGATTGCCGCGGAAATTTCCGTGGCAATTCCGCAACGTGTGAACTTAGCCTTAATGTCTGGTCTGGAGACTCCCAGGATGCTTTAGTCATGCATCACATGACCACCACTCTGGGTTTCCAGCTCATGCCATGGACCATCAGGTTTACATTTATACAGGCATTACAGTATCAGACTCATTGAGAATTTCCAAGGCACAAAAGTCAAGTCAATTGTGGTCAAATGATACAGGCTGCATGGACATTAGCTGGAAACAAGACAGCAACCGGTAAGTATTTTAATTACTACAATTAAGACATTTTTAATAGCAACAGAGGAAGAAAAAATACCACATTAAGGACCTGATGGATAAGTGTCTATCTGGACATAAGGACAGAAGACAGCCTCCCTCTTTTAAATAGAAGTGCACACTTAGCTAATGGTCACATGTTTATAGAGGTCAGGTGAGCTGACAATTGGCCATAGCGCAACCATTTGTGCTGCAGTCCAAAATAAATACAGTGTCACGTGTATATCTTAACTTTGGATTTAGTGGGATTTTCTGATCTCAAAACATTTACCTTCAGCAAAGCCTTCACTATCAGATAGTGTCCACTCATTGTAGCTGATCTGCAGGGCTGCTGTCAGCCATGCTGGGTATCAGTTGTCCCATTCACTTAAGCCCCCATCTCACACAGCGATCTCACTAGCGAGATCGCTGCTGAGTCACTAGTTTTGTGACGCAACAGCATTCTCCCCTGCGATATCACTGCGTGTGACATTCAGCTGATCGCTGGTCTCCCGCTGGCCAGCACGCATCGCTGCGTGTGACAGGCGGGAGACCAGCGATCCGCTGGTAACCAAGGTACACAGCAGGTTTCCAGGCGCGGGGCTGTGCCTGGAAACCCGATGTGTACCTTGGATACCAGCACCCTGATGCAGGGAGCTGGTAACCACAGTACAGTCATGGCCAAAAGTTTTGAGAATGACACAAATATTATATTTTCACATGATCTGCTGCCCTCTGGTTTTTATGTGTGTTTGATAGATGTTTTAATCACAGACAGAAATATAATAATTGCAAACATATGAGTAACAAAAGCTTATATTGACAGTTAGAATGAGTTAATGCAGCAAGTCAATATTTGCAGTGTTGACCCTTCTTCTTCAGGACCTCTGCAATTCTCCCTGGCATGCTCTCAATCAACTTCTGGACCAAATCCTAACTGATAGCAGTCCATTCTTGCACAATCAATGCTTTCATTTTGTCAGAGTTTTTAGGTTTTTGTTTGTCCACCCGTCTCTTGATGATTGACTACAAGTTCTCAATGGGATTAAGATCTGGGGAGTTTCCAGGCCATGGACCCAAAATCTCTATGTTTTGTTCCCTGAGCCATTTAGTTATCACCTTTGCTTTATGGCAAGGTGCTCCATCATGCTGGAAAAGGCATTGTTGATCACCAAACTGCTCTTGGAGGGTTGGGAGAAGTTGCTCTTGGAGGACATTCTGGTACCATTCTTTATTCATGGCTGTGTTTTTAGGCAAGACTGTGAGAGCCGATTCCCTTGGCTGAGAAGCAACCCCACACATGAATGGTTTCAGGATGCTTAACAGTTGGCATGAGACAAGACTGGTGGTAGCTCTCACCTTGTCTTCTCCGAATGAGGCGTTTTCCTGATGTCCCAAACAATCGAAAAGGGGTTTCATCAGAGAAAATAACTTTACCCCAGTCCTCAGCAATCCACTGCCTGTACCTTTTGCAGAATATCAGTCTGTCTATGATGTTTTTTCTGGAGAGAAGTGGCTTCTTTGCTGCCCTCCTTGAGACCAGGCCTTGCTCCAAGAGTCTCCACCTCACATTGCGTGCAGATGCACTCACACCTGCCTGCTGCCATTCCTGAGCAAGCTCTGCACTGCTGGTAGCCCAATCCCACAGCTGAAACACTTTTAAGAGACGGTCCTGGCGCTTTCTGGTCTTTCTTGGGCACCCTGAAGCCTTTTTGGCAACAATGGAACCTCTCTCCTTGAAGTTCTTGATGATGCGATAGATTGTTGACTGAGGTGCAATCTTTCTAGCTGCGATACTCTTCCCTGTTAGGCCATTTTTGTGCATTGCAATGATGACTGCACGTGTTTCTTTAGAGATACCCATGGTTAACAGAAGAGAAACAATAATGCCAAGCACCAGCCCCCTTTTAAAGTGTCCAGTGGTGTCATTCTTACTTAATCATGACAGATTGATCTCCAGCCATGTCCTCATCAACACCCACACCTGTGTTAATGGAGCAATCACTGAAAGGAGGTTAGCTGGTCCTTTTAAGGCAGGGCTGCAATGATGTTGAAATGTGTTTTGGGGATAAAGTTCATTTTCTAGCCAAATATTGACTTTGCAAGTAATTGCTGTTAAGCTGATCACTCTTTATAACATTCTGGAGTATATGCAAATTGCCATTAGAAAAAGTGAAGCAGTAGACTTTGTAAAAATTTATATTTGTGTAATTCTCAAAACTTTTGGCCATGACTGTACACAGCAGGTTTCCAGGCACCACGCAGCGCCTGGAAACCTGATGTGTACCTTGGTTACCAGCTCCCTGCATCAGGGCACTGGTATCCAACGTACACTGCGGGTAACTAAGCGACGTTACCCGCAGTGTCGCTGTGCTGATCGCTGCCTGTTTGGCAGCTCAGCAGCGATCATGTAGCGACACCAGCGATCCTGACAAGTGCATATCGTTGTCAGGATCGCTGGTGTGTCGCTAGGTGAGATGGGGCCTTTAGACACATTTATGATCAACAGCAGTGAATGGGACAAGGCTAATACACAGCAGAGCAGCTACTAACTATGCTGCACAGGTAGAATGTGCAATGGAAACATTGAAAAGTCAGCAGATTAGGGGTATTGTGATTTGGACCCCTACTGAATATTGATAGATTACGACTCAAGAAAGCTCCTGGAAACAAAAGTTAAAGTATTAAAAAAAAACCATGTACCTGCTACTAAAACAGTGAGCAACCTCTCCAATACCATAATTATGAAAAAGTACAAACAAGGAGAGAATGGCTGAGGCAGAGCTTCTACAATGAAAGTCGTTCTAGTCCATTGCACTCCAATTCAGGAGTCATGTGAAAGCTGCAGATCATTCTGCAGAATAGCATTAGATCTTTTAAGTACTGACCAGATCATGTGCCAGACAACAATCTTTCATTATACCAAGTAGAATATTAAACTTTAGCAACTCTGTATTGCACCTGATGTAATGAGCCATTTGAAAACTGCACTGTACTCATGTAGATGGAAGATAAACCTCCAGAAGCTAAAGTTATTTGTCCTCGGTCATACAGCAAGTGGCTTTTTATCCCTGATATATGCTTGTCATTGCCAAGTGATGCAGTGCCACATCTGCACCAGTGGCAACTAACATTCCCCACTGGCAGATATTGGGCTCATTTTAATTTGAAGTGTATGCAGAGCCATTCTTGCCATCAAAAATGCCACAAGGCAGAACAGTGTCATGCAAGTGACAATGGCAAGCCAACATCAATGGAAAAGCACTGGAGCAATAGTAAATAACTGCCTGACACCACACATTACCAATTCAATGCTAGACATTGGAACATTTTTATTTTTGCACCAAAATCAAACTTTCCATCAACATTTGAGGGATGATTTCTTGAAGGAACACATGTACAGATATGGAGGCATAGCAAGTAGATGAAATTCTTCACCACCATAAGAGCATTCTTCTGAAAAAAAAAATACAGCAGGAGTCATGCCCCCAATGAATAGGCTTTAATTCTGTAGTAAAAAAAAAAAAAAAAAACCTCCTGATCACATTAGCACGACTTCTAGAATAAGGTGGCTCGCTCAAGGTACATTCAAGGTCATGAACTTCATTTTGATGCAGAAGAATACTAGAAGAAACCTGCTCAGCCCAAAACTTATTGACTAGCAGCAGATCCTGTTTTAAGTATCAACAAGTAGCTGTAGCCTCTGCCCTCAAACTTGGGAAGGACTCAAAGCATGTTTAGGTCATTTTGTCATATTTTATAAATCACAAAACACCATCAGAAATTAGGTCAGTCCTTGAAGTCAAGCACAGCCCAGTGGCTTTGGGGTGCTGGGTGTCCCGGGTTCAAATCCCACCAAGGACAACATCTGCAAGGAGTTTGCATGTTCTCCCCGTATGTGCATTTCCTCCAGGTTCTCCAGTTATCCTCGCACATGCTAAAGACATACTGAGAGGGAATTTAGATTAACATCTGAGCCCCACTGGTGACTAAAGAGCTGCAGAATATGATTGTGCTGTATACAGAAAGCATAATATGGACTAACTAAAGTCCTGGGTGCCTACTATTAGTGAGGAGTCAAACTTCCTTTTAATGTTTTATACACAATTTGTCATTTGATTCATGCTGCATTTGGCTGCACAATTGTAGCAGGTAAATTTTACTCTGAAATGCTATGGTGTTTCATAGAAAACTGTTTGAAGCGCCAATTCCTACAGGGGAACACCAGACTAGTCCAATATGGTTCCTAGCCAGATTCTGCCCTCTCCAGTTGATTGACAGCTCTTCCATGTGGTCATAGGTAGGAGCCCACCAACCAACTGTATTGGCCTAGTCGGGTCACCCCCCTGTAGTCCATGGCTGGCTTTTCAAACTACCTTTTCTCTGAAATGCTGCAGGATTTTAAAGTAAAATCTACTTGGATATAATAAATGTAATGACTGGTTTCCTTTTAAGCCTCTGAAAGTGTTATTTTAACCAATAGTCACTGGCAGGACAGCAACAGTACATGCTGCCCTACTGACCCAGCAGACAGATTTCCACTAGCAGTCACTCTGGCAAAAATCAATACTGCACATCAGTAATAAAGTTGGGTTAGACATTGAGACAGGAAAGAATATCTCTGCAGCCATATTAAATTTTACACCGACACTGAGCAACCTTCCCAATAAGGTACAACGTACAAGTTTAAAACCCTACTTTACCCTTCCATAGGTCCACCACCAAGCTTCCTTTGGAGCAAGATCACAGATTGGCTGCAGCACTGTCAACATGATGCCAACACTGCTGACCATTCCAGACCAGGGGCAGCAACAGAAACTCTGCACTGGACCAGGGGACGGTGCATAAAGTGACTGTGGTTTTTTTTTTTTTTTTTTTAGAAAAACTGCACCTGGAGAGGGGTTTTCCAAAACTAGAACACTCCTTTAACAGATAATTCCACATGACAAATTAAATCTGCTGAAAATAAAGCTTACCGGTAAATCTATTATGAGGTCAGATCAGTAGTTCTGTCAGAGGTCAAACACCAAGGCAGAGTTCCTGTTTGCAGCAAGATCCTTATTATTGGCACTCATCTGTCAATGTTTTAACAGTTTGAGGAAAAATGCCTGCTTTTGCAGGAAGCTTAAGGTACTGCCACACTAAGCTATCCCGCTAGCGATCTCGTTAGCGTTGCATACTAATGAGATCGCTAGCGGGATTGTTTCTATATCGCTAAATGCTGCCGCATTTAGCGATATAGTTAACGACGCTATCGCCGTTAGCGATCTTCTTAACGACTTTAGCGGTACAAAAGTACCGCTAAAATCGCTAAGAAAAGGTGCCACACAGCGATTAGATACTTACCCAGCGGGAGCGCCAGCGATGAAATAGGGTCCGGAACGATTCCAGCGACGAGCGAGATCACAGCAGGAAGCTCGTCGCTGGAAGCTGCCGCACTGAACAATATCGCTAACGGGATCGCTAAATAGTGACGTTTTTTAGCGATCCCGTTAGCGATATTGTTTAGTGTGGCATACCCTTAAGTGTTCACTGCTGTGTGAATGACTGCAAGGTTATAGTACAATTTACAAACCAACTTGTTAAATACCCAAACATAGGTATCAAGATAAAGAGCTACAAGCCCAGCATACCAAGTCTGAATAGAATCTACCCTGAACTCCTGCTATACAAACACCTCAAGTGTTATTTTACCAAACCTTATCTACCTCACAATAGGACAACACAAATTAGCAATGTGGATTAAAAATAGTGGATTTGCCTTAAGGCTGGGTCTCACATAGCAATACACCAGCGATCCCGACAATGATCAGGATCGCTGGTGTATCGCTACATTATCGCTGCCAAACAGGCAGCGATCAGTACAAGCGACACTGCGGGTAACATCGCTTAGTTACCCGCAGTGTGCCTTGGATACCAGCACCCTGATGCAGGGAGTAGGTAACCAAGGTACACATCGGGTTTCCAGGCGCTGCGCGGTGCCTGGAAACCCACTGTGTACCTTGGTTACCAGCTCCCTGCTTCAGGGAGCTGGTATCCAAGGTACACAGCGGGTTTCTAGGCACAGCCCCGCGCCTGGAAACCCGCTGTGTACCTTGGTTACCAGCGGTTCGCTGGTCTCCCGCCTGTCACACGCAGCGATGCGTGCCTGTCAGCAGGAGACCAGCGATCAAAAAAATGTCCTGGCCTTTCAGCGACGATCAGCGATACCCGGCAGGGGGGGTGATCGTCGCTGAATGTCACACACAGCGATATCGCTGGTGAGCTCGCTGCTGCGTCACAAAACTAGTGACTCAGCAGCGATCTCGCTATGTGAGACGGGGGCTTTAAGGTCTCACTTCTGAAAGGTGGCATATGACCACACATCAACCATAGGCTAAAGTCCCCCATACACATTAATCTAGTGTCATACAGACCACATAGTGAAGGTTTGGCCAATACTAGTGTATATGTGAGCAGTCAAACTGATTGTCAGAGGATGCCGCCAATTCAACATGACTGAGACGGCCAATCACTTTGCTCTCCAGGAGATCGTTAGATTTGTCAGTGGGGGGTTTTCTCATGGAAAGCACAGTAATGCAGGGCCAAGTGCTCCTGCATATGGGAGATGACAGCTGCATGCCAAAATGTTGTTTGTCCAACTGCCATCTAATATGCATGTCCTTAAATTCCCAATATAGGGGCTCCCACACACAGAGCCAAATCAGTAGATATTGGTGGGTTTGGCCAACATTTAGTGCTGTAGATTATTCTCCAGTATTTTGAATTATGCAAATTAAATTAATTGCCCTTTTTCATTGTATTTGAGTGCATTTACACGCATTTGTTTGTTATGTCAGGTTTCAAATAAAACTGCTTTGTTGTTGGAAGCTTCCCATTACGTGGCTTTTATCAAACTGCAGATTGCATGAGTTTAGTTTCTGCAGCAGAAATGTGGGTTTTCTATCTGCCGATTCCCTTGTCTGAGTTAAAGTCTATAGGAAAAATCCACAAAAAACATTTACACACGTCACACCTCCTGAGGAAGTTTCGACGAAACGTGCGTTGGGGTGGAGGGGAAGGCTGCCAAACCTCGCATTAACACATTGGACTTTAAGTGGATCTCCACCTGTATAGGTGATCTAAAATACCTTTCTACTTATTTATTAATGTATACTACAGTGTGATTTGGCAACTCCAACAGCTAGCTGTGTGGATACATATGATTAGGCCCTTGTACCTTTTCTCCACATAGGTGGGTTTCAATGGTTTTGGAGGCTCTTACAGCGATATATTTTTATTGGAACTTGGTTACCTACCGTATATGGGTTGTTAGCCTTAGTTTACTTGGACTTTCACTGTTATTTGGTCCCTTTTTCCAATATGGGTGTTACACATTGTTTACATGCGGTATACTGGCATTCCTTTCCCTCTTTTTAGAGGCATCTCATGTACTATTATATTTTAATTGGTTCATTTACTTTTAATGCTTGTTACTAAAAAGTATTTTTAAACGAACATAATTGTATAAGTGGTTTGGTATGTGTCCTAGAGTGCACTAATTTTCTAGTTCATACTGGTCGATTTGTTGGTAACCAGGATATCCTGAAAAGGGAACAATCCCTTCAGCACATGCAGCAGTTTTCAGGTTGCCTGCCATCTTTGTCTATAGAATGGGAAAGGTTTGTGCTCATTTCCCAGCAAACTTTTTCTTGAAATTGAAAAAACCTCAGTTTACACAGAGACCAGACAATGTCACTATTCCCAATTGGTTCTCCATTGTTAGGATACTGGAACATTTGAAAAAGTGTTTACCTCCTTTAACCCCTTACTGCCATTGGACGTACTATTCCGTCCATGGTACCTGGGCCCGTATGACCATGGACGGGATAGTACGTCTCGTGCGATCGGCTGCGCTCCCGGGGGGAGCGCAGCCGATCGCGGCCGGGTGTCAGCTGATTATCACAGCTGACACCCATGACTGTGTGTCAGGAGCGGTCACGGACCGCTCCCGGCACATTAACCCCTTGCACACTGTGATCAAACATGATCGCGGTATACTGGGGGCACAGGGGAGGATCGCGCAGGGTGGGGGCTCCCTGCGCGCCCCCCTGAGACCCTCAGAGCAACGCGATGTGATCGCGCTGTTCTGAGGGCTTCCTCCCTCCCAGGACCCGGATCCAAGATGGCGCCGGGGTCCTGGAGGGAGGCGCCTACCTCAGTGCCTGCCGAGAGCAGGCACTGAGAAGCCTGCTGCACTGCCTGAGCGATCGCTGGTGTGACAGAGTGCTGTGCACACTGTCACACCAGCGATCTGATAAAATACAGTGATGTCCCACCCTGGGACAAAGTAAAAAAGTTAAAAAAATAAAAAAACATGTTTTTAAAAAAAAATCCAAAATAAATAAAAAAAAAAAAAATATATATATATATATATATATATATATATATATATATATATATATATATATTATATATATATATATATATATATATATTCCCCAATAAATTCACTTCTTCCTGTAAATAAAAAAAACAAAGCAATAAAAGTACACATATTTGGTATCGCCGCGCCCGTAACGACCCCCCCCTATAAAATTGTCCCACTAGTTAACCCCTTTAGTGAACCCCTTAAAAAAAAAAAAAACGAAGCAAAAAAGCAATGCTTTATCATCATACCGCCGAACAAAAAGTGGAATAACACGCGATCAAAAAGACAGATATTAAAAAACATGGTACCGCTGAAAACGTCATCTTGTCCCGCAAAAAAACGAGCCGTCATACAGCATCATCAGCGAAAAAATAAAAAAGTTATAGCTCGCAGAATAAAGCGATGCAAAAATAATTATTTTTTATATAAAATTGTTTTTATTCTATAAAAGCGCCAAAGCATGAAAAAATGATATAAATGAGGTATCGCCATAATCGTACTGACCCGAAGAATAAAACTGCTTTATCAATTTTACCACACGCGGAACGGTATAAACGCCTCCCCCAAAAGAAATTCATGAATTGCTGATTCTAACCTCTCAAAAATCGAAATAAAAAGCGATCAAAAAACGTCACGTGCTCAAAAATGGTACCAATAAAAACGTCAACTCGTCCCGCAAAAAATAAGACCTCACATGACTGTGGGCCAAAATATGCAAAAATTATAGCTCTCAAAATGTGATGATGCAAAAACTATTTTTGCAATAAAAAGCGTCTTTTAGCGTGACAGTTGCCAATCATAAAAACCCGCTATAAATAGTAAATCAAACCCCCCTTTATCACCCCCTTAGTAAGGGAAAAATAATAAAATTAAAAAAAAGTATTTATTTCCATTTTCCCATTAGGGTTAGGGTTGCGGCTAAAGTTAGGGTTAGGGTTGGCGCTAAAGTTAGGGTTAGGATTAGGGGTGTGTTAGGGTTAGGTTTGTGGTTAGGGTTGGGACTAGGGTTAGGGGTGTGTTGGGGTTAGGGCTGGAGTTAGAATTGGGGGGTTTCCACTGTTTAGGCACATCAGGGGCTCTCCAAATGTGACATGGCGTCTGATCTCAATTCCAGCCAATTCTGCGTTGAAAAAGTCAAACGGTGCTCCTTCACTTCTCAGCTCTGCCATGCGTCCAAACAGTAGTTTATCCCCACATATGGGGTATCAGCGTACTCTGGACCCCAAGAGTTATTGTGCAATTTGTCCTATTTCTTCTGTTACCCTTGGGAAAATAAAAAACTGGGGGCGAAAATATCATTTTTGTACAAAAAAAAATATTTTTTTGTTTTTACGGCTGTACATTATAAACTTCTTGTGAAGCACTTGGGGCTTCATAGCGCTCACCACACATCTAGATAAGTTCCTTGTGGGGTCTATTTTCCAAAATGGGGTCACTTGTTGGGGATTTCCACTGTTTAGGCGCATCAGGGGCTCTCCAAATGCGACATGACGCCCCCAGACCATTCCATCAAAGTCTGCAATCCAAAACGTCACTACTTCCCTTCCGAGCCCCAACGTGTACCCATACAGTAGTTTTCTCCCACATATTGGATATCAGCATACTCAGGACAAATTGGACAACAACTTTTGGGGTCCAATTTCTCCTGTTACCCTTGTGAAAATAAAATATTGGGGGCGAAAAAATCTTGTAAAAAAAAAAAAGGATTTTTTATTTTACAGCTGTACGTTATAAACTTTAGTGAAACACCTGGGGGTTAAAAGTTCTCACCACACATCTAGATAAGTTCCTTGAGGGGTCTAGTTTCCAAAATGGTGTCATTTATGGGGGTTTCCACTGTTTAGGCAGATCAGGAGCTCTCCAAACACGACATGGCGTCCAGCCAATTCTGCGTTGAAAAAGTTAGTCGGCGCTCCTTCCCTTCCAAACTCTGCCATGCACCCAAACAGTGGTTTACCCCCACATATGGGGTATCAGCGCACTCAGGACAAATTGCACAATAACTTTTGGAGTCTTGTTACCCTTGGAAAAATAAAAATTGGGGTGAAAAGATCATTTTTGTGGAAAAAATATGATTTTTAAATTTTAAAGCTCTACATTATAAACTTGTGTGAAGCACTTGGGGGTTCAAATTGCTCACCAAAGATCTAGAAAAGTTCCTTAGGGGGTCTAGTTTCCCAAATGGGGTCATTTGTGGGGGGTTTCCACTGTTTAGGCACATCAGGGGCTCTCCAAATGCAACATGGCATCCAATCTCAATTCCAGCCAATTTTGGTTGGAAAAAGTCAAATGGTGCTCCTTCCATTCCGAGCTCTGCCGTGAGCCCAAACAGTGGTTCCCCCCCACATATGGGGTATCAGCGTACTCAGGACAAATTGGACAACAACTTACGTGGTCCAATTTCTCCTGTTACCCTTGGGAAAATAAAAAATTAGTGACTAAAAATAATTTTTGTGGGAAAAAAAATAGGATTTTTTATTTTCATGCCCGGGCATTATAAACTTGTGTGAAGCACTTGGGGGTTCAAAGTGCTCACCAAGGATCTAGATAAGTTCCTTAGGGGGTCTAGTTTCCAAAATGGGGTCACTTGTGGGGGGTTTCCACTATTTAGGCTCATCTGGGGCACTGCAAACGGAACATGACCCCCATCAACGTCTGCATTCCAAAACGTTACTACTTCCTTTCCAAGCCCTGCCGTGCACCCAAACAGTTCCCCCCCCCCACATATGGGGTATCAGCGTACTCAGGACAAATTGGACAACAACTTTTGGGGTCCAATTTCCTTGGGAAAATTCAAAAATTTGGGACTAAAAAATCATTTTTGTGGAAAATTGTTTTTTTTTTTTTTTTTTTTTCACTCCCAGGCATTATAAGCTTTTGTGAAACACTTGGGGGTTTAAAGTGCTCACAACAGATCTAGATAAGTACCTTAGGGGGTCTAGTTTCCAAAATGGTGTCACTTGTGGGGGTTTCCACTGTTTAGGCGCATCAGGGGCTCTCCAAACACGACATGGCGTCCAATCTCAATTCCAGCCAATTTTAGTTTGAAAAAGTCAAACGGCGCTCCTTCCCTTACGAGCTCTGCCGTGTGCCCAAACAGTGGTTTTCCCCCACATATTGGGTATTGGCGTACTCAGGAGAAATTGCATAACAACCTTATCTGTCCATTTTCTCCTTTTACCCTTGTGAAAATAAAAAAAAAGTTTGTAAAAGATCATTTTTGTGGCTAAAAATTTAAATATTCATTTTTCCTTCCACGTTGCTTTAGTTCCTGTGAAGCACCTGAAGGGTTAATAATCTTCTTGAATGTGGTTTTGAGTACCTTGAGGGGTGCAGTTTTTAGAATGGTGTCACTTTTGGGTATTTTCTGCCATATAGACCCTCAAAGTGACTTCAAATGAGAGGTGGTCCCTAAAAAAAAAAATGGCTTTGTAAATTTTGTTGTAAAAATGAGAAATCGCTGGTCAACTTTTAACCCTTATAACTTCCTAACAAAAAAAAATTTTGGTTCCAAAATTGTGCTGATGTAAAGTAGACATGTGGGAAATGTTATTTCTTAACTATTTTGTGTGATATATTTCTCTGTTTTAAGGGAATAAAAATTCAAAGTTTGAAAATTGCAAAATTTTAAAAATTTTCGCCATATTTGCATTTTTTTCAAAAATAAATGCAAGTTATATCGAAGAAATTTTACTTCTAACGTGAAGTACAATATGTCACGAGAAAACAATCTCAGAATCGCGAAGATCCGTTGAAGCGTTCCAGAGTAATAACCTCATAAAGAGACAGTGGTCAGAATTGTAAAAATTGGCCCGGTCATTAACGTGCAAACCACCCTTGGGGGTGAAGGGGTTAAAACATTAACGCCTGTGAGCATCTATTAAATAGGTATGACACTTTAAAAATCCAACATTTACTGGTCACCAAAAAGGCCATGTTCTTTAAGTAAACTGTTAGTTATGGCTTGCAAAAAAAACAAAAACTAATCATTGGCATTCAGCCCACCCACTCTTCTAAACAGCATGCATTGCCATGGGCCACAACCACTATAGTCTACAAAATATTCAAGCCTTTTTGTCAACTAGTGTACATTTAAAAACCAGAGCAAGTGTTCTTAAATAAGCCCTGTTCAACACGTTGCCTGAAACACGTACAGATCAATGATATAACATGTCAAGTGGCCCTTTCCTCTCCCCTCAGCAGAGGCCATGCTGTTTTACACTGGAGAAGCCACAATTTAATCAGTTGTTGGGCAGTTCGTCCCATCAACGACCTGAGATCTGAGGCGGTAAACCCTGCGTGCCGAGAAGCAAAGGCACATCAGGTGCCATTTGACAGCACTGCAGAGGATGGCCTCTATAGCACAAGTTATCAAGGGCCAACCATGAATAAAGAGCTGAAAAGCTTGTATGGACAAAAATTATTCTCTTTTTCACAGCCAGGATGCCCTCACTTTTATTAGGGGCAAACATGTATTACCAGCACCCCACTTATGCTAATGGAGCCCACTATTAGCACACAAGACCAGCAGCTTGATGGTATCCAGTAGGAATGGATCTTGAAGCTACACATCATTCAGCCCTTATGTTGCACCGAGATCAGGCACTTGTCGTTTATGCAATGCCATACTAAACAGTACTGTAGCTTACGCAGGTTTCATTTCCCATTTTAGCCAACAAAAGTACACAATTGCATCAATAGTGTTGAAATTCAGTGTCTATAGATTGGTTAAGAAACGCTGAGGTGATGTTGCAGGCGCACGCTTAGTGAGGAATCTCATCATCCACATCAATTTGCAAAGTGTGAGCAGTATCTGGGGAAGGAGGGATGTGATCACCACCATCTGTCAGCACAGAGAACCTAGGATTTCTACCTTCCCTGATAACTAGCAGCAGATTCTACTGCAGATTAGGGCACAGCTAGGACCTGACCAGAAATGGATAGACAGTCTCCAACAATGCAGAGGAGGAAGAACCGGAGAAGACGCTGCTGATAATGCAACAACCCTCATGAAGGTCACATGCTGATACAGCCGCAGGAACGTATGCAAGAGCCAATATCCCACATGCTTGTAGGTCTAAAGAGTCACCATTTTGTGTTTTAGAGGACCAGTAAACAAGATGAAACCCTTGCCCTTGATTTGCCAATAACAGCTATACAACAGTGCAAAGGTCAGCAGTTCTAGGAACAGCACATATCCTCATGCATACATTGGTGATAAGTCACACACCAGGCCTCAATACATCAGCAGCTCAGGTCATGGTGACCACAGCCATTCTGTTCCAGATCAGCAGCCACAGAAACACTGAACTGCCCAGGCAGCAAGAGCCAATCTGCTACTACAGTCTTCTGTATATCAATACAAATACAGATAAAACGAGACTACCAGAAAACACTGGACCTTCAGTCGTCCTTTCCTGTCAAGAAATGTGAAAATTGCTGCCATTCGTCAAATACATCTGAGAATGCTAGACTTCAGCCAAGATGGCCACTACAGCAGCTCCTGTAGGCACATTCGTTCCCTCAACATGTAACTATCAGATATGCATCAAAGCAAAACTCATGCCAGAGTCTGGGAAAGCTGGGTTAGAAGTCTTGTGACAGCTATTGACAAGTAGAGCGCCAGAAACTGATAACTGCATAGATGGAGATGCAGTTTCAAGTGATTAAGGGATAGGTCCATTTAAGTATGGAGAGCATGCAAATTAACTGCTCTCAACGAGGATAAACATGAAAAAGCTTGTGAAAAAAATGTTTTTACCCCTTCATTGGTACAGATCAGGGTACGGTTAGCAACCAAGCTGTACGAGAGATGTAGAACCCCCAAGACTGCTACCTTTAGATGGGTGGTTACTTTTGTTTATATGTACTCCGCTGAAAATAAGAAAACTACTTTGTGCTACAGCTCCATGTACAGAATGTTACCAGGCCTAGCTTCATGGGAAAGTAGTATGCAAAAGCTCTTCTCCAGAAGGAAAGCACTCAAGTTAACAAACCAAACACATTTTAGAGACTTTGACTCGCAAACAAATCAGAAAGTGCCCAGCTCTATATAAAGGGCAAAATGACCCCCAAGAATGAAGTCTAGAGATTGGCGTCTGCCTAAAGCCAGTTACATCTCTGAAGCACAGATGCGGCTTGGATCAGAATGCCCAGGCGGCCACAGAGTCTCCAGCTACAGATATATTTGCCTACGAGACCGTTTGTTCAGGATAAGTCACAGCAGTCAGGCCTGGTATTCTAATCCACACTTCACAGAAGTGTAACCAAAATGCAGAGCAGGGTACCGATGAGCAGTATGGAAATTTAGCTCCTCTCCAAATGGAATACCTATTAACCAAAACAGTGTGCAGTCTGGTTGGGCATTATGGAGGTCTCACCCAGCGATACTATGTATTGCATATCACGGAGGTGCAAAAAGACCAAATCATCATCTATAGATGGGTATGTGTTTGGCTAATGAGAACCTGCCTTCTGGAGGAGATCCGGTCTGCATACACCTCTCCATTATTATTATTATTTATATAGCACCATTGATTCCATGGTGCTGTACATGAGAAGGGGTTACATACAAATTACAGATATCACTTACAGTAAACAAACTAACAATGACAGACTGATACAGAGGGGAGAGGACCCTGCCCTTTCGGGCTTACATTCTACAGGATGGGGGATGGAGACAGCAGGTTGGGGGTCTCCATGAAACCTTTCATTCAGGCAGAGGTCAGTTTTCCTTCCTGAAAAGTCAAACATTCTCATCTGTTTCTACAACAGTTTTGAAATCTAATAGGCCAAATAGTTTATGTTCTTAACTGAAGGCATAAAAAAATATTTTGTAAAGGCCATTAAGTTTAGCAGGAATCTAATATGAAAGCCATCAATTGTGCAGGCTTGATTTGTTTTTTATATGTGGGCCGACTTGCAGTGGTCATGGGCCGCACAATCGGCATACAGACATCAAACACTAGTCGGGTCAAAACTTAAAGGGGCTCATCTCTGGGGACTATTACTCAAATGTAAATAGGGCTAAAAACATCATTTTTGCAATGGGCTTCTTTGAAAAGCTCCATTACTTAGCATTTACAGGTTTTTGTGTCTGCCTATTAAATTTTGATGTGGTCAAATCAGCTCAGAAAGACAAAAAGGGTCACAATAAAGGAAAGCTCACTGCCAGATTCCGTTAACCCATTCTGCAGCAGAGCAACCCAAAGGCTACAGAAGGTGAACCGTGCAACATTTGTAGTGAAATCCAATAAGGGTGATTTTTAGCCCCAAATTAACAGGGAAGAAAAAAAATATCTATTCCTCAAGTCTCCATGTGCCATCTGGATTTCTTTGAAACCCAGTGCTAGACAGCTGCAATAGCTGTATTCTAGATACAGGGCTATATATAGGGAGGAGAAGCCATTTTCTTGCCCAGGAATCAATCTGATCAGTAAATATACACATTGTATCCCAGAATAATTAGTACATTTGCATTATTGCCCTATGAAGAGGACATCAGGAAATATATATTTAAGATTTGCAAAAAAAAAAAAAACCCGAATCCATTGCGATTTCCCCCACCCCAGTCCTGGTGACTAACATTGACCGACCCCTCCCCATCCAGCCATTCTTCCCTCTGCAGTCATGTGACCTCAGCAGCTGCTGGAATCACCCGAGTGACGTCACTGCCACCCCTCCCCCCAATAGTAGAGATCAATGATCGCCCCCTAAAGCCGATCAGATGAATGAGAAGAGGAAGAACCATGGGAACCACCCGAGGCGGTTCGGCTGCGAGGCCGGAAATAACCGAAGTGTGACCGGGGAAGGAGAGGATGGAAAAGATGGCAGGATGGAGCCGGTCACATGATAGAGCGATAAGGAGCGAACCCCCCCCGTGTAATACAGCGTTATAGCGGGGGGCTACGGCCCATCCACCCCAGAATACCCGGCCGCCATTACTGACAACGTTACACAAACATCTCACCGCTGAACACCATGGCAGACGAGGCGCCCATCACCGCGAAGAAGGCGGAGTACTCAGGAGAAGAGCCGGAGTCGGTTGACATGGCTGCGGCGGGTACGAGACGTCTCCTCAGACCGTGACAAGCCAAAAACAAAGGGGAGAAAACAGAGAAACCGAGGAGGGGGAAAGGGACGTGCTGGAGACACGGAGCTACGGGAGGAAGGAAGGAGGGGAGCGGGGCTGTCACCACAGACGCTGCGGCTCTCACACTGGAAGAGCTAAAGCGCCGCTCACTGCTCTAAATACCTCACCGCAGCACAAAATGGCGGCCGGCTGCGCGTCACGTGACGCGGCGCTTCCCAAGGCTCCTACTTTTTTTTTCCCTCGATCCCGCCCTTTGCCGGAACAAACCATTTGTCGACAGAGAAGGGGGGAAGTAAAATCTACAAACTTAAAAATTCAGACGATTCGTCCATTATAATGATAAAACTTTCTCTCGTTATGTTAGTTATTTTACAGCTGGATATTTTATGTAATAAACGAGTCCGTATTAGCGAGTTTTTATTATCGCTAGTGGTAGTAGTTGGTACGGTCCGAGCGGGGTGTAGCACTAGGTGCGTCAGTCAGCGCTCATTAGAATAGCGTCACGGTGTGAGGGAGAGCCGGTTCTGTCAGGGCTGGCTGTGGCCCAGTGATGTGAAAGGACGCTTTTTTCTGTCTTATTACAGAAAAAAATATTATTAGTTAGTTAAACTATAAAAGTGACAGGAATAAGTTAAATAAAGCAAGAAAAGCGAGTTTTGCGTCAGAGACAAGATGGGAGACACTATAGAATGGCAAAAGTCAGAAAGGACCATTGGGCTTCATTATAAATGGCCGTATTACACCTCCATAATATGTGCTGGCAGTAGTGTGATCGCACCGTGTCGCGGGTACACGGTGTGCGGAGGTTTTACCACCATAGGTACATGCCATCATATAAAAGATGAAAGACACCTCCATGATGCAATTTTCTTTCAAATGAAGGTCGCAGAAAAAATCTGCCTCATGTGAATCCGCCTTATGAGTCCGGCTACATTATAGGATCTTAGATGAAGTGTAAGGCCGGGGTCACACTTGCGAGAAACTGGCACGAGTCTCGCACCTTAATACCCGGCACTGCCCCCATCACTCGGGACCGGAGTGTGCGGCTGCATGTATTTCTATGTGCAAGTGTGACCCCGGCCTAAGGCTGATTATGGACCACGGTGTCCGGGGCCCGTCAGTATGATGACCCACGACAGTCTCATATATGATAGATGAGAACATCAACATACGCACCACTGCTTCATTCATTGTCTATAGGACTGCTGGAGACTTACCAGTAAAGCACATGTGCACAATATCTCTAATATTGTCTATAGGGCCGCTGGAGAGATACCAGTAACAGCACATGTGCACAATATCTCTAATATCGTCTAGTGTAGGCATCTGGAGAGATACCAGTACCATACATGTGCACAATATCTCAATTCATTGTCTATAGGGCCGCTGGAGAGATACCAGTACCATACATGTGCACAATATCTCCAATCGTTGTCTATAGGACTTCTGGAGAGATACCAGTACCGTACATGTGCACAATATCTCCAAGCATTGTCTATAGGACTTCTGGAGAGATACCAGTACCGGACTCGTGCACAATTTCTCCAATCATTGTCTATAGGACTGCTGAAGAGATACCAGTACCGTACGTGTGCACAATATCTCCAATCGTTGTCTGTAGGACTTCTGGAGAGATACCAGTACTGTACATGTGCACAATATCTCCAATCGTTGTCTGTAGGACTTCTGGAGAGATACCAATACTGTGTATGTGCACAATATCTCCGATTGCTGTCTACAGGACTTCTGGAGAGATACCAGTACCGTACATGTGCACGATATCTCAATTCATTGTCTATAGGGCTGCTGGAGAGATACCAGTACCATACATGTGCACAATTTCTCCAATCATTGTCTATAGGACTGCTGAAGAGATACCAGTACCGTACGTGTGCACAATATCTCCAATCGTTGTCTGTAGGACTTCTGGAGAGATACCAGTACCATACATGTGCACAATATCTCCAATCGTTGTCTGTAGGACTTCTGGAGAGATACCAATACCGTACATGTGCACAATATCTCCAATCGTTGTCTGTAGGACTTCTGGAGAGATACCAATACCGTACATGTGCACAATATCTCCAATCGCTGTCTACAGGACTTCTGGAGAGATAACAGTACCGTACATGTGCACGATATCTCAATTCATTGTCTATAGGGCTGCTGGAGAGATACCAGTACCATACATGTGCACAATTTCTCCAATCATTGTCTATAGGACTGCTGAAGAGATACCAGTACCGTACGTGTGCACAATATCTCCAATCGTCTGTAGGACTTCTGGAGAGATACCAGTACCGTACATGTGCACAATATCTCCATTCGTTGTCTACAGGACTTCCGGAGAGATACCAGTACAGCTCATGTGCACAATATCTCAGTTCATTATCTATAGGACTGCTGGAGAGATACCAGTACCGTACATGTGCACTTCCCCTAACGAAGCTGTGCAAGACACAGCGATACGCATGCGGTTGGTTCCCAGGCCTGTTGGGTGGCTGCTGTCCACTTCCGCCCCCACCTCTTCACACTTTATGATTCCCTGGGTATTCTCCTATTCATGTGACATATTTCCACTCACATGTAGGTATACTCCCGGGCATTTTGCTGGGGCATATTTGAGGTCACTTCCTCATGGGGTATACTTCTTGTCCATTGCTCTTTACAACATTGATGTGACCAGTCTATACATAGATTGGCTGGATCTAGTCATGATTATTCCCATTCATGCTTTTTAAATTCTGCCTAGGGCAATCTGGCTTCTTTCAAACCGCAATTGGCCCTGGATATGATCATAATACCATTCTAAGAGGTATTTTCTTCTTACTTGGTTGATAATTGGAGTTTTTGCCTTAAGGATATTTGTTACCATTTCTTTCACAGGTATGTGCAATTTGCATTTGACCTACAGTACAGACCAAAAGTTTGGACACACCTTCTCATTCAAAGATTTTTCTGTATTTTCATGACTATGAAAATTGTAGAATCACACTGAAGACATCAAAACTATGAATTAACAC
>JARQOD010000007.1:112523259-112604127 GCA_033576555.1 Oophaga sylvatica | reverse complement strand
GGTTCGATTGGCATTGCGGTTCGGTTCGGCGCCTCCTATCTTCTAGCGAAGCCGGCCCCTTCTTTGCATCCTGTCGCGGCTCCTGCGCAGGCGCACTGATCTGCCCTGATGAGGGCAGAGCAGAGTACTGCAGTGCGCAGGCGCCAGGAAAGGTCAGAGAGGTCCGGCACCTGCGCACTGCAGAACTCTGCTATGCCCTCACCTGGGCAGATCAGTGCGCCTGCGCAGGAGCCGCGACAGGATGCAAAGAAGGGGCCGGCTTCGCTAGAAGATGGGAGGTGCCGAACCGGACCGGACGCCTATCGGACCGGACCCAACGGCGGACCGCCCCTGGGTGAATATAATCTAACTCGTTTTTCTTCACTTTCAGGTGACATCAGGGGCTTATCTACAGCATTACAGAATGCTGTAGATAAGCCCCTGATGGCGGTGGTCGCATCTCATAGTCCAAAAATGGGTGACAGACTCCCTTTAATATTGGAAACTGTATCTGGCCACGTGCATTCTACACTGTTGATGTATAAATACGAATGCCACAATGATGTCACATGGATGTAAAATACGGACTCATGGATCACAATACAGATGAAAATTGTCCAAGTTTCTGGACAATTTTTCATGTGCTTTCCTGTTGTTTTATTATTATTATTATGTAACAATAGTTCTTAAGGTGTTTTTGTTGTACTATGTGGAGGGGCAATATAGGGGCATTATAACTACATCAGGAAGAATCATACTGTGTTTCTTGAAAGGAGTATTCTAGTCATTGGGGGCAATAAGGGGCGTCACTAGGAATTATTCACTGGTGCTGTTTCACCCTCACTCAGAAATATTTTTTTTATTGATGTGGAGCCCATTCTAGATTTTTCCTATGAGAATCCATGATTTCTATGTATGCCCCTGCCTCTTCCTCTACCTCCTACTATTATTAAAGGGTTGTCGTGGTTTGACTTTTCATTTTCCACAGCGCATGTACCGAACGCTGTTAGGATTCTCCAATGACAGCAGCAACGGGAGCTGAGTGATCTGCAAAAATGTTACAAATCCATCAGTTCTTATGGCTTTCTTTGCTCCCCACTCCCTTCTCTCAAAAGTCTTCAGTCACATAGAGTGACTGCAGACTTTAACCTCAAGACCGGACAACCAATTTAACACTGAGAGAAGGGAGTGGGGAGCCGAGAGAGCTGTAGGAACTGAGTCGGGGCTCTGATGGATTTGTAACATTTTTGCAGGTCACTCGGCTAGATATTGGACTTACAGTTTGCAGGAGAAAAATGGTATAACATTTTCATTAAAATGTGAAAAAAAAAAAATTTTTCAGCCATCCTTAACATCTTCAATGTTGAAGGTGCTCTCATATATATAAAGTAAACTAACATGTACACTTGCAGACTTGCTGGACTCATATGGAGATGTGACAGTATAGAATACTTTGTTGTGTGCAGGTGTATAGTAGATGCACACAGAACGTCTCCTAAAGAAGAGATCAACTCAAGGACACACATGCTGTTCTCTGCCAAGTTTTTTTTTTATTCTATTCATTCTTTCCTCATTACGATGAATAGGGAACCACAGTGAGTAAGTGGTGGTTAGAGGAAAACAGAAGTTATTATTCAGACAGATGGTCACGAGTTGGGAAATTCTTTAGGACAAGCAAAGTATAACCACAAGACTTCAAGCAAAGAAGAATACTTATCTTTGTATCTAGTTCCAAAGAAGGAGATAAGAGTATGGGGTTAAGTAGTTTTTTCCCCATACGTTTCGATGAAATTCTTTCATGCTTTTAAAATATGAAATAATCATTGACTTTGAGCAAGATTGCCTGTACTTTGTGGATATGCGTTCGTGAGCTGCTGATGTTGGATGTGAGAGTGATGTCAAAGGGGTTGAACTAATATTATAATAAAGGACCATTTCTCCAAAATGTCCCAGGAGCCATTTTTTAACATGACAACCCTAGGCTGCCTGTTGCTTGTGCTACTATGAGCGTGCTGCCATGGATGCATCGTCTCCAGACTTGTCTCCCATCGAGCACATCTGGGACGTCATTAGCCAGCAATTGTAAAGTTAGCTGCTATTAGTGGATCTTGATGATTTGCCCACCTGCATTTAGCGGGAGACCCTTCAATCAGACAACCATTAATAACCTCAGTGATAGCAGCCGAGGCTGTAAGTGCCGGGATTAGTGCACGTGAAGTGCTGATGCTCGATACTCAATAAACTGAGATGTTTTGACAATTTCATTTCCACCATCATGTGTAGATCTGTAATTTATCTGTCCTTTCTGTGATTACCATCAATCCACGACATTTCCTTCTTGAAGTTGTAATTTCAATGCAGAGGAGTGAATATATATACATATATACTGTATATATAAAAAGATATTCAAGGAATTGGTAATGTCAGTCAGCAGTGTTTAAACTGCAATCAACAAATGGAAAATCAGGGCTCTGTAAAAACAAAACCATGGTCAGGTAGACCAACAAAAATTTTGTCCACAACTGCCAGGAAAATTGTTCTGGATGGAAAGAAAAACCCACCAATAACATCAGCTAAAATACTGGACTCTCTGAAAACTAGCAGTGTGGCTGTTTCAAGATGCACAATAAGGATGCACTTGAAGAAAAATGGGCTGCATGGTCAAATCACCAGAAGAAAGCCATCATTTCGCAAATGCCACAAAGTATCTCGCCTACAAGACGCAAAACAGCACAGAGACAAGCCTCAAAACTTCTGGAACAAGGTAATTTGGAGTGATGAGAACAAAATTGAACTTGGCCACAACCATAAACGTTACATGATGAAAGGAACACCATTCCTACTCTAAAGCACGGAGGTGGATGGCTGATGTTTTGGGGATGTGTGAGCTACAAAGGCACAGGAAACTTGGTCAAAGTTGAAGGAAAGATGAATGCAGCATGTTATCAGCAAATACTTGAGGCAAATTTGCAATCATCAGCCCGGAAGCTGCGCATTGGACATACTTGGACATTCCTACGTGACAGCGATCCAAAACACAAGGCCAAGTCGACCTGTCATTGGCTATAGCAGAACAAATTGAAGGTTCTGGAGTGGCCATCTCAGTCTCCTGACCTCAATATCATTGAGCCACTCTGGGGAGATCTCAAGCGCGCAGTTCATGCTACACAGCCCAGGAATTTACAGGAACTGGAGGTTTTTTGCCAAGAACTACTACAAAAGTTTTCAAGCTGTCATTGATGTTAGAGGGGCAATACACGGTATTAAGAAATAGGGTATATAAACTATTGATCAGGGTCATTTGGATGTTTTGGGTTGTCATTATGATTTAACCCCTCTCTGACATCTGACGTACTATCCCGTCCATAAAACTCGTGACAATCTGACCACGGACGGGATAGTACGTCATAGCGATCAGCTGCGCTCCTGGGAGGAGCGCAGCTGATCGCCGCCGGGTGTCAGCTGATTATCACAGCTGACACCCGGGACTGTGTGCCAGGAGCGGTCACGGACCGCTCCCGGCACATTAACCCCTTGCACACCGCGATCAAACATGATCGCGGTGTACTGGGGGCACAGGGGAGCATCGCGCAGGGAGAGGGCTCCCTGCGCGCCCCCCTGAGACCCTCAGAACAGCGCGATGTGATCGCGCTATTCTGAGGGCTTCCTCCCTCCCAGGACCCGGATCAGATGCCCGGGGTCCAGTAGGTTCAGTGCCTGCGAGGCGGCACTGAGAGCTGCAGCGCTGCCTGTGATCCTGGCTCACAGGTGCGTGCACCTTGAACACACTACATTACAGGATGTGAAAGTAAAGTGGTCTTTCCTAACATCTCTGAAAAACAGTCACATGGTACCAGCGCGTAGACCCCTAAGTAAGATCGCTGTCCTTCAAGCAAGAGTTGCTTCGCACAAAAGTGGAAAACCGCGATCTGAAAACATTTAAACAGTGAACTTTGTCCCCAACCCGTACGAGCAATGAAAAAAATAAAAAATTATACAAATAAACGTGTAAAAAATAAAAAAATTTCAAATAAAAAATAAAAAAAATAAAATATATCCCAACCCAAGAATAAAATTGCATTTCTTCCATGTAAATAAAAACTAAAAAAATCAAAATACACAATATTATGGTATCGCGTCAACACCCCAACAATACAAAAACCATGTCCCAAAGTAACCTCCTCTTTGTGAACCTTAAAAAACAAAACAAAGCAAAAAACAGTGCTTTACATACACCGCATGAAACAAAAAATGAAATAAACGCGCGATCAAAAAAACGATATAAATAAACATGGTACCGCTGAAAACGTCATCTTGTCCCGCAAAAAACGAGCCGTAACACAGCATCATGAGCGAAAAAATAAAAAAGTTATAGCTCGCAGAATAAAGCGATGCAAAAATAATTATTTTTTATATAAAATTGTTTTTATTCTATAAAAGCGCCAAAACATAAAAAAATGATATAAATGAGGTATCGCCGTAATCGTACTGACCCGAAGAATAAAACTGCTTTATCAATTTTACCACACGTGGAACGGTATAAACGCCTCCCCAAAAGAAATTCATGAATTGCTGATTTTTGTTCATTCTAACCTCCCAAAAATCGAAATAAAAAGCGATCAAAAAATGTCACATGCTCAAAAATAGTACCAATAAAAACGTCAACTCGTACCGCAAAAAATAAGACCTCACATGACTCTGTGGGCCAAAATATGCAAAAATTATAGTTCTCAAAATGTGGTGATGCAAAAACTATTTTTTGCAATAAAAAGCGTCTTTTAGCATGACAGCTGCCAATCATAAAAACCCGCTATAAATAGTAAATCAAACCCCCCTTTATCACCCCCTTAGTTAGGGAAAAATAATAAAATTACAAAAATGTATTTATTTCCATTTTCCCATTAGGGTTAAGGTTAGGTTTGCGGCTAAAGATAGGGTTAGGGTTGGCGCTAAAGTTAGTATTAGGGTTATGGTTGGGATTAGGGATAGGGTGTGTTAGGGTTAGGTTTGTGGTTAGGGTTGGGACTAGGGTTAGGGGTGTGTTGGGGTTAGGGTTGGAGTTAGAATTGGGGGGTTTCCGCTGTTTAGGCACATCAGGGGCTCTCCAAATGTGACATGACGTCTGATCTCAATTCCAGCCAATTCTGCGTTGAAAAAGTCAAACGGTGCTCCTTCCCTTCTGACCTCTGCCATGCGCCCAAACAGTAGTTTACTCCCACATGGGTATCAGCGTACTCTGGACCCTAAGAGTTATTGTGCAATTTGTCCTATTTCTTCTGTTACCCTTGGGAAAATAAAAAACTGGGGGAAAAAATATTTAAAAAAAAAAAAAAATGATTTTTTTTGTTTTTACGGCTGTACGTTATAAACTTCTGTGAAGCACTTGGGGCTTCATAGCGCTCACCACACATCTAGATAAGTTCCTTGTGGGGTCTATTTTCCAAAATGGGGTCACTTGTGGGGGGTTTCCACTGTTTAGGCGCATCAGGGGCTCTCCAAATGCGACATGACGCCCCCAGACCATTCCATCAAAGTCTACAATCCAAAACGTCACTACTTCCCTTCCAAGCCCCAACGTGTACCCATACAGTAGTTTTCTCCCACATATTGGGTATCCGCGTACTCAGGACAAATTGGACAACAAATTTTTGGGTCCAATTTCTCCTGTTACCCTTGTGAAAATAAAATATTGGGGGCGAAAAAAATAATTTTTGTAAAAAAAAAATATATTATTTATTTTTACGGCTGTTCGTTATAAACTTCTGTGAAGCACTTAGGGGTTCAAAGTGCTCACCACACATCTAGATAAGTTCCTTGTGGGGTCTATTTTCCAAAATGGGGTCACTTGTCGGGGGTTTCCACTGTTTAGGTGCATCAGGGGCTCTCCAAATGCGACATGACGCCCCCAGAGCATTCCATCAAAGTCTAAAATCCAAAACGTCACTACTTCCCTTTCGAGCCCCAACGTGTACCCATACAGTAGTTTTCTCCCATATATTTGGTATCAGCGTACTCAGGACAAATTGGACAACAACTTTTGGGGTCCAATTTCTCCTGTTACCCTTGTGAAAATAAAATATTGGGACGAAAAAATCATTTTTGTAAAAAAATAAAATAAAATTTATTTTACGGCTGTACGTTATAAACTTCTGTGAAGTACTTGGGGTTCAAAGTGCTCACCACACATCTAGATAAGTTCCTTGAGGGGTCTAGTTTCCAAAATGGTGTCATTTGTGGGGGTTTCCACTGTTTAGGCAGATCAGGAGCTCTCCAAACACGACATGGCATCCAGCCAATTCTGCGTTGAAAAAGTCAAACGGCACTCCTTCCCTTCCAAACTCTGTCATGCACCCAAACATGGTTTACCCCCACATATGGGGTATCAGCGTACTCAGGACAAATTGCACAATAACTTTTGGAGTCTTGTTACCCTTGGGAAAATAAAAATTGGGGTGAAAAGATCATTTTTGTGGAAAAAATATGATTTTTTAATTTTACAGCTCTACGTTATAAACTTGTGTGAAGCACTTGGGGTTCAAATTGCTCACCAAAGATCTAGATAAGTTCCTTAGGGGGTCTAGTTTCCCAAATGGGTCACTTGTGGGGGGTTTCCACTGTTTAGGCATATCAGGGGCTCTCCAAATGCAACATGGCGTCCAATCTCAATTCCAGCCAATTTTGGTTGGAAAAAGTCAAATGGTGCTCCTTCCATTCCGAGCTCTGCCGTGCGCCCAAACAGTGGTTCCCCCCCACATATTGAGTATCAGCGTACTCAGGACAAATTGGACAACAACTTTAGTGGTCCAATTTCTCCTGTTACCCTTGGGAAAATAAAAAATTAATGACTAAAAATAATTATTGTGGGAAAAAAATAGGATTTTTTATTTTCATGCCCGGGCATTATAAACTTGTGTGAAGCACTTGGGGGTTCAAAGTGCTCACCAAAGCTATAGTTAAGTTCCTTAGGGGGTCTAGTTTCCAAAATGTGGTCACTTGTGGGTGGTTTCTACTGTTTAGGCTCATCTGGGGCACTGCAAACGGAACATGACCCCCATCAACGTCTGCATTCCAAAACGTTACTACTTCCTTTCCAAGCCCTGCCGTGCGCCCAAACAGTTCCCCCCCCCCACATATTGGGTATCAGCGTACTCAGGACAAATTGGCCAACAACTTTTGGGGTCCAATTTCCTTGGGAAAAATCAAAAATTTGGGACTAAAAAATCATTTTTGTGGAAAATGGTTTCTTTTTTTTTTCACACCCAGGCATTATAAACTTTTGTGAAACACTTGGGGATTCAAAGTGCTCACAACAGATCTAGATAAGTTCCTTAGGGGGTCTAGTTTCCAAAATGGTGTCACTTGTGGGGGGTTTCCACTGTTTAGGCGCATCAGGGGCTCTCCAAACGCGACATGGCGTCCGATCTCAATTTCAGCCAATTTTAGTTTGAAAAAGTCAAACGGCGCTCCTTCCCTTATGAGCTCTGCTGTGCACACAGACAGTGGTTTTCCCCCACTTATGGGGTATTGGCGTACTCAGGAGAAATTGCACAACAACTTTATCTGACCATTTTCTTCTTTTACCCTTGTGAAAATAAAAAAAAAGTTTGTAAAAGATCATTTTTGTGGCTAAAAAGTTAAATATTCATTTTTTCCTTCCACGTTGCTTCAGCTCCTGTGAAGCACCTGAAGGGTTAATAAACTTTTTGAATGTGGTTTTGAGTACCTTGAGGGTGCAGTTTTTAGAATGGTGTCACTTTTGGGTATTTTCTGCCATATAGACCCCTCAAAGTGACTTCAAATATGAGGTGGTCCCTAAAAAAAATGGCTTTGTAAATTTTGTTGTAAAAATGAGAAATCGCTGGTCAACTTTTAACCCTTATAATTTCCTAAGAAAAAAAAATTTTGATTCCAAAATTGTGCTGATGTAAAGTAGACATGTGGTAAATGTTATTTCTTAACTATTTTGTGTGACACATTTCTCTGTTTTAAGGGAATAAAAATTCAAAGTTTGAAAATTGCAAAATTTTCAAAATTTTCGCCATATTTGCATTTTTTTCAAAAATAAACGCAAGTTATATCGAAGAAATTTTACCAATAACGTGAAGTACAATATGTCACGAGAAAACAATCTCAGAATCGCGCAGATCCGTTGAAGCGTTCCAGAGTTATAACCTCATAAAGAGACAGTGGTCAGAATTGTAAAAATTGGCCCGGTCATTAACGTGCAAACCACCCTTGGGGTGAAGGGGTTAACAAGAGAAAACACAGTAGTTTGACAATAAATGGCTTCACCCAACCACTAACCATGAGTGGAGAAAAAGTTTTGGTGTTATCATTCACATTCTCTGAAAAAGGCCAAGAAAGCAAAAATTCTGCCAGGCTATGTAAACTTTTGAGCACAACCGTGTATATATATATATATATATATACATATATAATATATATATATATATGTATATATATATATATATATATATATATATGTATATGTATATACATATATATACAGTACAGACCAAAAGTTTGGACACACCTTCTCATTCAACCATTTTTCTGTATTTTCACGACTATGAAAATTGTAGAATCACACTGAAGACATCAAAACTATGAATTAACACATGTGGTATTATACATTACACTTTACAAAAAAGTGTGAAACAACTGAAATTATGTCTTATATTCTAGGTTCTTCAAAGTAGCCACCTTTTGCTTTGATTACTGCTTTGCACGCAGAAAAGGTGAACGGATGGACTCTACATGCCTGGCTCGCACCGTGAAGCATGGAGGAGGTGGTGTGATGTGGGGCGCTTTGCTGGTGACACTGTTGGGGATTTATTCAAAATTGAAGGCATACTGAACCAGCATGGCTACCACAGCATCTTGCAGCGGCATGCTATTCCATCCGGTTTGCGTTTAGTTAGACCATCATTTATTTTTCAACAGGACAATGACCCCAAACACACCTCCAGACTGTGTAAGGGCTATTTGACCAAGAAGGAGAGTGTTGGGGTGCTATGCCAGATGACCTGGCCTCCACAGTCACAAGACCTGAACCCAATCGAGATGGTTTGGGGTGAGCTGGACCGCTCACCGCTTCAATTTTGAATAAATCCCCAACAGTGTCACCAGCAAAGCATCCCCACACCATCACACCTCCTCCTCCATGCTTCACGGTGGGAACTAGGCATGTAGAGTCCATCCGTTCACCTTTTCTGTGTGCAAAGCAGTAATCAAAGCAAAAGGTGGCTACTTTGAAGAACCTAGAATATAAGACATATTTCAGTTGTTTTTACACTTTTTTGTAAAGTGTAATGTATAATTCCACATGTGTTAATTCATAGTTTTGATGCCTTCAGTGTGATTCTACAATTTTCATAGTCATGAAAATACAGAAAAATCTTTGAATGAGAAGGTGTGTCCAAACTTTGGGCTGTACTGTATATATATATATATATATATATAATATATATATACACATACGCTTTATGGTTTAACATACCAGGACATAATGGAAAAAAAATCTGGCCTTTAGAAGGTCTTAAAGTTAGGTGAATCCAAACTCAGATGAGGAACAAATGACAGAAACACAGTGTTGTTATTTACTTACTAAAAATAAAGCAGAAGAAGTTTGTGAAAAATTAATTACAAATGTACTTGCATGCCCTCATCATCTCCCGCCTTGATTACTGCAACACCCTCCTCTGTGGCCTCTCGTCAACTCTCTTGCACCACTCTAGTCTGTCCTTAACTCTACTGCCCGACTAATCAACCTCTCTCCTCGCTACTCCCCTGTTTCTCCCCTCTGCAAATCCCTCCACTGGCTCCCAATTACCCAACGAATCCAGTTAAAACTACTAAAATTGACCTACAAAACCATCCACAACCTGTCCTCTCCCTATATCTCTGAACTAATCTCCCAATATCTTCCCTCACGTAATCTTCGATCCTCCCAAGACCTCCTACTATCCTCCACACTTATTCGTTCCTCACACAACCGCCTCCAAGATTTCTCCAGAATATCCCCCATCCTCTGGAATTCCACTTCTCAACATGTCCGATTATCCACCACCCTCGGATCCTTCAGATGGAGCCTGAAAACCCATCTCTTCAGGAAAGCCTACAGCCTGTAATAACCACTCTGCCGCCTCACCACCACCCGAGCTGCTGCCTCACCACCACCCTAGCTGCAGCCTCGCCACCACCACCAGAGCTGCCACCTCACCACCACCCGAGCTGCATCACCACCTCCCGAGCTGCCGCCTCGCCACCACCAGAGCTGTCGCCTCACCACCAGAGCTGCTGCACCCCGACCTTCTGTCTCTTCCCCATTATCCCGTAGAATGTAAGTCCACAAGGACAGGGTCCTCTCCCCACTGTACCAGTCTGTCATTGTAAATTTGTTTACTGTAAACGATATCTATAACTTTGTATGTAACCCCTTCTCATGTACAGCACCATGGAATTAATGGCGCTATATAAATAAATAATGGTAATAAATGTAGTGTTTCCACAGAAATGAAGAGGTTAAGTAGCATCTGAGTGCTGTTTATCAAATGCCCTTTGTCAGCAAGTGTGACCACCACTAGAAAAGCAAAATTTTGATAGTTTGCTGGTCTGGAGCATTCAGACAAGAGTTAACACAATGCCAAGGATAAAAGACATCAGCAATTATCTTAGAGAAGTAATTGTTGCTGGCCATCAATCTGGAGAGCATTGTAACGCCATTTCCAAACAATTTAGAGTTCACCATTCTACAGTGTGAAAGATTATTCACAAATAGTAAAAACATTCAGGACAGCTGACAATCTTCTCCAGCAAATTTACCCTAAGGTAAGACTGTGCAAAGCTCAGAGACACTGCAAATAAACCAAGAGCTACAGCTCAGATTCTAAAGGCCTCAGTTATAATATTAAATGTTCAAGTTCATGACCGTAAAATTAGAAAAAGAATGAATGCGTCTGGCTCGTTTGAAGTGGATGAAAGGAGAAAGCCTCTTCTTTCGTAAAATAACAGGGCAGCATGGCTAAATTTTGAAAGTTTTATGTTTTATCTGAACAAACCACAAGACACTTGTTATAATTTCCTTTGTAAAGAAGAGACGAAAGAGGAGATGTTTGGCCATAATGCCCTGTACCATGTTTGGCAAAATACAAATCGCATATCATAGTAACATAGTTATTAAGGTTGAAGGAAGACTTTAAGTCCATCTAGTTCAACCCATATCCTATCCTAACCTGCCCTAACATGTTGATCCAGAGGAAGGCAAAAAAAACCCAAGTGGCAAACAGTAAGCTTCACATTGGGGAAAAAAATTCCTTCCCGACTCCACATACGGCAATCAGACTAGCTCCCTGGATCAACGCTGTATCTAGGAAATCCCAATCAGCTCATTGAAAATGTTAAGCATGGTAGTAGAGGGTGCTGATTTGGGCTTTTTTTGCAGCCACAGGATCTGGGCAGTCATTGAATAGTCCATGAATTCCCTTGTATACCAAAGTATTCTAAAGTCAAACATGAGTCCATCAAAGTTTGGCCAAAACTGGGTCATACTAAAGGATAATGATCCCAAGCACACCATTAAATCCGCATCAGAATAGTTGAAAAATAGACCAGAATCAAGATGTAATGGCTCAAAGTCCAAACCTCAACTCAACGGAAATTCCATGGCGGAACCCTAAGAGAGTTCTGTATAAACAAATCTCATAGGTATATATTATATCTGTAGTAGGAAAAAAATCATCTTACCAATACATAGTTATAAAAACTTTCACCCCCATCATCCTTTTCGTAAAATAAAATTGTCATCTCGATATCGGGCGTGATCGTTTTAATTTGTCGCTATTAATAATAAGCGGGTAACCCTCCATTATCATCAGGTCTGTGCCACTCTGTATAACCACATAACAACAACTCATTAATTGTTCTAAGACGATCGAGTGAAGGGTTACAGAGTTTCCAGGTTGAGAAAACTTTCTGAAGATGGTGTTGGCGGTGTACACATTGGGTTGTGCCTCTGTGTACTGTAAGCACAGCACAGGATGGCACCGGCTACATGGACCCCGAGTGCACGACTTGTTCCAGGAGAAACCTTTCTCATTAGGACTCTAAATAGTCCTCGTATGTCACATGTGTCTAACGCAAATACGGCCCTGGATGTTACTGGAAGCCGTAGAGTCAGTCATTGGTCGGACTCTGCTGTGGAAATACTGTGGGGAAACAGTAAAAGGTGTGACATTACGTTCATTCCACAAGTAACTTCTCCGCAAGGGCAGAAGACAAGCGGAATGGAAAATTATCAAACTGCAATGCATGTCATATTGTCTTTGATTTTTTTAAGGGTTTTCCTGCTTTGGATGGTTCCTTTTTATGATAGAAGGGTACCCTAAAATAAGTTAAGTTCTCCAGCTCCCGTAGATTGGGGTTGAAATGTTCTTTGAGTGGCTGCTTAGAAATAATGACGCTTAAAGGGGTATTCCGGTAAAAAGAAATTCTCACCTATCCACAGAATTGGAGGAAGTTTGACTAATGAGACCCCCTCTTTCCCCACTGATTACTTCCAGCAATGTATCCAGCCATCTCTGGCCGCATGCTCAACCACTCATACAGGGGATATAAAACCCTCTTTATGGCGTTTAATAGGAGTTTAACAGACCCAACAATCTATAAGGTAGCACTGAACATGTGATTTAAGGATAACTTTCTCTGTAATGGGCTTTAGGGCCCCGTCACACATAGCGACACACCAGCGATCCCGACAAAGATATGCACTTGTCAGGATCGCTGGTGTGTCGCTACATGATCGCTGCTGAGCTGCCAAACAGGCAGCTCAGGCAGCGATCAGGACAGCGACACTGCGGGTAATGTCGCTTAGTTACCCGCAGTGTACGTTGGATACCAGCCCGCTGGTGCAGGGAGCTGGTAACCAAGGTACACATCGGGTTTCCAGGTGCTGCGCGGCACCTGGAAACCCGATGTGTACCTTGGTTACCAGCTCCACTGCAGCAGCGCGCTGGTATCCAACGTACACATCGGGTTTCCAGGCGCCGGGCCAACAACTAATGATTTATAGATAGAGAACTTAAGAAGTTCTGCAAAAAGAAAAAATGGTTTCTAGCGTACTTCAACTCCTAACATACCTGAAATTACAGTCAGAATTATCCCTAACCACAATAAGGCTCATCAGCAAAGATGCAATAATTATAAAAACATGGCCGTTTTCTTCCACAAACAGCGCCTCCCCTATCGACGGGTTGTATTTGGTATTGCAGCTCAGTTCTATTAAAGTGCATAGTACAGAGGGTGGGGCTGATTTTGGAAGAAGAAAGTCATGTTTTTCTACTCCTGGACAACTCTTTAAAAAAGAAAAGACACCTGATCTGAAGACTGGCGTTATTATATATCTCAGGACATATAGTCCGACTCTGATCATTAGTCGTGTGTTGGAGCTTTTCGGATGTAACTTATACATGAGTCGCAGCCATTTAGAGGTCATCCATCTCTTTCGTGGCTGGTTGTATCCTGATATAGTTGTCCTTCTAAACACGTTTTATTTCTGGAGATGCTGGGACGACGGTTGTCAGACTGCAGCTCACTGGCTGGGCTCCGTCAGGACAAGCAATGACAGACTCTGACAAAACCGGCCAGATCTTCCTTGTGCCTGCCCGGAGCAGGGGTGAGTGTCCTGGGTCCCGGATGATGTTTGTTGGTAAAGAGACAAAGCAAACGAGGACGGGACAATGAGGGTGTTATGTTACGGTAGCTGAGGAGTGCAGGTAAAAAAAGGAAATACACCAGAGCAGTTGGAATCTATGAGATTGCAGTACCCTGACTAACCACCACAACTAGAGGCAGCCGTGGAGCGTTCCTACGTTGGTCCTAGACGCCTCGTCACAGCCTGAGAAACTAACTACACCTAAAGATAGAAATAGGAAAGCTATCTGCCCCGTAGCAGAACCCCAAAGATAATAGAAAGCCCCCAAACATGTAATGGCGGTTAGACAAGAGGAAATACTGACACAGAAAGAAAATAGTATGAGCAAACGCTGGGGCCCAAACTATCTAAATAGAAAAGGACAGGAAGGGTACTTACTGCAATCCCAGAAAACCCTGAAAAACACCAACACTACTAATTTCAAAATCACCTGAGATCACACGACCTCTACCACCTAAATTAGCTCTCTGGTGTAACAAAAACAGCAGCCACTGAAAAAACTGGAAAAAGCAAAAGTACAAAACACAGTGGCTGAACCAAACTGAGAGGGCAAAAACCCCCGGAGGGGACCCAGAAGGCCCCCACAGAAGTGCAGGACCAAATGCAAAAATATAGCAAAAACACAAAATAAGAAATTGTCTTATCTGATAGCAGGAGATGCAGACACGACACAGCAGGCTACAAGGGAAACTGGAAAGAAGGATTCAGACCAGAACAATTGATCACCGGCAACCCTGATGGGAAAATGATTCCCTTAAATAAGACCAATCAGTAACACCTGATTCCCAGTCCTCACTAGTACCGCTTGTAACCACCAGAGGGAGCCTCTGCTCAGAACTCATCTCAAACCCATTCACAACAGTACCCCCCCCTTGAGGAGGGGTCACCGAACCCTCATTTGAGCAACCAGGTCGGTCAGGATGAGTTCTATGATACGCACGGATAAGTCTCCTAGCATGGATGTCCGAAGCAAACACCCAAGAATTATCTTCCTGACCATAACCTCTCCATTTAACCAAATACTGGAGTCTTCGTCTAGAAAAACGAGAATCCAATATTTTTTCAACCACATACTCCAGATTGCCCTCAACCAAAACAGGGTCAGGAGGCACAGCAGCAGGAACCACTGGCTCAACAAACCTCTTCAACAAGGACTTGTGGAACACGTTATGGATCTTAAATGTCCCTGGAAGAAGCAAACGAAAAGAAACAGGATTAATAATCTCCATGATCTTATAAGGTCCAATGAACCTAGGCTTAAATTTAGGAGATGCTACTCTCATAGGAATATTCTTTGAGGACAACCAGACCAAGTCCCCCACTTTAAACCGAGGACCATCAGTCCTATGCCGGTTAGCAAACCGCTGGGCCTTCTCCTGAGAGAGGGACAACCTCTCCACTACCTGGTCCCAAATCTGCTGCATACGCTCAACAACAGAGTCAACACCTGGACAGACAGAAGCCTCCGTCTGTCCTGAAGAAAATCGAGGGTGAAACCCAGAATTACAGAAAAACGGAGACATCAAAGTGGCAGAGCTAGCCCTATTATTAAGAGCAAACTCAGCCAAAGGCAAAAAAGAGACCCAGTCATCCTGATCAGCAGACACAAAGCATCTTAGATAAGTCTCCAATGTCTGGTTTGTTCTCTCAGTTTGACCATTGGTCTGAGGATGAAACGCCGAGGAGAAAGACAATTGAACACCCAGTTTAGAACAAAAAGTCCTCCAAAATCTGGAAACAAACTGGACTCCTCTGTCAGACACAATGTTCTCAGGAATGCCGTGTAAACGAACCACGTGCTGAAGGAACAACGGCACCAATTCAGAGGAGGAAGGCAACTTAGGTAATGGCACAAGATGTATCATTTTGGAAAACCTATCACAAATTACCCAGATGGTGGTCATTCTCTGAGAAACAGGAAGATCGGAAATGAAATCCATAGAGATATGGGTCCATGGTCTCTTGGGCACAGGCAATGGCATCAACAAACCACTAGAGCGAGAGCAAGGCTTGGAGCGAGAGCAAGTCCCACAGGACTGCACAAATTCCCTGACATCGCGAGACAAGGTAGGCCACCAAAAGGACCGACTAACCAAGTCTCTGGTACCAAAAATTCCGGGATGCCCAGCCAATGCGGAACAATGAATCTCAGACATCACACTCTTTTTCCATTGGTCCGGGACAAACAATTTTCCAACAGGGCAGCGCTCGGGCCTATCCTCCTGACACCCCTCCAGAGCAAGTCTCAAATTGGGCGAGATGGCGGAAAGAACTACACCCTCCTTCAAAATAACAGAGGGATCAGACAGCTCAGGAGAGTCCGCAAGGAAACTCCTCGAGAGGGCATCCGCCTTAACATTCTTAGTGCCAGGGAGAAAGGAAACCACAAAATTAAAACGTGTGAAAAACAAGGCCCACCTGGCCTGTCTAGGATTGAGTCGCTTGGCAGATTCCAGATAGACCAGATTCTTATGGTCCGTAAGGACCACCACCTGATGTTTGGCTCCCTCCAGCCAATGTCTCCACTCTTCAAAAGCCCACTTCATGGCCAATAACTCCCGATTACCCACGTCATAATTACGTTCAGTAGGAGAAAATTTTCGAGAGAAAAAGGCACAAGGGTTACTTTTAGAGGTCTCTGGATCTTTTTGGGACAAAACGGCACCTGCCCCAATTTCAGAGGCATCAACCTCCACCTGAAATGGCAGAGAAACATCAGGCTGCCGTAGAACAGGAGCAGAAGTGAATCTCTGCTTAAGTTCCTGAAACGCAGAGACTGCCTCAGGAGGCCAATTCACCACATCAGAACCCTTTCTGGTCAAATCAGTTAATGGTTTAACAATAACAGAGAAATTACCAATAAATTTACGATAAAAATTGGCAAAACCCAAAAATCTCTGAAGAGCCTTTAATGAAGTAGGTTGGACCCAATCACAGATGGCCTGAACCTTGACCGGGTCCATTTCAATAACAGATGGGGACAAAATGAATCCCAGAAATGAGATCTTCTGTACGCCAAAAAGACACTTTGATCCCTTCACATACAGAGCATTCTCTCTCAAAATCTGGAATACAGTTCGAACATGTTTCACATGAGAGTCCCAGTCATTAGAAAAAATCAAGATATCATCCAAATAAACAATCAGAAACTTGTCCACAAAATCCCTGAAAATGTCATTCATGAAGGACTGGAAGACGGAAGGAGCATTAGTGAGCCCAAAGGGCATCACAAGGTACTCAAAATGCCCTTCAGGGTGTTAAATGCCGTCTTCCATTCATCCCCGTGCTTAATGCGAATAAGGTTATACGCCCCCCTGAGGTCAAGCTTGGTAAACCAAGTAGCGTTTTTCACCCTGGAAAACAGGTCAGAAATCAAGGGTAACGGGTATTGATATTTCACAGTAATATTGTTCAAGAGACGATAATCAATACACGGCCTTAATGAACCATCTTTTTTGGCCACAAAGAAAAAACCGGCACCTAAGGGTGAAGAGGATGGTCTGATATGACCCTTCTCCAATGATTCCTTGATATAAGACCGCATAGCGTCATGTTCAGGTACAGACAAGTTAAAAAGGCGACCCTTAGGGAATTTACTACCTGGCACTAATTCAATAGCGCAGTCATAGCTCCTATGGGGAGGTAAGGATGCAGATTTACTTTCGCTAAACACATCAGAAAAATCAAACAAAAAGTCAGGAACATCCTCAGCCTGGGGGGAGGCAGAAAAAACAGGAGTGTTGGTATTAACACATTGGCAGCCCCAACTGGTTACAGACACAGATTTCCAATCCAAAACAGGATTATGAGACTGTAACCAAGGGAAACCCAGCACTATAATGTCATGCAGATTATATAGAACCAAAAATTTGCAGCACTCCTGGTGATCAGGTTCAACCCTCATTATCACCTGAGTAGAAAACTGGGGTTTATTCTCAGCCAAAGGGGTAGAATCGATCCCCAGTAGGGGAATAGACTTCTGTAGGGGTATCAAGGGAAATCCACAACGTTTAGCAAAATCATAATCCATCAGGTTAATAGCTGCTCCAGAATCAACGAAAGCCTGAGCAGAAAATGAGGACAGAGAGCATATCAGAGTGACAGTTAATAAAAACTTAGTCTGAACACTACCCAAGACAACTGAGCGTGCAAAATGTCTTCCCCGCTTAGGGCAGACTGAAATAGCATGAGAGGCATCACCACAGTAGAAACATAACCCATTGCGCTTTCGAAACTCATAACGCTGTGCCCCAGACACCACTCCATCACACTGCATGGACTCAGCAGCTGGCTCACAAGGCAACACCACTCCACGCATACTTCTCCGCTCACGCAAACGTCTGTCAATTTGAATCGCCAATGACATAGAATCATTGAGACCAGAGGGGACAGGGAATCCCACCATAACATCCTTTACATTATCCGACAGACCCTTCCGGAAAAGGGCCGCCAAAGCGTCGTCATTCCATTTGGTCAGGACTGCCCACCTACGGAATCTCTGACAGTATAACTCAGCGTCATCAAGCCCCTGATTTAATGCCAACAAGGCTTTTTCAGCTTGATCAGTGACATTAGGCTCATCGTACAATAACCCCAAAGCCTGAAAAAATGCATCAACATCACTCAAAACAGGATCCCCAGGTATCAGGGAAAAAGCCCAATCCTGAGGATCGCCGCGCAGGAGAGAGATGATAATTTGAACCTGCTGCGCTGCGTTTCCTGAGGACTTAGATTTTAAGGCAAAAAACAATTTACAATTATTTTTGAAATTCAGAAACTTAGCTCGATCCCCTAAAAACAAATCTGGCATGGGGATCCTAGGTTCCACAACAGGCAACCCAGCAAGATAGATAGCAATACTCCGAACCTCAGTGGCAAGCTGATCCACACGGCCAGACAACTGTGCAAACTCCATTGGGAGAAAAGATCCTCCCCAGCACCCAGAGATACAGAGGGAAAAAAAAAAAGAAAAAAAAAAAAAAAAAAAAATGCAACGAACAGAAAAATATCTCTGACAACTTTTCTTCCTTCAAAATATTTTTTCCCTTCTGTGAGTACCATACAATTTTTTTTAGGCCGGTGATACTGTTATGTTACGGTAGCTGAGGAGTGCAGGTAAAAAAAGGAAATACACCAGAGCAGTTGGAATCTATGAGATTGCAGTACCCTGACTAACCACCACAACTAGAGGCAGCCGTGGAGCGTTCCTACGTTGGTCCTAGACGCCTCGTCACAGCCTGAGAAACTAACTACACCTAAAGATAGAAATAGGAAAGCTATCTGCCCCGTAGCAGAACCCCAAAGATAATAGAAAGCCCCCAAACATGTAATGGCGGTTAGACAAGAGGAAATACTGACACAGAAAGAAAATAGTATGAGCAAACGCTGGGGCCCAAACTATCTAAATAGAAAAGGACAGGAAGGGTACTTACTGCAATCCCAGAAAACCCTGAAAAACACCAACACTACTAATTTCAAAATCACCTGAGATCACACGACCTCTACCACCTAAATTAGCTCTCTGGTGTAACAAAAACAGCAGCCACTGAAAAAACTGGAAAAAGCAAAAGTACAAAACACAGTGGCTGAACCAAACTGAGAGGGCAAAAACCCCCGGAGGGGACCCAGAAGGCCCCCACAGAAGTGCAGGACCAAATGCAAAAATATAGCAAAAACACAAAATAAGAAATTGTCTTATCTGATAGCAGGAGATGCAGACACGACACAGCAGTCTACAAGGGAAACTGGAAAGAAGGATTCAGACCAGAACAATTGATCACCGGCAACCCTGATGGGAAAATGATTCCCTTAAATAAGACCAATCAGTAACACCTGATTCCCAGTCCTCACTAGTACCGCTTGTAACCACCAGAGGGAGCCTCTGCTCAGAACTCATCTCAAACCCATTCACAACAGTGGGTCTGTTATACTGTACGCAGTGACCCCTGCAGACAACTCGAAATTATCGTAGATGGCGTCGCTTTGTCAGTGCTGCAGTTACTACTGAGTGCAATGATGTCTTTGAGGGTGCGTGCTGCATCCAGCCTGCAAGTATTCAACTAAAAATTAGAGATGATGAAACCTATAAAATAATCCTTTAAGGATTGTAGGACTTGGATTAAAAGCCGCAATTTGTACAAAGCAAATACTCTTATAAGAAGTCATAAACCAGCTACTAGAGCCCTGGGAAGGTTACTTAGAGGGTGCATGGGGCTACTTCAGGTGGTAGCTTGGATTGAGTCTGCCAGCTCCTACATCCCAAACAGTGGGACCTGTTTACACCTCGCTATCGCCAAGATCACAATTGGACCTATAAGTCAGCCTTTAGTACTATCCGGGCCGAGCAATCCAATGGAGACCTGTTACACCAGCTTATGACCTTAAGAGGTCCTATCTGACAACCGTGGCTCACACACTCAGGCATTTTACTGGGCACATTAGCCCCAAGCCTCGTCACTGTACTAAGTAACAACCCCACACAAATTTTTTTTTTGGCAGACTGCACCCACTCCTTTAATGCCTCCATTAACAATAACCGACAGCAGTTATTTGTCCGATGCACGAACATGCAACCTTGGTCAGGTATTAATCCACTGCAGCAAAACAGGAGATCGACAGCTATCTCTATCGACTCGCCCATAAACGTGAATGCTCAGCCAGTGGTCTCTGTGTATTTAGTGGGCAGTGGGGTCACAGCCCATGCCAAGCATCAGCCTCCCAAGAAACCAAAAGAATATTCTGTTTTGGGTATCATCTGATCAATCCTTATCTCTCCCCCCAAATTATCTGTTGGTAGAAAGTTGCATGCCCAACTTTTAACCAAATGGGGGCCTTAAAGGGCTTGTGTAAAACTAAATTGTTAGGATAGGTCATCAATATGAGAATCGTGGAGGTCTTACAGTGGGTACCCCACCGATCAGGAGCAGTCTTCTCTGAATGTACGTGATATTTGGGGCAGAACACAGTTTAGATTCTCCTTTATAGCTCACATCCATAGACCTTTATCCCACGGGGAGGCCATCAATTGTGTCATTCTGGACAACCCTTTAATGCAGACGTTACCATTTTCACACAGAACAGAAGTGACCACATTTAGGCTACAGACTGCCCGGTGTTTTTTGCTTTTGATGAAAAAAAAAATCACATTTATTTGCACACAACTGTTCCGAAAAGAAAAAAAAGACATATTTGCAGCATCTTAATATCTTATCAACGAATAACCTATTTATTGAAGGAAGAATGTATAAGTCATAAGCCGTGTTGATAAAAAAATAAGTGTAGAATGACCCCCCCGGTGACTCCCTACACCAGGGTTCCCCAACTCCAGTCCTCAAGGCCCACCAACAGGTCACGTTTTCAGGATTTCCTTTGTATTGCACAGGTGATGCAATTATCACCTGAGCAATGCTAAGGAAATCCTGAAAACATTATCTGTTGGTGGGCCTTGAGGACTGGAGTTGGGGAACCTTGCCCTACATGTCCACTAGTGATTGTTGTCATCCATAATGACCGATTTCCACTACTTATTTCTGCCATTCACTATTTTTAATTGACACGAAAGACTGTCTTTGACACTGACCACAAGACTGATTTGCAAAAAATCTGATCTTACGTGTTGGACTTTAAAAGAAATATAAACTTGTAAAGTTGTTAGTGTACACTATTCATAAAATCCCAGCTCAAGGCTGAAGCTCAAAACGTCAATTGGTCGTAATTCATGACTTTGTCATCCGAAACGACGACCTTCAGAGACCAACAAGACCTTCAGAAAACAGAAATATCTTGTATAAAGCCATGATCTTCTCAGAAGCTGTTGTCTGCCTACTTTGGCTGTAAAGCATCAAGTTTATGTATTTTTGGAATTGATAATAAACCCCCCCACAACCGGAAACAAAATTACCCTTAGAAATACACGAGCCGTAAAAAGCACAAATTATTACTTATGGAAAAATGTTAATCTTGTCCAGAACTCAATCTCCAAATTTAAAAAAAAAAGAGCTTTATTAATCCATTAAAATGCTAATTTATGTAAAACACACAAGTTTAAAAACACAACCTGCAAAAAAAACCTACACGTTTCAATCCTGAACATGGTGTGACTAAGGACCGTTTATATTTTCAGGTTCGAAATGCGTAGGGATTTTTCTCAGGATGATGTGTTTCTAAACCTGTGTGTTTTTCATACATGATCTTTTTTAATGGATTAATAAAGCTCTTTTTTAGCTGTAAATTTGGAGATTGAGTACTGCATAAGTTTATTGTTTTTCATTTGTGTTGCAACCGGGATCCAGTGTCCATGCTCATCTTGAGAGTTTTTCCATCAGGGGAGATGAACATTCCCTACTTTTTTTTGTGACAAATTATTACTGCAGACACATGGAAAGGGGAGGATAGAAACTGTTTAGTATTGAAGACGTCTTTGTCCTTATGCTACAAGCTAAGCCATGTATTAGTATTTAGTCAACTAATGCATCCACGTATGGGAGAAGCAATATGACAGAGCCCCGGGGGATGATCACAAGTCTCTGAAGGGTTTCGGGTATTATAGTATCAGGTGTAAACATAATTTTGCATAGTTTCTAATGTACAATGAATATTGCCTTATCTCATGTACTATGAGAACATTCCTGGAAGAACAGATGCATCATTGTATACCTGGGTCAGGGCCCATGGGGCAGAGCAAATACCAAGGGAGACGCACTTGTGCTGCCTGTTGCATCCTTGTCCCATTCACTTTTAGGAAGATTTAGGAATGTAAACACCGAAAATGCTGCACCGCTTGTACAAGCGTCTTCGCCCTTTTAAAGGGGTTATCCAGGGTTATTAAATTTTTTCACTATGCCCTGAAGAACTAACAGGTAGGTAGTTGTTAACTGCCTACCTGTGGTGCCCGGTACTCACAGTCACAGACCACTCCTGCTGGTGATTCAGCGGTTTCTCACCCGCTTTGCTCTGTTAATGGGGCTTGACTGCCAACATAATGCTGATTGACAGCTAGCTCCTTGTTGCCTAAATGCGTAGAGCCTGCTGTCAATCAGAATGACGCATACAGTCATGCACCATCGACAGAGTGGCCTGTAAGAAGTAGAGCGGCTCTATCGACGTGGAGCAGCTGAATCACCGGCAGGAGCGATCATTGAACGCTCTGAACCGACAATGGATGGACCAGGCAGGTAGTTGCTTCTGTTAGTAACTACCTGCATGTAAGGTTTTAGGCACATAGTAGAAAAAATAAAATGTCCTGGACATCCCCTTTAGCCACTGATCAGTTGGATCCCCACCAATCTGATTTTGATGGCTTTAAAAGTAGTCTATCAGCAAAAAATGACTGCTCAAGCCAAGCACAGGAGCTTTTTGCACCCTTCTCCGAACAGTTCTGTGCATCTTCCCGCTTACTTGTTATTCATCTATCTCAGTATTTCTTTTGCTCAGATAACTCTTATATGTCAATCATGGAAAAGAAGGGCAGAAATAGATGCAAAACAAGTAGGTGGGAAGGTGCACTGAATTGTTTAGCCAAGGGTTTACCTAGCACCTGTGCTTGGCTTGAACAGTCATTTTGTGCCAACAGACTCCGCTTAAGGGCTCACACTCATCTGCAAGAAAAGTGGACGAGAGCATTCGGATAAAAAATTTGAGTGGACTCTGGCCAATGAAAATCTATGAGTCTCTGCTCATCTGCAATTTTTTATCAGCTCAGATCGGACTGAGAAAAAAAAATCGCAGCAAGCTGCGATTGTACTTCTATATCGAAAGAGACTCGCCAATGCAAGTCAGTGGGTGCGATTAAAAAAATCACATAGCACTCAGACCATGCTAGTGCTGTTCGATTTTTATGCACCTATCTCATAGAAACCTCAACATTTCATCTGCCACATACAGTAAAAGCACAGCGTGACAACTTAGAATAGAATAGATAGAATACATATATATACACATAGGATAGAAAGATGTCAGTCACAAATAATTATTACAGTGTGTGTCTAGCTTACTGTACATGTATTTAATTAATAAATACGTATCTGAAAAAATGGAGTGGGATCCCCCACAATTTTATTAACCAGCAGAGGGAAAGTGGACAGCTGGGGGCAGATGTTTATAGCCTGGTAAGGGGATAATACCCATGAAGCTTCCCAGACTATTAATATCAGCTCACAGCTGTATACTAAGCCTTTGCTGGTTATTAAAATGAGGGAACACCCAAAAAATGATGTAGGGTCCCCCTATAATGAATAACCAGCAAAGGCTAGTCAGACAGCTGTGAGCTGATATTAATAGGCTAGGAAGGGGCCATGGATTCTGTCCACTTCCAGACTAAAAACATCAGCTCTCAGCCGCTCCAGAAAAAGCGCATTTCTGGCACTTAGCCTCGCTCTTCCCACTTGCCCTGATGCTTTGGCAAGTGGGGTGATAGTATTGGGGTTGATGTCAGCCTTGTATTGGCAGCTGACATCAAGCCCCAGGGTTAGTAATGGAGAGGCGTCTATAAGACGCCCCCATTACTAACCCCATAGTAATATTGTAAATAAAAAAACACCCTGAATAAAGTCCTTTATTTTAAATAAAGACACTGACAATTGTTTTATTTAAAAATAAAAAAGCAAACTTATACTCACCTTTACGCCCAATCCACTGAAGCCCATGTCCACTGTAAAAGAGTTAAAAAAATAAACAACCATATTCCTCCCCTGTCCCCATGAAGATAATCCTCTGATGCCCATGTCCCCTGTAAAAGAGTTAAAAAAATAAACAACCATATTCCTCACCTCTTCGATAAGATAATCTATTTGTCCATAGATGCAGGGTTCGACAAACCCGGGCGCCAGGTCGCCAGTGGCGCCTGGAAAATCATGCCTGGCCCGGGTTTCTCGGTCCCTGAGCAGGCGGGGAGCCCACTCGCCGTCGGGCACCCCGGCGCCCGTTACCGGAAGAGAGCGGTGTTAGCGCCGACACCCGCCCCCGCCCCCGCCTGCTCAGGGCCCCGGCAGCAGCTGGCACAATACTTACCTCTCCCGTGCCTCCGCTGCCGCAGCTCCGGGCTCCAGGGGCGCCAGCGCTTCCTTTCACAGCAGCGCCGCTGAATGACTTCATCATTCAGCGGCCGGCTGTGGCAGAGAGCGCGGACGCCGGCGGACCGGTGAGATGTGATGTGGTGTGTGTGTGTGTGTCTGTCTGTGTGCATCAGTGTGTGTGTATGTGAAAGAGTGCTTGTGTGCTGCATGTGTGATGGTGGTGGGGGGAGGGCAGTGATGATGGGGAGGCATTGATGACAATGGGGAGGCATTGATGACAATGGGGAGGCATTGAAGATAATGGGGAGGCATTGAAGACAATGGGGAGGCATTGATGACAATGGGGAGGTATTGATGACAATGGTGAGGCATTGATGACAATGGGGAGGCATTGATGACAATGGGGAGGCATTGGTGACAATGGGGAGGCATTGATGACAATGGGGAGGCATTGATGACAATGGGGAGGCATTGATGACAATGGGGAGGCATAGGTGACAATGTGGAGGCATTGGTGACAATGGGGAGGCATTGATGACAATGGGGAGGCATTGATGACAATGGGGAGGCATTGGTGACAATGGGGAGGCATTGATGACAATGGGGAGGCATTGATGACAATGGGGAGGCATTGATGACAATGGGGAGGCATTGGTGACAATGGGGAGGCATTGGTGACAATGGGGAGGCATTGATGACAATGGGGAGGCATTGATGACAATGGGGAGGCATTGATGATAATGGGGAGGCATTGATGATGATGGGAGGCATGGATGATGATGGAGAGGCATTGATGATGATGGGGAGACATTGATGATGATGGGGAGGCATTGATGATAATGGTGAAACATTGTTCATGATGGGGAGACATTGATGATAATGGGCAGGCATTGATGATGATGGGCAGGCATTGCTGATGATGGGCAGGCATTGATGATGATGGGGAGACATTGATGATGGGGAGGCATTGATGATGATGGGGAGGCATTGATGATAATGGGGAGGCATTGATGATGATGGGGAGGCGATGATATGATGAGGAGGCAATGATGATGATGATGAGGAGTCAATGATGTTGATGGGGAGGCGATGATGATGAAATGAAAAAAAAATTCTGGCTCCTAAATTTTTTGGCTGGCTCCTAGTTTCTGAACAACTTTGTCGACCCCTGCATAGATGACTCTAGTTTTGCTACATCTACTTGACATGCTGAACACTGGAATGATGCGAGTGTTCAGCATGTCAGAAAGCAGAGATACTGAGCTGCGTGTGCTTTATGGAAATAACCCAGTGCCAAAAACAGGAAAGGAACTATGAACAACCTGAATTTTTTTTATAAATGGGAAGTTACTATTTTTTTTTTTATCATGGAGGATTTCCCCTTTACGCTTGGTCAAATCACTATAGTTCTTGCACAATCAGCATCGAGTGCTTTAGTGTGCGTCCTTTAATAATCTTAAAAGCACATCATCTCTTTTTGGATCGTAGATCAAGTGCTGTCGTGAGTTGCAGAATAACAGTCTCATCTCCTTGATACTACTACATGTATTTGCATTATTGACGTGCTTGAGACGGTTCTATACATTAACACTCGCATCTCTCCAAGGAGACAGAAAGAGACCCCTGGGAATACAGATTATCTAATCATCCTGTCGCAGCTGTAACGTATGCATTATTAACACCCAGCGCTCTACAGAGCCAAAACCATACAGCCTGTCCCATAAAAAGGTTAGGCTGGAAATACAGCAACCCAATGTGTATGAGACGTCTCCCAGACGTCCTGTCCTTCACAGGTAAATTCTGATAGGCACAAAACACTGCCCTACCCCATTCCCTTAATTACTCATCTCGAGGCATACGCTTGGTAATGAGCTTCAGAAATAAATTGATTTTCAGTTTTCCTTTTGCATTGGGATGCAATTTGTGCCAATGCCTATAGACATACTATATGCTTCAAATTGTTTTTCTTTAAAGGGGTATTCATGCATTAAAAATTTTCCCCCTGTCCACTAGATAATTTAGGTTGGTTATATCAGTGTGGGTTCCACCGATCGCCAAATCAACGGACCCTTCCACTTCATTCAACAGCTTCTGGATACCGTCTTCTGGCCAGAGAACAAGGGGCACAAGGTACCAGGGATGGAGCCGTCTTCTGGCCAGAGGAGAACAAGGGGCACAAGGTCCCAGGGATGGAGCCATCTTCTGGCCAGAGGAGAACAGGGGGCACAAGGTACCAGGGATGGAGCCATCTTCTGGCCAGAGGAGAACGGGGGCACAAGGTCCAAGGGATGGAGCAGTCTTCTGGCCAGAGGAGAATGAGGGCACAAGGTACCAGGGATGTAGCCATCTTCTGGCTAGAGGCGAATGGGGGCACAAGCTACCAGGGATGGAGCAGTCTTCTGGTCGGAGGAGAACACGGGGCACAAGGTCCCAGGGTTGAAACCGTATTCTGGCCAGAGGAGAACAGGGGGCACAAGGTCCCAGGGATGGAACCATGTTCTGGCCAGAGAAGATTATGTATTGTAGACCGATCCCCATTAGGGTAGCCTTACATAACCCTTTTCTCCACATCCAAGAAAAATGGTCAGATTATTGTGATCAGATTTTGATCAGAGTGGCATCAGTTTTTCTCAGACATGGAGAAAAAAAAAATGTTTCTATATTTTCTCAATTATGTCAGTCCATAAAAATCGGACCACGGATTTACATGACCTTCACTACATTTTCCATTAGGGTTGTCCAGAGTCTTAGATCTGCCTATGAATACAGAAAAAGACTACTAAAGTGATGATAATATCAGTTTATATTTTTTCAATTTTCATATTTTTTTCCATGATATATATATTTATTTAGAATGTAATTTTTGGGTATTTTTTAACTTGTGGTCAATATGATACATGTTTTTAGAAAATAATTGCACTCTCATGTACTGTGTGTGTTTTAACATTAGGATCGTTTATGGTTGTATTGTCATAAATGTAAGTGCTGGTAAATGTAATACAACAGTAGCACTGTTAACACTCACGCACTTTTGGCAATTCTTGCACTTAATTTCTAACATTTTAAGAGTATGTTGAGCACTCTAATAGGAGATACAAAGTATAAGATCCACAGACCTGTAGTGCTCATGCTCCAAGGCAATCTGTCTAATGGAAGCCTTCGACGGTCGGGGTGTTCTTGGCTGTCATGACATGGTGCTTTGATTAGGGAGACGTGTGGTCGAGCTCGACCACCAAAATGTGGCAGAGAATTTGGTTTCTTGGCGCACGGACCAAAAACATAGTGATCTCTGTATCTTTGATTAATGTGAATATAAAAAGTTGTAGGATAATCTGTGAAATCTACTGACAAAGCACAGAGGTGAAACGTGCATCAGGGTGGTAAAGCAGTGGGTCACAGTGTCAGGGAAAAATGATGGGTAAGAGCTCTGTATTTATGACTGACTTGAAATGCTAGGTATATGGCCATATGGGTGAGAAGTAAGAGTAGATTTGTAATAAGCATCAAAAACTCAGTGGTCTCAGGGTCCTATATGTATAAAGAGTTATAGGATGAACTATGCAATCTCCTTCTCTATTACCCTCTGACAAAGTAGGCAAGTGAAACATGCATCAGGAATCAGATTGCCCAGCAGTGAGTCGCAGTATCAAGGAAAGATTATGGGTACGAACCATGTATTTATAACTTGACATGACAGGTATATGGCCAGATGGGTGAGCAGTAGTTTTGTAATGAATCATCAGGTCCACTAGGGTTGAGTGAACACTGTGATTTCTAGGATATTAATCACTCTGTATATTGCTGCTATCTTGATCGATGATTTATATCTTATGTGCTTGAATTTACCATGTTGTTATATATATATATATATATATATATATATATATTACACAGATTATGCCCAGATAGATAGTTGATGTACTGGGAAGACTGCTTCCATTATTAGAGAAGTCTGCACAGCAGCCACTTGTGCAATACGCTTTTTTTTTTTTTTTTACGGGTTGCACAACTGCTTCTTCCTGTTTTAACACTTTTCGGTCACGTTTCTGCCCTATACTACTAGTGCCATTCCTTCTTCAAGATCTTGTAGATTATGCAGAAAGCGGGTCTGTCCTCATCTGTGATAGGTCTTGTGTGCTCCATGGGAGAGGTCATATTTGCTCCCACAATGCGCTGTCTCTTATACCTTTCTTTAAATTTGGTGGCCTATTGATAGGATCAATATCAGGTTGGTTGGAGTTGGACTCTCAGGAATCTCACGATCATGTGATTGAAGTGGCAGCAGGGAGCCTCGACTTTGTTCCATTTCTGCACAGCGCCATACTTCCAGTAGTGGCAGTGCTTGGTATTACAACCAAGAGTAGCTCAATCCTATTCATAGAATCATAGAATCATAGAATGGTAGAGTTGGAAGGGACCTCCTGGGTCATCTGGTCCAACCCCCTACTCAAAGCAGGATTCACTAAATCATCCCAGACAGATGTCTGTCCAGCCTCTGTTTGAAGACTTCCATTGAAGGAGAACTCACCACCTCTCGAGGCAGCCTGTTCCACTCACTGATCACTCTAACTGTCAAAAAGTTTTTTCTAATATCTAATCTGTGTCTCATTCCATTCAGTTTCATCCCATTGCTTTTAGTCTTTCCGTGTGCAAATGAGAATAAAGATGATCCTTCTACAATGTGACAGCCCTTGAGATATTTGTAGACAGCTATTAAGTCTCCTCTCAGTCTTCTTTTTTGCAAGCTAAACATTCCCAAATCCTGTAACCGTTCCTCATAGGACATGGTTTGCAGACCGGACACCATTCTGGTGGCTCTTCTCTGAACTTGCTCCAGTTTGTTGATGTCTTTTTTAAAATGTGGTTGTCACGCTGTCTAATGATATGTATACAATGTCAGTAAACTATTAATACAGGAACAACACTCTATACAACAACTAGTATAGCAACATCAGCATGTAAGTATAGAATAGATTTACCTGACACGATATCTGCTGAACTCAGGGTTAATCTTGAGGACTTGATGAGCTGAAACAGGAAAGAGGTGGACCGGGATCTAACCTGACCCTAAACTGGGGTCCTAACTAATCCCTCACCTTGGAGGTACTGATAATGGTTCAGAGGTCCAAGTCTCCAACCTAACCCTGTCTCCTATCAGACCCTGAACCCTGTAATCAGTCCTAAGAAGGATCCTGACTACCACCAAAGGGATATGGGCTGATCTCAGCTAAATACTCAGATTAGACATATAAGACAGACAGGATAACACTCGCTTGCATACACACTCAAACACCAAAGGAACATAAATGGTCTGGGAAATAAACTCTAACCAAGTTGAGCTTAAAACAACTAAGGAGCTCACAACTAAAGTCTATACAGATTCATTCCTATCTGTGGTCTGCATGAAGGTTTCACTGGCAACTCCCCAAGCAGACAACCAGGAATTTAAAGGAAACCAATCAACAAATAATCAATTGCAGCCGGGAGAAACTGCACCCAGTCCCAGCACCGAGCACAGACAGAATTAACTCCCTAGCTGCCAAACACAAAGAAACAGCAGCTCAGCTGTGAGAAGTCAAAATGTGCAACCGCGACGATCTTCGTGGCAATGCACACATGACAGTACCCCCCCTTCTACGAGGGGCCTCCGGACCCTCAGGGCCAGGCCTGCCCGGGTGAGTTCTGTGGAAGGTCCGAACCAAACGATCTGCGTTAACATCAGACGCAGGGACCCACGTCCTCTCCTCTGGACCATACCCCTTCCAATGCACCAAGTACTGAAGGGACCGGCGATTCAGACGTGAGTCAATGATCTTTGACACTTGAAACTCCAAGTTACCATTGACCAACACAGGAGGAGGAGGTAGAGGTGACGGTATGACTGGTGCCACATACCTTTTAAGTAATGACTTGTGGAACACATTATGAATTTTAAACGTAGGAGGGAGGTCCAGACGAAATGCCACAGGATTAATTATGGAACTGATCCTGTACGGCCCGATGAATCTGGGACCCAGTTTCCAGGAGGGCACCTTAAGTTTTATATTCCTGGTAGACAACCATACCAGATCGTTCACATTCAGATCTGGACCAGAAACTCTCCTCCTATCAGCCATACGTTTGTAACGGTTCCCCATCGCACTCAGATTATTCAATACACCTCTCCACACAGAAGCAAGTGACGACGAGAAACGCTCCTCCTCAGGAACCCCAGAAGGGCCCCCCCCATTGAAAGTACAAAACTGGGGATGGAAACCATATGCCCCAAAAAACGGGGACTTACCAGTGGACTCGCTCCGCCTGTTGTTAAGAGCGAACTCTGCCAGAGGCAAGAAAGAAGACCAGTCCTCTTGGTTCTCTGAGACAAAACACCGGAGATATGTCTCTAAGCTCTGATTCAGACGCTCTGTCTGACCATTGGTCTGCGGATGAAAAGCCGAGGAAAATGACAATTGCATCCCCCGACGTAAACAAAATGCCCTCCAAAATTTGGACACAAACTGAGACCCCCTATCTGACACCACATCAGAAGGCAACCCATGAAGTCTAACGATCTCCCTAATGAACACCTGCGCCAGAGTTTTAGCATTAGGGAGTGCAGGAAGAGCAACGAAATGTGCCATCTTACTGAACCTGTCAACAACCACCAGTATGACAGTATTCCCTGACGACGGAGGAAGGTCCGTAATGAAGTCCATAGATAAATGAGTCCATGGACGCTCCGGAAGTTTCAAGGGTAAAAGGGTCCCAGACGGACGGGTATGAGGGGTTTTAGAGCGAGCACACACCCCACATGACGCGACAAAAGTTATAACATCTTTATTAGCATTAGGCCACCAAAACCGGCGAGAAAGGAGATCTAAAGTAGCCTTACTCCCTGGATGTCCTGCTAGAGCAGAATTATGATGTGCCTCAATAACCTTTTGTCTCAACAGATTTGGGACAAACAGTCTCCCTGGAGGTCCTGCAGGGGCGTCCCCCTGAGCCTCTAACACCTCCTCCTCAAGCTCAGAAAATACAGCCGACACTACCACCCCCTCCTGAAGGATAGGACTCGGGTCATCCGTCTTCCCGGCCCCTGGGAAACTGCGAGACAAGGCATCAGCCTTTACATTCTTAGACCCCGGGCGATAAGTGACGACAAAATTAAACCTGGTAAAAAACAACGACCATCTAGCTTGTCTGGAATTCAGACGCTTAGCGGATTCCAAATACAACAGGTTCTTGTGATCAGTAATAACGGTAACCGGGTGGACTGCCCCCTCCAAAAAGTGAAGCCATTCTTCAAAAGCTAACTTAATGGCCAAAAGTTCCCTATTGCCGATATCATAATTCCTTTCGGCGGACGACAATTTCTTAGAAAAGAAAGAGCACGGATGCCATTTACCAGGGGACGGACCCTGGGACAATATAGCACCCACCCCTACGTCAGACGCATCCACCTCCACAATGAACGGCTGAGATGCATCTGGTTGGATGAGAACGGGTGCCGAAGCAAAACATTTCTTCAAAGAGGAAAAGGCTTGGCAAGCTTTGTCCGACCATTTAGAAAAATCCATCCCTTTTCTTGTCATGTCAGTGAGAGGTTTGACGACAGATGAGAAATTACAAATAAATTTCCGGTAGTAGTTAGCAAACCCCAAAAAACGCTGCAGAGCCTTAAGATCCCCTGGCTGATCCCATTCAAGCACTGCTCTCACCTTTTCAGGGTCCATACGGAAACCGGAGGCTGACACCAAAAAACCCAAAAACTGAAGTTCCTGTACGGCAAATACACACTTCTCCAGTTTGGCGTATAGTTTATTGTCTCACAAGATCTGCAACACCTGTCTCACATGCTCCTGATGAGACACAAGATCTGGCGAGTAAATTAAAATGTCGTCCAAATATACAACCACAAACAGCCCCACAAGGTGACGAAAAATGTCATTAACAAAATGTTGGAATACTGCTGGTGCAGTAGTCAGACCAAAAGGCATGACTAGGTTCTCATAATGTCCCTCCGGCGTGTTAAACGCCGTTTTCCACTCATCCCCCTCTTTTATCCTAATCAGATTATACGCCCCCCTGAGATCCAATTTAGAAAACCATTTGGCGCCAACAATTTGATTGAAGAGATCAGGAATAAGAGGGAGTGGATACGGATCTCGGACAGTAATCCGATTAAGTTCGCGGAAATCCAAGCAAGGGCGTAGGCCTCCATCTTTCTTCTTCACAAAGAAGAACCCCGCGGCTACTGGGGAAGATGAAGGTCTAATATGCCCTTTGGCCAGACTTTCAGAAATATAATCTTTCATAGCCTGCCTCTCAGGACCAGAAAGATTATACAACCTAGCTTTAGGCAACTTAGCATCAGGAAGGAGATTAATAGAGCAGTCATACACGCGATGAGGAGGCAACTCCTGACACCCCTCCTCAGAGAAAACATCCCCAAAATCCTCCAAAAAAGGAGGCAATGTACTAGGCACGACCGCACTGATGACTGTGTTCATGCAGTTGCTTTTGCAAAACTCACCCCATTGGCTTATTTCTCTGGACTGCCAATTAATCACAGGGTTATGTTTAACCAACCAAGGAAGTCCCAACACAATGGGAGTAGGTAGACCCTCCAACACATAACGAGATAATTGTTCCCTATGTATTGCCCCTACCCGAAGGTCAATGTTATGAACCTCATGAACAAAGCTACCTTGGCCGAGAGGCCTGGCGTCAATGGAGAATATAGGGATCGGTTTGACCAATACACTCAGATGCATACCTTGAGCCTGAGCAAACTGAGCGTCAACCAGATTAGCCCCGGAACCACTATCAAGAAGAACAGACAATCTCTCCACTCTCGTACCAACTACCACCTCCACTGGTACAAGGAACTGAGAAGAACTGGCGGATGAAATACATACTCCCAGGTTGTCGTCCACCACACAACCTGGGATTAACAGTTTTCCGGCGACTTTTGGCTCAACAAGGCACGGGATGGACATTCTCCAACAAAATGTCCCTCTTTCCCGCAGAAAAAACATCTTCTAGTCCTGCGGCGTACCGCCAATCCCCTCCTACGAAATGATGTCCCTCCCAACTGCATAGGCTCATCCGAACAGACAAGGGGAACCTCAACATAAGGGACTTTAGTGGTAGGTGGAGAAACAACAGGGAGTGGGGTTACCTCACCCTTCTCCCGAAGCCGTCTATCAGTACGGATAGCTAAGGCCATAGCAGCCTCCAGAGAAGGAGGAGACTCATACTGAGCCAAAACGTCTTTTAATTTATCAGAAAGCCCATGACAAAACTGGCTCCTAAGAGCTGGGTCATTCCACTGAGTATCTGTGGCCCATCTACGAAACTCAGAAGCAAATTCCTCTGCCGGACGATCTCCCTGCTGTATCTTACGTAATTTTGTCTCAGCAAGAGAGACCCGATCTGGGTCATCATATACCAATCCCAGGGCAGTAAAAAATTGATCTACAGACTGTAGAGCCGGAGATCCCGGAGGAAGGGAAAATGCCCAGGATTGAGGGTCCCCTTGCAGAAGTGAGATAACAATTCCCACTCTCTGCTCCTCACTCCCTGATGATCGAGGCCGAAGCCGAAAATACAATTTACATGCCTCCCGGAAGGTGAAAAATTTGTCTCGCCCACCAGTGAACCTGTCCGGGAGAGCTACTTTAGGTTCAACTCTGGTTTGCTCCAGGGGAGACAAAACTTTGGACTTAATGTCCGTCAGCTCCATGGATAATCCCTGCAACTGCAGAGCCAGATGGGCTACTGGATCCATGGTAACTGGAGATAATTTTTAGGGCCAGTGAAAGTGTCACGCTGTCTAATGATATGTATACAATGTCAGTAAACTATTAATACAGGAACAACACTCTATACAACAACTAGTATAGCAACATCAGCATGTAAGTATAGAATAGATTTACCTGACACGATATCTGCTGAACTCAGGGTTAATCTTGAGGACTTGATGAGCTGAAACAGGAAAGAGGTGGACCGGGATCTAACCTGACCCTAAACTGGGGTCCTAACTAATCCCTCACCTTGGAGGTACTGATAATGGTTCAGAGGTCCAAGTTTCCAACCTAACCCTGTCTCCTATCAGACCCTGAACCCTGTAATCAGTCCTAAGAAGGATCCTGACTACCACCAAAGGGATATGGGCTGATCTCAGCTAAATACTCAGATTAGACATATAAGACAGACAGGATAACACTCGCTTGCATACACACTCAAACACCAAAGGAACATAAATGGTCTGGGAAATAAACTCTAACCAAGTTGAGCTTAAAACAACTAAGGAGCTCACAACTAAAGTCTATACAGATTCATTCCTATCTGTGGTCTGCATGAAGGTTTCACTGGCAACTCCCCAAGCAGACAACCAGGAATTTAAAGGAAACCAATCAACAAATAATCAATTGCAGCCGGGAGAAACTGCACCCAGTCCCAGCACCGAGCACAGACAGAATTAACTCCCTAGCTGCCAAACACAAAGAAACAGCAGCTCAGCTGTGAGAAGTCAAAATGTGCAACCGCGACGATCTTTGTGGCAATGCACACATGACAGTGGTGCCCAAAACTGGACACAGTATTCCAGATGAGGTCTGACCAAAGAGGAGTAGAGGGCAAAAATGACCTCACGTGATCTAGACTGTATTCTTCTGTTAATACATCCCAGAATTGTATTTGCCTTTTTTGCTGCTGCATCACACTGTTGACTCATGTTCAGTCTATGATCTATTAGTATACCCGTCTTTTTCACATGTGCTGTTGCTTAGCCTTATTCCTCCCATTCTGTATACACTTTTTTCATTTTTATTTCCCAGATTAAGTACTTTGCATTTTTCCCTGTTAAAAACCATTCTGTTAGTTGCTGCCCACTGCTCCAGTTTATTTATATCTTTTTGAATCCTCTTTCTCTCTTCTCTAGTATTAGCTATCCCTCCTAGATTTGTGTCATCAGCAAATTTAATCAGTTTACCGTTACCCTCAATTCCTTCATCTAAATCATTGATAAAGATGTTGAACAATACAGGGCCCAAGACAGAGCCCTGTGGTACCCCACTTGATACATTCTTCCAACTCGATGTGCAGCCATTTACTACCACTCTTTGGGTCCTATCACTAAGCCAGTTATGAATCCACCTAACAGTTGCCTTGTCCATTTCATACTTAGTCATTTTTTCAATAAGGATTGCGTGAGATTCTTTGTCAAATGCTTTGCTGAAGTCAAGATATAATATATCTACAGCATTTCCCTGATCCACCCAGTCAGTGATTCTGTCATAGAAGGAAATTAAATTAGTCTGACATGACTTATTAGTTACAAACCCATGCTGACTCTGGTTAATCACTTCATTCTTGTCCAGGTACTTACATACATGTTGTTTAATAATTTGTTCAAAGATCTTTCCTGGTATAGATGTCAGACTCACCGGTCTATAGTTCCCTGGGTCCACCTTCTTCCCCTTTTTGAAGACAGGAACAACATTTGCTCTTCTCCAGTCTTCTGGGACTTCTCCTGTTCTCCAAGAATTTTCAAAGATTATGGAGAGTGGTTCAAAAATGTCTTCTGCTATCTCCTTCAGTATTCTGGGGTGTAATTCATCTGGACCTGGAGACTTGAATTCATTTATGTTAGCTAAGTGTTTCCTCACTATTTTTCTGTTTATAGATATCCTGGATTCTTCTATTCCTTTAATAGGACAGTGAAGATCAGTTGATGTTACATTTCCTTTCTGAGAGAAAACAGATGCAAAATAGGAATTTAAAAGTTCGGCCTTTTCAACATCCTTTCTTACCATTTCATAATTTTCATCCTGTAAAAATCCTATAGCATCTTTGACTTTTCTTTTACTTTTGACATATCCCCAAAATCCTTTTTTATTGATTTTGACATCTCTTGCAAGCCTTAATTCATTGTCAGCTTTAGCTAATCTGATTCTTGCCCTGCAGTTTCTGCAGACATCATTATATTCTTCCTTAGATATGCCTCCCTCTTTCCATTTGATATACATTTCTTTCTTCCTTTTTAGCATGTGTTTAAGTTCTGTGTTCATCCATCCTGGTTTAGTCAAATGCTTCCTATTCTTCCCTCTTTTCGTAATTGTTAATGATTGTGCTTTGAGAATCTCATTTTTCAAGATTTCCCATCCTTCCTGGACATTTTTGTCCTTAAGGATATCCAGCCATTGGATCCCTCCAATTCTCTTTCTGAGTTCCTTAAAATCTGCCTTTCTGAAATCTAACCTTGAAGTCTGAGTCTTCACAGGTCTTCCTCCTCTAGTTATCCAAAATTCTAAAATAGCATGGTCGCTACCTCCTAGGGTCCCAGCCACTCTTACCTCCTCAACCATTTCCTCCCTGTTTATAAGGATTAGATCCAAGGTAGCAGATCCCCTTGTTTTCTCCCCTACCTTTTGGAAGATAAAGTTGTCAGCAAGAGAGGATAAGAATTTCCTGGACCTGTTAGCTTTGCCTGAGAGAGATTCCCAACAAATGTCTGGATAGTTGAAATCTCCTATGACCACTATGTCATATTTTTTGGAGAACTTGGCCATTTGATGCATAAAGAGTTCATCCATATCTTCAGCTTGCATAGGTGGCCTGTAGTAAATGCCTACAATGGTGTCCTTTCCATTGTTCTGTCCTTGTATTCTTACCCAAACAGTTTCCACAGAACTCCCAGTCTCTGAAGCGTCAATCTCTGTGCAGATATACGCTTTTCTAACATACAATGCCACACCTCCTCCTCGTTTATCAAGTCTGTTTCTTGCAAATAAGTTGTATCTTTCTAGTCTTGTATTCCAATCATGTGTATTGTCCCACCAAGTCTCAGTGATTCCAATGACATCATACTTCTTCTCCTGTGTTAGTAGTTCCAATTCTCCTTGTTTGTTGCCCATGCTTTGTGCATTTGTATAAAAACATTTTAGTTTGTGATTGGTTTCGCTTCCTCCAATATTTTTATTATTTAGATTTTTTTGTCTTCGTTCTTCCTTTCCACTTCTAATAGCCGAGTTCTTAATAGCATTTGTCAGGTGTATGGATTTTTCTGGCCTTTTGCTTCCCTTCCCACATTGTTCTAGTTTAAAGCTCTCCTGATGAATGTAGCAAGGCGACTTCCAAATACATGTTTTCCAGTCTTCGTAAGTAATCTCTAGCAAGTAGTCCATCGTAAAGGTAATTCACTCCGTGATCCAGAAATCCAAATCCTTGCTGACGGCACCATCGACGTAGCCAGTTGTTCACCTGCAGAATTTTATTCTACCTCCATGTTCCATGGCCATCCACTGGAAGGATGGAAGAGAAGACCACCTGCGCTCCCAGTTCTTTCACTTTCTTGCCTAAGTTTTCAAAGTCACTGCAGATGGTTTCCAGGTCACTTTTTGTGGTGTCATTTGTCCCCACATGTATTAGCAGGAATGGGTAGTCATCTTTAGGTCTGAAGAGTCCTGATATCCTGATATTCAAGTGGAGCAACACAGCTGAGCAGCAGGGAGCGGAGAATCGCCCTCCACCACCAATCTAATATTGATAACCTAGCATTTAATAAAAACAAAAAAAAAATAAACACAGGGAAACAGCCTTAAAAAATAATTTTCCGGCTCCGTGCATACTTCCGTATCAAAAGTGAGCACTGCCAGACTAACTATGAACTGCACAACTACCTAGATGTGCACAACCAGTAGGTTTCATGCACACATTTTTTTTTTTTTTACATCTCAAATGCACACTAAAGGAACCCTGCAAAAAGTTGAAAAAAAATTCAATGGTTTGTTGCATATAGCTCTACTTTTTGACAGTAATGCCCGACTCCTGGGCCCCTATGACAACACTTCCTGTGTTCTTTGCTTCTCTTGTTCAGATCCACACAATTTATAGTAGTTATTCAAGTGGCCATTGCCAGGCGCACGGTCTTGATAAAAGTTGATTTTCTGTAGACATACGCAACATGATAAGCAATTCTCCCCATGGGCGTGGTGAGATAGTTGTTTGCCGGCAGGGGAAGGGGAAATTTTACAATGTCTCAGTTGACTCGACTTAAAAGGGTTATAAGTTTCCAGGAACGACATTGAAAAGTGTTTTGTGTGTGATGTATAGGCACCTGTTTCTACAATGGTTTACTGCCCTTTCATTGTGAGCAAACTGGTTTTTGCTTTCTTTCTTTGCGAGCTACGACTGGCATTACAGTTAGTAATAATATCCCCCCAAAAAATGGACAAGTAAGAACATTAATTTTAATAAGTCGTACAGTTACCTTAACTTGAATTTGGGTATTACATTACTGCAACTTCCTAGCTAAAACCTTTACAGGCTGCAATTAGCAAAGTCACCACTAGGTGGCCACAAATACACCTATAGCATACACGTCTCCAACAAAATGTCACAAAATCACGTTTATTTTCAAATGCTGCTCATTTCCATCACTTATCTCAGGTTGTGTCAAGCCAAAGGAAAGGAAACATCTATATATTGCAGTATGTACTATAAGAAATAAAAAAATTGAAAAGTATTTTTTTTTTAAATATGCGAACGCACAGAAAACTCTTGTCCTGCTGTTAATAGCTCAACATCTCCTTACACAAGGCTGCCCCTTTTAGAGAAATAGGTGCAAAACTTTTATTAGAGGCTCGTTATATTCTCTTTCCATTAGCTAAGGCCCCTGGTTCCCCCATTTGTATTTTTTTCCATTTTTTATTATTATTTTTTGAAAAATCGCCGTCTTTTGGTACTAATTGCTGTTTACGGCACCAAATTCATCAAAATGATGCACTCAAATTTATGCATTTGTCACAAAGTAAAAAATGGGCGCTTTTTTTTTCTCCTTCTCGTCTTAAACAAGAAGGAACTGGAGTGTTTCACGTCCCTCTGCGAGTTACAGCAGCAGTTCATCTCTTTATAAGGCCGGTTTCAGTGTTCGAGTCCAGACGGGACGCGGGTCTCCTACTTGAACACAACAGCCATAAGAGGGCATAGGAACATTTATAAAGAAGGATCCCCCTCTTTGTAAGCAGTCCTTCCATCTGGTACAATGAACATGCTCTGCAACACTCCATTTTCTCGATGTCTGGCAGGCCGCGAGTTGCGCGCCAAAGTCAATTGCTTGCAAAATGTCTGGGGAGCTTATCTCATATGGAACTAGAAAAAAAACAAACTAAAATTTAATTCTGCACCGTTGATCAAGATAATGGTCCCTAAAAAAAAAAAAAAAAAAAAAAAGAATTATAGCATTTCTGAGGTTAACAATCTGAAATCAGACCCTGTAATAGCTAATGATGGGAACAGACCGACACTAGGAGAGGATCTTACCACCTGATGGCAAGGATGCCATGATGTGCTCATGTGAAATGTCTGTTACTGCTGCCATCTAGTGGACATATGGTGAAATACAGCTGGCCTAATCCTGACTTCCAAAGCAATCCAAAGTAGGGGGATGACATCCATCAACTAAAGATCAGAAAAAAAAAGGAATCTCCTAATAATCAATAGTTAGAAATTAAAAAAAAGAAATTCAGTTAAAATTCTGTTTTTCTTTGCAATCATGGAAGCCCCAGTTAATAGTTACCCAGTTCCAGGTGGCATAAATATACATTAACCATTTACAGGAAATGTTATAAAACACAAAGAGATCAGACTAATGGAAGGTGATAATGTCAGGTCTCCATTTAGGATTCATGCAGCCGAAATCACAGGCAGCACAAAAATCAGAGCCTGGGTGCAGGAAAGCAGCCGGGTATGTTTTACTCTGAAGCGCTGCAGAAGAAGTTGAACGTTTTTACAAAATATGGAGAAGAAAAAAAAAAAAAGACTATTTAACTGGCATTTCCATGTGAGAGAACTGGAGGAGGAATTCAAATTTTGCAACTTAAAAAAAAAAAAAAAAAATTACCCAATTTTATGAGCCCACCTAAAACATCTGGAAAAGTAAACAAAAAACAAAAAAAAAAAACTAACCAAACTAGAAAAGATAACAACTTGGAAAAAAGTCTAAAGGTACTGCCACACTACACAATCCCGCTAGCGATCTCGTTAGCGTCGCATACTAATGAGATCGCTAGCGGGATTGTTTCTATATCGCTAGTGTCGGCCACATTTAGCGATATCGTTAAGGACGCTATCGCGGTTAGCGATCTCCTTAACGACTTTAGCGGTACAAAAGTACCGCTAAATCGCTAAAAAAGGTGCCACACTTAGCGATATATACTTACCCAGCGGGGCGCCAGCGACGAAAATAGGGTCCGGAACGATTTCCAGCGACGAGCGAGATCACAGCAGGAAGCTCGTCGCTGGCAGATGCCGCACACAACAACATCGCTAACGGGATCGCTAAATAGTGACGTTTTTTAGCGATCCCGTTAGCGATGTTGTTTAGTGTGGCATACCCTTTAGTTACTTACCGTTAACGGTATTTTTCGAAGTCCATGACAGCACTACAGAGAGAGGGGATCCGCCCCTTAGGAACAGGAAACCTACAGATATAAAAGGGCGGCACCTCTCCCACACATCAGTTGGATTACAGAGCATAAGAGGACATCAAGGTTAAATGGTATACAGCAAAAAATTTTATGCATCACACAGTAACATTAATCAATTGTTTATTACATGTGGACTATATAAGAGGAAGAAGTGCACATAGAACACGGGTGGGAATGTAAGGGTGCTGTCATGGACTTCGAAAAATACCGTTAACGGTAAGTAACTTAGACTTTATTCGAACGTCCATGACAGCACTACAGAGAGAATTACAGAGAGTAATAACTACTTAGGGAGGGACTACTGCCTGCAGCACCCTTAGTCCGAAAGAAAGGTCTGAGGAAGCACCCAATCTAACCTATGATGAGTGTAAAACGTGTGTGGAGAAGACCACGTAGCTGCCTTACATATCTGGTCAATCGAGACTTCTGCCCTCTCTGCCCATGAAGTCGCCACAGCTCGGGTGGAATGCGCCCTTAGCCTCTCAGGTGCCGGCTTGCCCCTCGAGGTGTATGCCAGAGAAATTGCTTCCCTAATCCATCTGGCCAACGAGCTCTTCGTTAATCTACGGCCTTTGTTAATTCCATGAAAAGAGACAAACAATGCATTGTCCCTTTTCCAGGGATCAGTGACTGCCAAATATTGCAGTAGACATCTTCTAACATCTAAAGTATGGAGTTTTATCTGTTTTTGATTAGATGGATTAGGGATGAACGAAGGAAGAACAATTTCCTGTGTTCTGTGGAAAGCGGAAGACACCTTAGGTAGGTATGCCGGATCAGGTCTAAGTATTACCCTGTCATCCAGGACCCGAGTGTAAGGAGACAGTCTAGATAGTGCCTGGATGTCACTTACCCTTCTAGCCGAGGTTAATGCTACCAGGAAAGTGGTTTTAAGGGAAAGAATTTTTATTGATGCTGCTGATATAGGTTCAAAAGGGGGTTCTGTTAAAGCAGTGAGAACAAGGTTCAAGTCCCATGGCATGATTCTCACCTTCACTATGGGTCTCGACCTATCCGCAGCTTTAATGAATCTACTAACCCAGTAATTATTTGCGATGTTGCAACTGAAGAGTGCCCCCAAAGCTGAAACTTGCACCTTAAGGGTGCTTGTGGAGAGACCTAAGTCCAGACCCTTTTGTAGGAATTCTAGAATCTGGGTTATCGGTGTTGTGTCCCCTGCTACAACCGCCGAGCTCTGGAGAAATTTCTTCCAAGTCCTAGCATAGATTCTAGTTGTAACCTCTTTTCTGCTTTTAAGGAGAGTATTAATTACATTAGCGGAAAACCCTTATCTCTCAGCAGCGACCGTTCAAAATCCACGCCGTCAGGTGGAGGCCCGCTACTCGAGGATGGTAGACTGGACCCTGGGAGAGCAGATCGGGAATATCCGGCAGGACCCACGGGTCGGCTTTCGACATGTTTCTGAGACATGAAAACCATGCCCTCCTGGGCCAAAAAGGAGCGATTACTATTATCCTTGCCCTGTCCTTCCTGACCTTCCTCAATACTAGGGGGAGTAAGGACAGGGGAGGGAAGGCGTAGGCTAGATTGAAATCCCACTGTAATAGAAGAGCGTCCACTGCCAGAGGGCGTTCTTTGGGATTCAGAGAGCAGAACTGTCTCTCACTTTCCTGTTGCTTTTGGTAGCAAAGAGATCTACCTCCGGTTGACCCCATTTCCGCACAATTAGGTCGAAGATGGAAGTCTTTAACGACCACTCTCCTTGACTCAGGAGATTGCGGCTTAAGAAGTCCGCCTTGGTATTTTCTTCTCCCCTTATATGTAGAGCCGTTAGAGAAAGAAAGTGTCGTTCTGCTATCTGGAGTAGGCGCCTTACCACTTCCATGAGAGGACCGGAACGAGTACCACCCTGGTGGTTGATGTAAGCGACTGTGACACGATTGTCGGAGAGCACTCGAACGTGGTGACCCTGTAGATAGAGAAGGAGCTTTTTAATTGCTAGCTCTACCGCCACTAACTCCTTCATATTAGAAGACATTTGAATTTGATCCTGCTCCCATAAGCCCTGAACCATAACGTCCCCCATATGAGCCCCCCACCCAAGAGGGGCTAGCATCTGTTGTGACTATTCGGGATATCTCATATTCCCAGGGAACCCCCTTAGACAGGTTCGTCTCATCCTTCCACCAATCCAGGGATCTTATAGCAGCCTGGGACAAGGATAGCTGGCCTTCCAGGTAACCACCTAACAAATTTTGATACAGCAAGACCTCAGCTTGCAGCGTCCTTGTGTGAAATTGAGCCCACCGAACCGCGGGAATGCAGGACGAGAGGGAGCCCAAAAGAGACATGGCCTTCCTAAGTGACATGGAGGGGTTTTTGGAAGCGTTTAGGACTTGGTACTGTAAGCGAACCAACTTATCCAGAATCCAGAATTAGCCCTTGAAACTGTTGGACCCTCATCGGATTCAAACAAGACTTTTTGGTATTTATTAGCCATCCCAGCCGCTCTAAAATAGACATTGCTCTTTGCAGTTGCTCAAGGCAATGCTCTGTCGTCTCCCCAATGATAAGAAAGTCGTCGAGGTAGGGGACTATAAGCATGTTGGATTCACGTAAGTGGGCCATGACCTCCGACATAACCTTAGTGAACACTCGTGGGGCAACCGCCAAGCCAAAAGGAAGGGCGCTATATTGAAAATGTCGCAGTGATTCCCCCATCTGGATTGCTACTCTGAGGAAACGCTGATGGGCCACATGGATTGGTACGTGGTAATAAGCGTCTTTCAGATCTAACACCACCATAAAGCAATTTTCAAACAGAAGCTTTATTGCTGAGCTGACCGTTTCCATTTTAAATGGGTGAATAATCAGGAACTTATTGAGGGATTTCAAATTAATAATTGTTCTAAAAGACCCATCCTGTTTACGGATCAAAAACAGAGGGGAGTAAAACCCTTTACCCCGCTATGCTTCTGGCACCTCCACTAAGACTTTCTTAGCGCAAAGCTCCTGAACCTCCAACTCTAGAGCGGCCTGCTCCGATGGGGATGACCTGAGTGGGGTAATTTTAAAGTTATCCCAAGGTACCGAGGAGAATTCTAACCGCAGCCCTGTAGCTATGATGTTAAGGATCCAGTTACTGCTTGAGATTTCCGACCAGGCCGGGTAGAAGGCCCTCAATCTGCCTCCTACCGGCATTGCTAGTCATTGCGAGGGTTTTTTTGTTTCCCTAGGTGGACCCCTAAACATAAACCCTGTACCTCTTCGCCTCTTTTCATCCCATTTGGCTCGTTCCCTGGACGACCTTCTGTGGCTGAACCTCCTTCTGCTGAAAGGTCTTTTATAGGAAGGGGTTGATAGACTGGGAAACTTTTGCTTGTCGTCCCCTGCCTTTTCTAAAAGTTCGTCCAGGACCGGGCCAAAAAGATATTCGCCGTCACACGGAATGGAGCAGAGGCGAGATCTGGCTTGAATATCGCCCGGCCAACATTTCAGCCATAATGCCCTTCGTGCTGCATTAGACAGCCCTGCCGCTCTGGCAGCCATTCTTACTGAGTCCGCTGAGGAATCAGCCAGGAAAGCCGCCGCATTCTGAATTATTGGCAAGGTCTTCCGAATTGACCCCCTGGAGGTTCCATCTGCTAACTGGGATGCTAACTGGTCTAGCCAGACCATCATTGACCTGGCTGCACAAGTGGCTGCAACCGCCGGTCTCAGGGCACCTGCCGACATCTCCCATGTGCCTTTCAAGAAGGAGTCTGCCTTCTTGTCTAGTGGATCTTTCAAAAACCCCATATCATCGAATGGGATGGAAGATTTTTTAGAAGCCTTCGCCACTGCTGCATCCAGCTTCGGGGCCTTATCCCATCTACCTGTCAAGGGATCTTCAAAGGGATATCTCCACTTAAACGCTTGGGGTAAGGAGCCTCTTTTTTCAGGCTTCTTCCACTCTCTGTCTATAAGGCCTTGGATGCTACTGTTTAGTGGAAAGGATCTCCGTTTTTTTGGATCTAGACCACCGAACATCAGATCCTGTACTGAGAGCTCTGGTTTCGCCTCCTCTACCCCCATGGTGGACCTAACTGATTTGACAAATTTGTCCATCTGGTCCAAGGGAAAACAAAAACGGGTAGCGTCTTCCGTAGAAGACGAGGAGGAAGCCGAAGAGGAAGGCGAGGAGGGTCCTGACACAACTTCACCCCTGTCATGGGCGGCAGGTGAATCTGAATCAGATAAAACTGGTACAGTTCTACGCCTGGAAGATTCTCTGTGTCTTGAGGACGCTTTCAACTCTGCTCTTATTATCTCCTTCAGGCTTTCGGTGAAATCTGGAGTCTCCTCCGCTATCTAAAAAGGGAATGGGCATGGGGGGGGGGTTACTATCTCATCCCAGGCCCCTGCCCTTCCCCCTCAAATGCCCTACCGTCTGTTGCATGCACGGCTCGCACAACCTTTTAGGGCAAGCGTCAGGCAGAGGGCAAGCACAAAAGGCACATTCCCTGTGCTTGCTTTTCACCGAACACTTCTTCCCCTAGTAACAGACACAGAATAGGGGAAAAACTGCATTACTGGGTATTCTAAGTCTGACGATCTCTTACCCAGATTATACAGCAGTAGGTACCGGATCACGGGGAGGGGCCTTTTTCCCAGCTGCGGAACTTCTGCGGCTGGTGTTCTTGGCCATTGAAGAGGAGCGCTCTGTCTGCTGCTGCTGGCTCTCCTGTTGCACCGAGGGAGCTTCTGCAGTGTCCATCGCGAAAATGGGGCAGAAGCGCTTTACCTCTTTCCTAGGCTCCTTATATCCTCCCCCGGATATCCGGGTCAGCAGGTCTGGCCAGGGGTCCACCCCCTCCTACTCCCCGGCCCCCCCCCCCGCACCTCCCCGCCGTCCCCACAGCAGGCGCCGTCTGATGATGCAGCCGCCAAAAATTTCAAAAACGCCGGCCGGCGTCTCACTTCCGGTTCCGGCGGTGGAGACTCCGCCCCCTTTTCCCCGCGCTCCTACAGACCCAGCCATACCGATGGAGGCAAGTATAGTCTCCCGCCGCATCGCCCCTCCAGCCGGGACACAAGCTCTCAACCAAACCCAGCCGCGCTGCTGCAGAAGCGGCGCGCGGCTAAACTTTCAAAAACCCCGCCGCGCCGTCCATAGTAGTGACGCGCGGCGGGAAATTCAAAACCGCCCGCTGCACCATCCATAGCAGTGACGTGCGGCGGGAAATTCAAAAACCCCCGCCGCGCCGTCAATAACAGTGACGCGCGGCGGGAAATTCAAAACCGCCCGCCGCACCGTCCATAGCAGCGACGCGCGGCGGGAAATTCAAAAAACCCCCGCCGCGCCGTCCATAGCAGTGACGCGGCGGGAAATTCAAATTTCAAAAAATAAATTTTTTTTTTTTTTTTTTTTTAAAAACCACGGCTGCACCACCTTAAGAGGCCCCCACCATGACAGGACCACAGGAGAGGACAGGGAGAAGGCACCGGGACCAGGGAGAGGGGGGAATACTTACCTACCGGCGCTGGCTGGGAGACAGGGATCCTTTGGATACTGCTCCACCTGCTCCGCACACTGTCGTGGAATCCTACCCGGACCCACCGTGGCGCTTCCAGGGGCTCCGCACCGGCCGAGGTAGGAGATTCCCCCCGCTACCTGGGTCGACCGGCCGGCCTGGGTCCTCCTGAAGATCTTCATCTGTAGGAAACCCGTCCTTTAGGAACAGGAAACCAACTGATGCGTGGGAGAGGTGCCGCCCTTTTTGTATCTGTAGGTTTCCTGTTCCTAAGGGGCGGATCCCCTCTCTCTGTAGTGCTGTCATTGAAGTTCGAATAAATAAACTATTTTTGCCTCTTATTTGTCATTTGCGACAAATTTATCCCCTGCACTGCTGTGCACGTCTCCAACGCTCTTTTTGGTATTACAAGGACTCCTTTGCTCAGGTGTACATGACCTCTTTAGTGTCGTCCTCAGAAGCTGAAGATAATTTCTGATGAAGGCCTAGTTTTGGCCGAAACGTCAATGTTTCCATACGGTGGATGAACCTACATCAAATAAAATTCTCTCTATTTTTCCGCATCTAAATTCGGAGTGCCGAATTCCTTTTTTTGCATGTATTTCTATGCAGCTGAACGCTCCGGTCCGACTGCTGGCGGCAATGCCGGGTATTGAGGTGTGAGACTCGTGCAAGTTTCTCGCAAGTGTGACCCCCAGCCTTAGCCAGAGATGATATAAAATAAACCTCAAAAACCAAACCAACCAAAAAAAAAACCAAAACAATAAAACAAACACACTAAGAATGACTTCTTCCTGAAATTAACCACCTGAGATGGGTTTATTACACAAGTCCTGTGTCACACTAAGGATACAAAACACCAAAGAAAAAAAGGGCACAAAACATACTTTACATATCCGTTATAGTCACATTTAATAAAATGACAGGTCTTCCTCACACATCCATCTTCATTAATATTTTTTAGATCCTTTCTTCGGATCTGGATGACATTTGTCCAACCTCTATATGGTGACCTGATGTCGCCTCATTAGGGTGGGAGTTCTGTGTTTTATGATTAACACTTATGATATGTGGCTATAATAAAGATTCACACCTAGACTCATTTAAAGGGATACATTTATGAATTTCTGCACCGACTGCAGAATAACGGATCTTGACAGCGTGCACAATAAGCACACTGTCAGGATTCCTTTCCATTTCCAGCTCATACATTTGCATAGTTGAGGTCATGTTCCAACAAGGTGGTCTCAATAGAATATTTGGAGACGCAAGAAAAGTTACTAATCATCAGATGACTGCTTGAGCTGGAAATAGAGGGAAATCCCAACAGTGTGCATGGTGCATTTGATAAGCTACAGTCAGAGTGCAGAAATTTATGTGCAGCCTGTAAATCCTTTTAAGATTAATTTATATATAAACTTTTGTATTTTTCCTTTTCTTTGTATTCTTACAATGTTCTCCAATTACAGAGTGACAGATCTGGACTGGTGATGAGCGCAAGTGCTCGTCACTCGCGTTTGTACAGTGTATAGTCAGTGCTCGAGCGACATGTTCGAGTCGCCTTGGCTGCATGTTTCTAGGCGGTCAGACAGCCACAAAACATGCGAGGATTGCCCGTGTTTGTCAGGTATTTCCCACGTTTTGTGGATGTCTTAACAGCAGCGAAACATGAGGCCGTGGAGGCTCGAACATGTCACTCAAACACCCGAGATACTCGGTGCGTACCCGGCCACCCTAGGCAAACTCGAGTGACGAGCACTCATCACTAATCAGGACTATTCCTATATTCTCACATCAATCCAGACTTGAGGCGCTTTAAAGAGGTTATCCCACCATAACAACTTATCGCCTACCCATCCATCTGCTGGACCCACCCCGATCATGAGAATTAGGATCCAACGTCCCCCATTATGAATGGAGCAATGGCCGCTCGCAAGCACAACTACGCAAGACAGTGCTGACCCGTGTCAGTCGGATCCATAGACAACGCATGGACGCATTGATCGTTGCCACTTTCAAAATCAGGGACTCCAAAGACCTCCTTACTAGGATCATGAAGATCCCACTGGAAAGACCCCAGCGATTACCTGCTATCCTATGAATAGTAGAAAAATTGTTATGGTGGACTAAATCCTATAAATCAGAAATAACCCGATAATTGCTTTTTTTTTTTTATGACAAGTCAAAGGGAATAATAATACAAAACATGGAAATTGGAGAGACAAGTAGAAAAGGACAAGAAAAAAAAAAAAAAAAGTATATAGATCTCAGGGTAGATCTGCACAGCAAACACACACGGGGACGGACGTTCTACAGGGGGCTTCCATCAGATAATTAGCGGGAATGAATTCTAATAGAAACCAGTCCAGAATTGTTAAGTGCTTGGTCCAGTGAGACATTTGCACGTAGAAGTCCACAAGACTATTAACAGTCGTCGGATCAGCATGTAAAGTCCGACGCTGCCACTCTTCACATTGATAGACGGCGAGCAGGAGGTCCAGAAGGTGCCGCCATCGTCTGCTCCGATGCCTCAACCGAGACACGTCCACAATCACATGAACAGATCGTCTCACGGTGACGCAGAGGAGCACTCGTCATTGTTTAGATTGTCCTTGAAGCCCCACACCTCGATGATGGCAATCTGGAAGGTTTCGGAGCACAGAGGCTGGTTGTTGAAAGTATTGCAGTGACTGGTTCGTCCATAGTTCAAGTCAGAATCCAGATATAAGGCTTGTCCATCGCCCCCTCCTGAGGAAACATAATACTCAGGTTACAGTGCACGTGCCATATGCAAGGATTTGTAGTAACTAGAGATATGTAGAAACAAACGATTAAGTCTGCCAGATGCCACCACTAGAGGGAGCGTACTGCATACTTTCATCCACCAACTCCCCCTAGTGGTGATGGCAGGGAAGAATAACACTAGATATGGCTTTAAATCAGTATATTGTGTTTTTTCACCAGTTTTTCCGGGTGCAGGCTCACTCTCCAATTTTTAGTTGCCTCTGGTCTAGTGGATGGAGACTAGCTGCTATGTCATCCCCCATACACAGCACGCGCACACACACACACACACACACAGGATTCCTGTTCTCCTGTCTCTATGTAGCACATGTTCAAAAGTAGCAGCAGCATGGATGAAATTATATAGCAGTACTGAGCTGTGTAGCTGTGAATCCAGCAGTGGGGTGAGATAAAACACTTATTAGAAAGTGCAGCATAATCAGTCTCTCTTCGGCTTTCTTTTACCTTTAAAAATCATACAATGATTTTCTGGATTTTATTTTTAGATTCTGTCTCTCACAGGTGAAGTGTACCTACGATAAAAATTACAGACCTCTCCATTCTTTGTGGGTGGGAAAACTTGCAAAAATCGGCAGTGTATCAAATACTTATTTTCCCCACTGTTTATATTTGCATTTTTTATTATTGCAAATAGATATTTTTTCAAATATTTTTGCAATAATTAGTTTTACATATTGCAGTAATAAATATATATTTACATTTTCTATTTTTTTATTTATATAGAATTTTTTAAAAATATAATCATATGTTTTTTTCTCTTAAGTCTTTACAGGAGACTTACCAATGATGATGCAGTCTGTGCTTCCTGCCATAAACATGGAGGCCGTTTTAGATGGAAGATTGAAATGCCGAGTGGCCAGAAAAGGCGAGAGCCGCATGGAAGGGTCTGAGCTTTCGGCAGCGTCCTGATAAGAGTTGGACTCATTGTCGGCAGGCGCCGGTGCAACTCTACCGAGCTCCGGATGTTTTATTATCACCCACTCATAGCGCTCCACCTCTGGCTGCAGCTGTGAGAACAAGAGAGAACAACCCAAAGAAACACATTATATCCAGGAGAAGATGGGATTGTTACGTCACTTCAATATTTGTCGCTTATACTATTGATGTATGGAGAAGACAGTGACCGTTTAGAAAAATAATTAAATACATTATCTAGAACTTGTGCTCAGAATACAATCTGTCCGAGTACTAAATCCATAAGATCAGAGGACCAAGATAAACCTGAGTGAGCGGTTTAGTGATTGCATTAAACTCCAGATCAACGAGTCTTACCCGAAATACAAAACACTCTCCAGTCCCGAAGAAGCTCAGCTTGTTCCCACTCTTCTTCCGTGCGTCCCAGTCTGTGGATAAGTACGCACCGCACACCTAGGAAGTGATTGGTAAGCAGCCATATCAGAGGAGAGCTCATTACAAGGAAACTTACCCATTGTTTAAATCAGGTTTTTATGTTTCCCCCACCCAGTCTTTAATTTTCCACATTACTAACTGTACAAATTTTCACACTGACCCTAATACTAAACTCATTTCTTGTTTTGCAAAAAAACGACTTCAGCAGCTTTATTAGAATCACAATCAGGATTACAATGACAGTATACAGTAGATAACAGGATCCTCCACACCATAGGAGAGGTCACAGCTCAACTCCACCCTGTACATTTACAGAAAACATCTCTCTATATAATGGATAACATCCTCCATAGGAGAGGTCACAGCTCACCTCCACCCTGTACATTTACAGAAAACATCTCTCTATATAATGGATAACATCCTCCATAGGAGAGGTCACAGCTCACCTCCACCCTGTACATTTACAGAAAACATCTCTCTATATAATGGATAACATCCTCCATAGGAGAGGTCACAGCTCACCTCCACCCTGTACATTTACAGAAAACATCTATGTATAACAGTATCCTCCATAGTAGATGTCACAGCTCACCTCCACCCTGTACATTTACAGAAAACATCTATGTGTAGCGCCCGCGTCCCTGCCTGCTGCCAGACAGGGACGTCGCTCTCCTCACCTGCGCTCAGCGTCCTCAGTGCTCCCAGCCTCCTCTGCGCCTCTGGCATCCTCCTTCCGCCCTGCTGGTCTCGCGCGCTCCTTCCCTGCTGCTGGCCTTAGGGCGCGCGCCCGCACCCTCCCCCGTTCTTAAAGGAGCCGCGCGCATTTTCCAAATCAGTCTCCAGCCAATGCTGGTGGACTCCACCCTATATTAAGGGCTTCCTCCTTAATGGAGGTGCCCGAGCAATGTTGTTTCTGTGCAGTCTAACTCTGCTTCAGCCATCAGCTCCTGTTTCCAGTTGCCTGCCTGTTACCTGTCTGTTTGCCTGTCGGCCATCTGACTGCAGCTCTATCCAGAGGTTCGGACATCTTCAGCAGAGATCCCCGGCTGTTGCCTGCTCACCTGGGAGCGATCATCTGCCATCCGACTGCAGCTCTATCCAGAGGTTCGGACATCATCTGCGGAGATCCCCGGCTATTGCAGAGACTCTTGCCTGCTCACCTGGGAGCGATCATCTGCCATCCGACTGCAGCTCTATCTAGAGGTTCGGACATCATCAGCAGAGATCCCCGGCTATTCCAGAGACTCTTGCCTGCTCACCTGGGAGCGATCATCTGCCATCCGACTGCAGCCTACCAGGAGGCTCCACCAGTTCAGGTCGTATATGCCTGTTTGTCTAGAGACTGCCTTGGTCACTTTCCGTGACAAACCTGCCTGTCCTGAGACTGCCTTGGTCACTTGCCGTGACAACCTGCCTGCCCAGAGACTACCCTGGTCACTTGCCGTGACAAACCTGCCTGCCCAGAGACTACCCTGGTCACTTGCCGTGACAAACCTGCCTGCCCAGAGACTGCCCTGGTCACTTGCCGTGACAACCTGCCTGTCCAGAGACTGCCCTGGTCACTTGCCGTGACAACCTGCCTGTTCAGAGACTGCCCTGGTCACTTGCCGTGACAACCTGCCTGCCCAGAGACTGCCCAGGTCACTTGCCGTGACAACCTGCCTGTCCAGAGACTGCCCAGGTCACTTGCCGTGACAACCTGCCTGTCCAGAGACTTCCTTGGTCACTTATTGTGACAACCTGCCTGTCCAGAGACTGCCTGGCTAATTGCCGTGATTCCATGTCCTATTCCCGGATGCCACCCGCTCTCTTACAAGTAAATTGTCTTGTATAATAAAGCTTAGTGGTTCCACCAACCAGACCCGTTTCCGTCAGTGGTTCCACTACCAGACCCGTTCTACTATGGAGGATGCTGTTATACATAGTGTATGTCACAGCTCACCTCCACCCTGTACATTTACAAATAACATCTCTATGAATAACAGCATCCTCCATAGTAGATGTCACAGCTCACCTCCACCCTGTACATTTACAGAAAACATCTATGTATAACAGCATCCTCCATAGTAGATGTCACAGCTCACCTCCACCCTGTACATTTACAAATAACATCTCTATGAATAACAGCATCCTCCATAGTAGATGTCACAGCTCACCTCCACCCTGTACATTTACAGATAACATCTCTATGGATAACAGTACCCTCCATAGTAGATGTCACAGCTCACCTCCTCCTCCTGTATATTTACAGATAATATTCCTCTATATAATGGATAACATCCTCCATAGTAGATGTCACAGCTCGCCTCCTCCTGTATATTTACAGATAACATCTCTCTATATAATGAATAACAACATCCTTCATAGTAGATGTCACAGCTCGCCTCCTCCTCCTGTATATTTACAGATAACATCTCTCTATATAATGGATAACAACATCCTCCATAGTAGATGTCACAGCGCGCCTCCTCCTGTATATTTACAGATAAAATCTCTCTATATAATGGATAACATTCTCCATAGTAGATGTCACAGCTCACCTCCTCCTCCTGTACATTTACAGATAACATTCCTCTATATAATGGATGACACCGCATCGTCCAGCTGTACCTTCTATCTGTTCGCAGAGTAAGATACCTGGACCGATTCGCTTTTCCCTTTGTCTCCTGCTTGTTTCTTTGTGGATTAGGTGGGGCATGCCTCTGTTCTCAATTTTATATGGTGCTATTTATTTCTGGCTACTACACATTGATCTCCCAGCTAGCACTGATGAGGGCGCACTAGGGAATCAAGGGAGAGCCGCCATTGACGCATTATTAGGGTGCTAACCTCTGCTGTGTAGGCGGGTGCTCAGGAAAGGGTATAACGCAGGGTGAATCCAGGAGTATCTACCCTATTGTCTAGTGTGTCTTCTATGTTAGTCCTATTTTATTTACAATTTATTACTAAACGGTTAATGTTTTTAATTAGGGATTTTCATATGTGAGCCACTACTGCGAGACCTCGGTTTTTCCCTTTCCAAATTATTCTACTGTTGACACAGCATCCTCCACACACCATAGGTGATGTCACAGCTCACCTCCTCCCCCTCCCTTCAGTGTCCTTTACCTAGGTTAGCACATGCTCAGTTTCTACTTCTACAACAATAAGTGAGGCATTATTAGTCAGTCTATTACTGCAATTATCCATGTGGAGTGTTAAAAAAAAAAAAAAAATATATATTATAATTGTGGGGGGGGGGGGTGGCACAAAAACATTGCTGAGTAATACAATACATTTTTTCATGTATGTTATAATTTAGTTTATATATTATCCTAAAATAAAAAATATTAAAAACACAAGTGTTTTAATATTAATTTGATTTTAGGATAAATATATTTGAAAAAAAAAATTATAATATATTACAAATATACACAAATATATACGCAATTATAATATATATTAAATGAAAAGAATATGTGTTCTATATGCTAAATAAAAAAAATTCTGAAAATCTATATTTTTTCGAAAAAAGATTATATTATATTATTTTCGAATATGTAAGATATTATTCTAATGTATATACTTATTGATTGTAATTACTTATTTTAATATATAGTAATTACTTATTTTAATATATAGTTTACTATGTAAATATATGTTTTATTTAAATCAGATTTAACACAAGACCCCGATTTAATAAATGGGTCATTTTCTAATAAAACATTCCCTTTAAGAGAGTGCACTGCCAGAAGGTGGCGCGGCAGCACAGATTAATAACACACATATACTATATACACAGAGGCCTAAGGTCCACGCCACGGCCGCTTACCCACCTCTTGATTGCTGGTTTTGATGAGGAGCAGGGTGGGTTCATGTCCTTCACAGTGCAAGTAAAACCTGACCATGGAGAGACAAAAACACAGCAGGCTGACTCCAAATATGTCTATATCAGAAGTAATAAAACTATGAGGTCTTCATCACCATTGTGCAGTTATAGGCCGTGTTCACACTACAGTTATGGCTGCAGTTTATGAAAGGCATGATTGGTGCCCAATGGATAAAAGCCAAACTGAGCACAAAGCTCAGAGTACAGCAGCGATATGGAGGCGTCAATAGTGCAACCGAGAAAACCACTGTGCAGGCTGAAGACGCCGGCGAGTCCTAAGCTACGTGATTGACCGATCTCTCCTTATAAACAAGAGACCTGTCAATCAAGCCGCGCCGGGCAGGAAGATGGAGGCTGCCTTGTATGGATGGAGAACGTACACCACCGCATTACACGCAGACGACGCACCTGCTCATGGTGTTGCCATGCTCTTGATTGGTATACAGCAATAGCGGTTGGCAGAGGGCAAATCTCTCTGGGATCCAGGACCATATATCTCTCATTTCTTTCACGCTCACAATCTCAGATTTGAAGTTTTCGGCATGGACAGCTAGGTGGACATTCTGTCTGTCAAAAATGAGGACAGGAAAGAAAGAAAAAAGGTCAGTAGGCAAAGACTCAATTAGGAGGGCACCATGTCCGCAGAGCAAAAGCCTGGCACTGTAAGGAGCAGACTGGAGCTCCAGCAAAGTGCCTACAAAGTGACTTAATGGAAAACCACTCTTTCAGGAAAGTTGTGCCCACCTGGCACAGTTTGCAGTAAAAAAATAAAAATTGTGCTTTACCCCGCCCTCCCCAGGTTCAGCTTAGTCTCTGCTGTTGTTCCCGGCATCTGTTATCTGCAGCCAAATCTGTTCATTCAGTGGCTTGTGCCATCAATTTGGGCAGAGTAATTGGCAGCAACGGTGTCAAAATCACATCAATGCTGCAACAAGCAGCAGACAACCAGTGTTGGACCTGGGGAGGGTACGTAATGCATTTTTTTTTTTGTTCTTGTTTTAAATGACAAACTGCACAACTTTCCTGATAATGGAAAATTTCTCAGTAGGACTAAACACAAATGCAAGCAACTTTGTAAAAAGGTGATGTACTCTGCATCACACATCGTCGCCAAGCTGCAATATCAGACACAGCCGTACAGGAGAAGCTCAACTGCTGCAGATATTAGCTGGCATGCCTGACGTTAGTATAAGCCGGTCATGCATGGAGGGGATCATGGCGGTGCAGAGTCCCTCGTTGCAGTGGTTATGAGCTCAGCAGTGCGGCGCGGTACAATAGGACGGTATTGGGTGTCTAGATTTCTCACTGACTGGCGAATAACGAAGGTTTTCTCCCTTCTGAATGGACGCGCTCATAAAACCGGCATTAAAAATGAATGATGGTGCGGTCGACTGACACGGGCACTACGGTATAACACCATGACCTGTAAGAACGGATTGTCCTATCCACCACTAGCATAACACTTACAGCCATATAATTCCGTACACAGTGTATGGAGCTGGACGGCACGGCTCTGCACACTGCGTAGTGCCCGTTACCTGCCCCATTAAAGAGGAGCAGAGCTGCAGAGCAAGAGAACAGACACTGCACAGCGAGTGGCGCTGTGCTGTTCCGTAAACTGCGCCGTCAGTGGTCGCGAGACCTGGAAACAGCTGATCATTGGATCACCAGGTGTCAGACCCCCAACAATCTAATATCAATTACCTATTCAATAATTTAATCGAGAACAATCCCTTTAATAGTCAATAAAAAGGGAAGCACAACTAGGTGCTCAGACTACAGTTTGTAGTCTGTTACCATGGAAACACAGTTCTGTGCTGAAACTGTAAACACAAAACAGAACAATTTTAATTCACTTTTCTTTTTAATAGATGCTAAATATTAAAAGGAAAAGTGGGCATAGTCTTCAAAAGTCCTATAAGCCCTGAAAGATCTGACGCTCACATTGAAATACAACAGGAGGTCTGTGTAATGCACGGATTGGGGATCTGCTCCTTGTAGATTTTTTTTTTTTTACCCTCGTTAATAGAGGGGAGATCCAGAGTAATTTTGGAAATTAATACATCTTCATGTAATATCGAAGCCTCAGGAATAGAACCCGCCCATATTAAGTCAATGACAGCGACAATGGCGGATCAACCGATCCCATGTGCGGAGGCTCACGTATTCGTGCAGCCTGAGCCTCCATGCCCTGTATGTATACCTGTCAAATCCTGTGTGCAATGAACAGAAGGTTGGAAAAATGAGCAAATAATTTAGTGTTGGAGGTTATTATTTGCTATCCGGGGCCGGGAACAGTTAGACAGGCAGGACGGCAGAAAGTTACGGGAGAATAAGCAGAAAAAAAGTCAGCCACAGGGTAGGCAGAAGAAGGGAGACAGCAAGGTCACTTACCGGACAGGAGACTTTACTCTGGAAATAGGACAGCAGAAGAAGAGAGAAGACGTGAAAGAAAACAGGGAAAGGAAAAAATAAAATAAGTGAAACATTTCACATTAAACCACTGACCGAGTCCACCGGAAGGTCACGTAGGAAAGAAAACAGTCTGAAAGTGCAGTGCAGAATCCTGGAGGTCTACTACGTGGCTACACCCCAATCACCTGTGCAAATGGGGCGTCATCCAGAAATCACAGCCAGATACCACACTTACAGCATCACAGCAAGTAGTCTAAGAGACCGACCACCGCTGATAAGACTGCGAAGGTGGCAGCGAGCAGTAAACAATAAAATAACCTTCAGTTATGAAAAAGTCTTCTATGTTCTTAAGGTGAAAAGCAAAGCTGCTTGTTTTTAGAAGAATTTTGAGTGATTTGCTGACATTTTGGGGTGAAAAGTGCAATATCTTGATTTAAAAAAAAAAAAAAAAATAAATTAAATAATCATATTCGCTTTTCTTGGTTAAGATCATAGATGCAAGAGGTGCATATATCTTAAATAAATTTCACCACTCAAAAGAAGACACTTCATCAGGTCAGAGATGTGGACCCTTTTATTTAGCACTAATTTTTATAGTCTTTACTCAAGAGGGCATTTCTTTAGGCTGCTCTGCATAATTAATCTGTAAACAACTCCCCCTTGGTGAAGGGAAAAAAGGGAAAAGAGGAACAGCAAAAAAAAAAGAAAAGAGAAGAGAGCAAGGGCACGAAGAGAACAAGGGCACGAAGAGAAGAGAACAAGGGCAAGAAGAGAGGAGAACAAGGGCAAGAAGAGAGGAGAACAAGGGCAAGAAGAGAGGATAACAAGGGCAAGAAAAGACAAAAGAAAGAACAAGAAGGTTAAAAAAAAAAAAAAAAAAAGGAACAAGCATACGGCATGCAGTAGGAGAAAAAAAAAAAAAACCCGCCCACTTTTGACCTCGTGACTCTCTTTAAAGATGTATTCCCATCTCTGGCATATTTAAAATGAGGATAGAACAGTCTCTCCACCTGGAATTGAGAGGTCATTGCATATGCAAAGCTTTATTCACCTTTTATTGAAGTTTCCAAAATATACATGCATACTTTACTGTTAACTTTTGGAAATTCCCAGAAACAGGATTCGCATCTGTCTCGATATAGCAGCCCGGTCTTGCACCACCCAGAATGGAAATAAGGCTGTACCCTCTATACAGTAGCAAGCATGCTCAGCTATTTTCAGAACACCCGCAGAAGTGAATGGAGAAAGTAGTGCATGCATGGTGACCTCTCCAATACAGGTGTTGCAAAATGGGCCCTGTTGAATAGATAGGGTTGGTCCCAGATGTGGGACTGTAAAAATTTCACAACAGCAAGTAGTTACAGTCGCAAATGCCACAACAATCACTACAAGAAAAAATTTTTTTTTGGGAAGATCTTTATTTTTGCACACTCTGGCCACTTACCTTTTCTGTTTCACGGTGATGCCTTTCTGCTGCAGAGCTTTTTCATTTGCCATTTGGAGCAGATGAATCTCTTTACGGGAGAAGAGTCGGATAGCAAAGGCCTTTTCCAATACCTTTTCTGGAGTTACCGACTTGCTGATGTCCCTCACAAAAGCTTGGATGTCTCCTTTTACATCGTTCGACTCCATCGGTTGGCCACCTCTTACCTTATGGAAGAACTTGAGAAGAGCCAGGGCCACTCTGAATAGCACTTTATAGCCTTCTACCAGAAAGACATCAAATATACGTGCAACATAGGTCAAGGGCAGGTCTCCAAAAAGCCACTTCTGCCAATCAGAATAAACCTCAAGAACATCTTCAGACACAGCCACCATGAGCTTGTGAGGACCCTGGCAGTATTTGCCTGCAAGATCCCCAAACGTCATGCAAGAAGACTCGAAGGCCAAGAAAGTCTGATCGACGAGTCGTCTGTTTGGGTCATTACAGGCCAATATTCTGGAAACATTTTCGAAGCATTCTGCCTCATCCTTGCTGTAGTGGAGGAGAAGGGCCACAATAGGTGGCAGAACAGGGCAGAAGGAGATGTCTGGAAACTGGTTTGAGATGCACAAGAGGATTTTCCTAACCGCTCCGATACCTTCAGAGTTTAGACAGTAGCTGGGAACCTGTCGATCATCAACAAACTCCGAAGAGATAGTGTATTTGCATTACGCTTGCCCACTATTTTGCCTACAATGTCTCGATACACGCTGGCATCGGGTGTTACCGTGCGGCATGGGATCTCCTTGATCAGTTTTTGATATACCTTGGCCCGTAATGAATGGCTTTTTGCCCAATATCCCTGACGGGATAGTTGTTTTAGCTCTTGGAAATCTGTGCAGTTTAATACTTTTGGGTTCTGTTCTTGGCCGCCTGTCTCCATCTTATCCCAGTCCACAAAACGGCCATATTCAGTGTCGTCCATGGCTGATCCTTGGAAGAAGATGGTGTCCTTCAGGAATACGATTCTGTGTTCGTGTGCTCTGCAAATGTAGAGAAACACTCATTCATTGGGCGATCGGATTATTTATACTGCCATAAAAATACCAGTTAGTGATAGTACATCATCCGTTATAAAAGAGGGATGCTGAAAGCATGATGCTGTATATGGAAAAATTATTGTATTAACGATTGATACTATTTTTTTTTTTTGGCCAGTAAACAAGCGCAGATTGGCTTAGATGCAATTGATCAGTGCTCAGTAATGGAGCAAAATCAGCCAGTCTGAATGGGCCTTTACTCTCCCAAAGTATTCTAGATCTGAATTTTTAGGAGTAAATCTGATAACCAGCTTGCATATGGTTTTCAACGTCAATCAGCAGAATTGTGAGTTCAGCTCTGGACTAGAGCACATTTTGTTAAATACAAGCTAAATTGCTCCATTGGAGCTCAATGTCAAACACTATTTTCATGACAATCGCAGATTTCAAAGATTAAACACTTAAGAGGGAACCAGTCATCTTGGAAAATGCTATATATAATGTTAATCTGCAGGAGTTCTAATGCTGCCCGGCCACATTATTGAAGTGTGGCTGCCAGGAGAAAAAAAAAATAGCTTTTCCTCCCAGAAGCTGCCGGCTTTCAGTCATAGGGCGTGTGTGGACAAGTTAAAGTCACTGCTCCCTATACTGTGCTTGTTCTGCACCATGAGATGTTAAAGTACAGGAGCGTGCTGACAGCCACCACTCAGTATAATGAATGGTCAGTGCTGTGAGCGGTGGCTGTACCGGCCCCATGACTGAAAGCTGGCGGCTCCCGGGAGAAAATTCATTCATTTTCTCATAGCAGTCGGACTTTTAAGTAAAGCAGAATTTTAACATTATTTGCAGACTGAACCCATATCTACAGGTAAAAAGCGTCCCCCTGCGAGGTGACAGGTTCCCTTTAAACCGGTAATTTACACTCCAGAAGTTACTGATCTGTTACTTTTCAAGACCTGATGGGGACACTACAATAAAGAGCAGGAATCAATCTTAGACCCTGCACTTGATATAACAGTGAATCAGTTTAGCCTGACATTTATCCCTTAAAAATTAATAAGTAAAATTAAAAGCGGTATTCCGGTTACAAATGTCACCCATCCACAACTTCTTGACATTGACAGTCAGGACATCAAGACACCCATGATCGCAAGAACGGGACACTTTTGTCCCCCCAACTGAGTAAAGTGATAGTATGCATACTCGACCGGTCTAATAGTTTTGCATGGGACTGCAGGAAAAAGCGGAGCACTGTACTCCCTGCAGATGTGCTTGTCTATTATCCAAACTTCCCTGATACAAGCTTCTATACTCATGATCTAGTAGATATTTCTATGAAACCATACAATAGTTTATAGGGCTATCTGCAGAACCCAGTAAACCTGCACAAGCAGAGATACAGAGGTGACCTAGATAATCCGACACCGGGTGGCTGCACCCAGCCTTTTACTGCAGCATTAGATGCCGCGACACTATATGCACACAAGCAAAAAAAATTTAAATGGGAATCACAATAATGTTTACACATAAAGCCTATTTATCTGGCTTACTGGAGCATTGGTTGCAGGGGGAAAAAAGAATTAAGTTTTATTCTCCCTGCATCCACTCACATCCAGTCATCATAGTGGTGCAGTCACCACTCGCTAGACTTATTCCTTTCAAGCACCTTACAAAAGGATCAGGGGGTATTCATTATGTGTGGAAGAAAGGCAATTCTGGAAGCTAAATTGGAAAGGGTTCTTCACAGTTCATGCAGTCAGCTAAGGCCATTACATACGGTAATTTTGGGGAAGAACCATGTCTGGAAAGAGATATTATCGAATATTGGCAACATATCACGTCGATCTCCCTACAAGTTTGAAATAAAAAGAAAAATACATTTGTTGTATGTTCCATCAGATGCCTTTCCCCTGAACAGGACACAGCAGCTTTACAGCAGCACATGGAGGTTGTGCAGCTCCTGAACGGCCTCTGAACACAGCAGTTCAATGATTTTTCTGATGAAGTGGCAACTTTTGGGCATCTATAGAACCGGTGCACCTATATATGGCCAGGTCCGCTTCCACCTATTACCGGAAGGGTGTGAGGGGAGAAAAGAAAAATAATCAGTAAGCGCGGGCTACTGGCTGCCGGGTATTATTTTATGCCATTAGTCACAGCCGTTGACAGCCTTCCCATAAATTTCTGCAGGATGACATATTCCACAAAGACTCGTGTTTTTTGGCTTCAGGAAGATATTGAGGTTTACAGCAAAACAGTCAGAGAAAACTGAATTGTACGAAAAAAAGGACGGCCTGAATTATATAAGAATCTGGAATAACGCAACGGTGCAACCTCAAGACCACGAAGTATATCATCCTGAATCGTGAGCAACAAAAAACACGATTGGTAAAAAAAAAAAAAAAAAGTGGCAAAAAAAACCTTAAAAAAAAAAAAAATGGCAAAATCGTAAAGATATTCAGCACAAGATTTGCCTACTAAAATGCAGCAAATGGCACATTTTCTGCTCTGTGTGCACATGGCCTTAGAAGGGATCTACGGCGTCACCAAGTTCCGCATTGGGAGGCAGTGAACGGCACTGACGATGTTGCGTCAGCAGCAGATGCCTAGCAGAACATTGCACGAGTTAATAAGGCTGGTGCAAAATACGGGCCCGCCGTGCACAAACCCAGGCGTTGATCTGCTGACGGCACTTGCCCCCTGATTCAAAATTGAAGAGAGAACTCCCCCCTTTCTTCCCGATAGGGAGAGATGCATTGCAGCCGCATCCATAGTGCGGCGCGCCTACCCAGCAATGACAGGAGGAGGGGGCTCACAGTCACGACAAAGCTCCATTACAGAATCACTGCACCATTCAATAACGTCCTGTAATGAGATTAACCATTATTCGATCCTCCCAGAATAGCTGCCGGCGGCTCAGAGCACCGCACACTCATCTGTGCACCCGGCAGTACACAGGCATCAGCGGTCTGACCACATCGTCACATGCAGCGCATGATTGACATGGTTTTTTTTTTTAGATGTTTTTTGCAGAAATTAACATTCAGGCCGACTCCTAAAAAGGGACGCTAATAAACCAACTGTCTGCATCGCCATTGCCAACTGAATGCAGCTATGGTTTTCAGCTCTGTAATCCTGAAAAATCCCTCTAGGTCAGGAAAAATTCCAGAAAAATCCAAATATTCTATAGATGTCAGTTTTTGATGGCATGTGGAAAAAAAAAAAAAAAGCGAACAGTTTTTCAGTGTGCTGGATCCCACTTTCCTTCATTTTCGGGCCACATATCTTTTTCATCATCAGTGTGGCATCGGAATTTTTTTGCAAAAAAATAAATTCAACGTTTCTCCTAGTCATTAGCTGAAAAACAGACCTTGTACGACACATGGCGTCCATGTGGACTTCCACCCCCCTTCCCTTCTTCTGTGCATGGACCCACAGACTTGAAAGGGAAAGTTTGAACCATAACTTGGATCAAAAGTCGACATTTTAGACTTTTTTCCCCCCTACACAATTAAGGTCCCGATTGATCTAAACTTCTAAATAAATAAATAAAAAAAACAAACCCACAGCTTAACCCCTTCATGCTCCATGACTGACACACACGTGATGGGCTGGGACTCGGCGAGTGGAGCCGACTCAGGAGAAGAGTCCACTCCACACAGGGCAGGAACGAGCTGTGTTACAAAAATGTAAGGAAAAAAAAAACAAAACCCTCAAAACTTAGCTAGTTCAAATCACTGACTGCGTCATTTAAGGCTCACAATCCTACACGGATATGTATATGTATGGACGCCCATGACTCCCCACCACCACCCCGCAATGTGATTGTGGGGTACCTAAAGCACACAAAAGTCTACGGTCAATTTTACTACAACGCTAATACAAAAAAAATACAGTACCATACAATAAAGCTCACAATTACTTAATTTTCCCACCCATGTTATCTAAAGAGACCTACAGACACACGTCCCTACTTCCACCACGTGACAATGCAGAACTAACCCTATTTCTAGAGGTAAATATATGGATACAGGGATTATCAGAAGGTGGACGTGGGAGAGGTGTAGGATGAGATAATAGATGGGGAGGAAGGGATTAATGAAGGGGGGAAAGGGTGAATACAGAGGGAATAAACCTTGGACTGTAGAGGACAAATCAGGGGGTACATGGGTACTCAGCCAGGTGGAGGAGGAACTTCAGGAAAGGTCGGCAGGGCTGATGGTAGTCTCCTCTTGTGATGGTGGTAGTGGTCAAAGAGAGCTCGTGTCACTTTTTTTGGCTTTTAAGCCCAGAAAAAAAGGGGCAATGTCCAGTTTCAGGTGTGAAGGATAGCTTGTATAGTTCTCCACCTTCTGGCTAAGGTTCACCCCACCACCACCACCATCCCTGGCTAAGGGCTAAGATACACCTTTGTTTTCTCAACTGATAGAACAGAATAGAGCAACTGGTTTGTTACCATTGTCCCATTACTATTTACTTACACTGACATGCCAAAGATAACAGCTGGGGATGGGAAGGTCACCCAAACCCCACCACCGTTACCAGTTTGTCAGGTGGAATGCAACTCTGCTACCTCCAATCGTCAGGGCAATTGTGCAATTGACTGATGGACGATGCTGCGGATGTTTCCACTACTAGGCCGGTTATTGGGGAACTCACGGTTAGTGTACCTCAGATTCCAGCTCACAGAAAAAAAAAAAAAATATATATATCATTATACATACAGCCCAGTATGGTCACTGCCAGGTCCACAATAAGAAAAGAACTACTAGCTGCCACCAGCAGTCATTTAAACAGGCCGATTGGACACCAGTTATGGGTAGCGAATGCCTTCAAGGATGAGGTTTACAAAGCAAGAGGAACAGAGCAATTCAATTTTATAATATGATTGATAGCATCAGCTATCAGACCGTTCTTAAGTTGGAGGGGTTCTAATGGCCTTAGAGTAATGCAAGTTAATGCATTCTCTTCGTCCCTTTGCTACAACGCCAAAAATCTATCACCCAGAAGTTTTGGATAGATGCAAAACCCCAATATTCATTTCTGGACAATGGGGACAAAATTTCTAGAACACTCTCAGAAAAATCCTTTGAACAGAGGGTGCTCTTTCCTTGGAAAAAAGGAAGCCTCTGCACTCCTCTGCCTGTGCATAAACAGATCTCAAGCTGACTGTCTTTTTCCTCCAGCAGATATTTTGTTTTAATCACCTGTCTATGGCAGGAGGTCTCAGCTTCAAAGGGGATGGAGTGTTTGACTCATTAAAACAAAGGAAATGAGAGAGAGCTCTCTTTCCCTAGGTCTAATTAATCCCAGATGTTCAATATGTAGTCACATTTCAAAGGAGGCTGAAGTGTCAGCTCTTCTTCTGGACAGTCTGTATGGATTTTTACTTTCTCTATGACATACACTATCACCACAAAGATTGGCGTCTCGAATGGGTCTCGGCACCCTGCTGGTTCAGAACCTTGATGCCTTCTTACTTAAGATAACATGGAATGAAACAAATTTTTTACAATATTCACTCTGTCAGGAAAGGGACACAACAGTGTACATATAGATATAGGTATATCCATATAGATCCTGTAGGTTGTGACTTTTTTCCATTTGCCCTCCCCCCATTACATTTTATAGATTCAATACAACCAAATATTTATATATATGTAAAAAAAACAAAACACTAACTATACACATTTTTATTCTCCATTAACAGCTCTGATGTATTTATTTCTCTTAATGTATGAAGCTGGCAGCCAAGCAAAAAAGTGATGTACTATTATACACACAAAAAAAAAATCAGCGCGGGCGATCTTAATTCAGCAGATGATCTCAGAAGAGATGGGGCAAAGTTACGTAATGCCGAGTGCCGCTACCTATGCCTCCATGAATGATGCTTTTGTTCGCAGGCAGTCGATATGGGCTGTTAACTGCGGCCATACTCCACACTTGCTGGAACATTTAATTTAAAAAAAGGAGAGGCGGACACTACACAGCGCGGAGCGTAATTATTCATCGTGACAGCACATCAGCACCGAGGGGAGAAAAATGAGCCATACGGCAGAAAAAAAAAAAATCTCTGCTATATGGAAAATGGAAAGAAAAAAATCCAATTACCTGCAGATACAACTCAATGTACACAAATGGTGACATGTATGAGATCTTTTCTTCATGCCGCTTGATGCACACCTTATTTTATTAGTATAATTGACACTTCAGCCAGGGTGACAATACAGACTTCAGATGGGTGCCAGCACACTGAAACTACTTGCACCAGTGACCCTATTCCCTCTCATCTCCTCTAGTCCTTTTTCCCTGCAGTCACCACTCACCTAACAAAAATATTCAACCTCTCTTTTTCTTCTGGTATCTTTGCACTCTACTGAAACTGCCCTCACTAAAGTCTCTAATGATCTTCTAACAGCTAAATCTAATGGTCACTACTCCATGCTAATTCTCCTGGATCTCTCCGCAGCATTCGACACTGCGGATCATCAGCTCCTCCTCACTATGCTACACTCCATCGGCCTCAAGGACACCGTTCTCTCCTGGTTCTGGTTCTCCTCCTACCTCTCTGACCGCTCCTTCACTGTATCTTTTGCTGGCTCCTCGGCCTCCCATCTTCCCCTTACTGTTGGGGTTCCTCAAGGATCAGTCCTAGGTCCCCTCCTCTTCTCCTTGTATACTGCCCCCATTGGACAAGCAATCAGTAGATTTGGGTTCCAGTGCCATCTCTATGGTGATGACACCCAATTATACACCTCGTCTCCTGACATCACGCCTGCATTATTACAAAACACCAGTGATTGTCTTACCGCTGTCTCCAGCATCATGTCCTCCCTCTATCTGAAACTGAATCTGTCAAAAACTGAACTCCTCGTGTTTCCTCCCTCTACTAACCTACCTTTGTCTGACATTGCCATCTCCATGTGCGGTTTCACCAATACTCCCCAGCAACATGCCCACCGTCTTGGGGTCATACTTTATTCAGAGCCTTTATTCACCCCCCAATCCGATCACTGGCTCGCTCTTGTTATCTGCACTTTCTAGAATTCGACCTTTTCTTACTTTTGACTCTGCAAAAACTCTAACTGTTTCTCTTATTCATTCTCGTCTGGACTATTGTAACTCTCTACTAATTGGTCTCCCTCTTACCAAACTCTCCCCTTTCCACTGTCTTGAATGCTGCAGCCAAGATCATATTCCTCACCAACCATTACACCGATGCCTCTACCTTGTGCCAGTCATTACAATGGTTACCCATCCACTCCAGAATCCAGTACAAACTTATTACCCTCACCCACAAAGCACTCCACGGCTCAGCAGCACCCTACATCTCCTCTCTCGGCTCAGTCTATCACCCTACCCGTGTCCTCCGTTCTGCTAATGACCTAAGATTAACATCCCACGCCCATCTCAAAGACTTCTCACATGCTGCGCCAATTCTCCGGAATGCACTACCCAAGATAATTCAATTAATCCCCAATACCTACAGTTTTAAGCACACCCTAAAAACGCATTTCTTCAGATCGGCCTACCGCCTCAACACATTTATCTAACTATCCCTGTGTTGCCTATTCAAAATTTTCCTCATAACCAGGACCCTTGTATCATCTGTTTATCTGCATTTAATAGCCCACTGTGTCTGTACTGTTAGGTATTCTGGCTGATAACCGGTTCATGCAGCATTACATGAACACCCGATTCTTACACTATGGCTGGTCCGAACAATGAAAGCAATTGTTACCGTCCACCTTTCGGGTCTCCCCTATTTCCTCATAGATTGTAAAAGCTTGTGAGCAGGACCCTCATTCCTCTTGGTATCTGTTGATTTATGTGATTATTGTTACTCCGTAAAGTCTTTATCTCTGTGTCCCCTATAAAATGTAAAGTGCTGCGGAATATGTTGGCGCTATAGAAATAAAATTATTTAATAATATTAACAGATGGGTAGTTTAGCAGAGCCAGTCAGGAAACCCCAAAAAAAAAATGTTGCTCAGTCCTAAGCAAAAGGCTCACAAGTTGGAGATGAACCTCATGGTATGGAGAATGAAACACTGATTGTAGAAGGCACAGACCAAGCATGAAATCACATCCATATTGCACAACAAATAGATATACTATGGTTGGGTTCTTAAACAAAAGTAGAAAAATATTTAGAGTTGAGAGTCCTCAGTGGTTGATACCTTTTAATGGCTAACTGAAAAGATGGTAACAAATTGCAAGCTTTCGAGACTACGCAGGTCTCTTCATCAGGCAAAGACTAAAACAAAAGCTGAAGAATCACATATTTATATACACAAAAGGACACAGGAATAATGCAATAGGTAAGACAAGTGACGTGAAGCAGAACTGTCATTATGGCAGAGGGATGAACATAAATATTGGAACAGTTCATAGATAAGGAGGGAAAGTTTTATTGCCCTCTGATTGGGGTCTGGTATTGTGTTTTGATGACCCTACAACAGGGGTGGGCAATTAATTTTGCCAGGGGGCCGCATGAGAAATTGGGATGGTTTTAGAGGGCCGGACTAATATAATTAACTCCGTTCTACCCAATACTGTATATATATATATATATACACTGTATACTGTATATATACATACCTGCCCATTATCATCATCTTCTCCCCATCATCATCAATGCCTCCCCATTATCAGCAATGCCTGCCCATCATCATCTTCTCCCCATCATCAATGCCTGCCCATTATCATCAATGCCTGCCCATTATCATCATCTTCTCCCCATCATCATCAATGCCTCCCCATTATCAGCAATGCCTGCCCATCATCATCTTCTCCCCATCATCAATGCCTGCCCATTATCATCAATACCTGCCCATCATCATCATCTTCTCCCCATCATCAATGCCTGCCCATTATCATCAATACCTGCCCATTATCATCATCTTCTCCCCATCATCATCAATGCCTGCCCATCATCATCATCATCATCATCTTCTCCCCATCATCATCTTCTCCCCATCATCAATGCCTGCCCATCATCATCAATACCTGCCCATTATCATCATCTTCTCCCCATCATCATCAATGCCTCCCCATTATCAGCAATGCCTGCCCATCATCATCTTCTCCCCATCATCAATGCCTGCCCATTATCATCAATGCCTGCCCATTATCATCATCTTCTCCCATCATCATCAATGCCTCCCCATTATCAGCAATGCCTGCCCATCATCACACACAGACAGCACATAAGCGCTCTCTCACATAACACACACACACACACACACACACACACACACACACAACCGCACTACATAGACACAGAAACACACAGAGACACGTCTTACCTGTCCAGCGTCCCCGCTCTCTGACACAGCCGGCCGCTGAATGATGACGTCATTCAGCGGCCGGCTGTGAGAGGAAGCGCCGGTGGAGCCCGGAGCTGCAGCAGCGGAGGAACGGGAGAGGTAAGTATTGTGCCAGCTGATGCCGGGGCCCTGAGACTGCCGGAGCGCCTCCGCGGGCCGGTCACTGACAGCCGGCGGGCCGGATGCGGCCCGCGGGCCGCCCCTTGCCCGGGTCTGCCCTAGAAGGTCAGAGAAGCAGATTCCTTAATTGATATAGAAAGACATAAATCCATGTGACACGTTCATTCCAACACTATAAATATGTGATTCTTCAGATTTTGTATTAGTCTTTGCCTGATGAAGAGACCTGAGTAGTCTCGAAAGCTTGCAATTTGTTACCATCTTTTCAGTTAGCCATTAAAAGGTATCAACCACTGAGGACTTTCAAGTCTAAATATTTTTCTATCTACTGGCTAACACAGTACGAAGATACACATCTTTCCTATAAACAAAAGTGTACATTATTGCAATTAATTGTGTTTACAGATACCATGCAAACAGATGTGTATCTATGCTTGCAAACACCAAAATCCAGGATAGGACTACACACAGTCTGGTTGTAGTCTGTAACCTTCAGCAGAGAAGCTGAATACATAAGTCAGGGGATAAGCAGGAATAAAATAAAGCCAGAACTGTCCACAGGTCCTTCTTAAAAAGAATAAAGAGGTGCTCGAAGACAAAAAAAAAAAAAAAAGATAGATTATACACTGCTCAAAAAAATAAAGGGAACACTCAAATAACACATCCTAGATGAGAATGAATGAAATATTCTCATTGAATACTTTGTTCTGTACAAAGTTGAATGTGCTGACAACAAAATCACACAAAAATCATCAATGGAAATCAAATTTATTAACCAAGCGAGGCCTGGATTTGGAGTCACACACAAAATTAAAGTGGAATGTAATGTCCTTAACCCCCAAGGGTGGTTTGCACGTTAATGACTGGGCCAATTTTTACAATTCTGACCACTGTCTCTTTATGAGGTTATAACTCTGGAAAGCTTCAACGGATATTCGCGATTCTGAGATTGTTTTCTCGAGACATTGTATTTCATGATAATGTAAAATTTCTTCGATATAACTTGACCTTATTTCTGAAAAAAATGGAAATATGGCGAAAATGTGGAAAATTTAGCAATTTTCAAACTTTGAATTTTTATTCCCTTAAGGCTGTGTGCACACGGTTAGGAATCTTGGCGTTTTTGCGGCGGTTTTCCACTGCAAAAATGCTTAAAACCGCATGCAGTAAGCATCCTATGATTAGAATGCATTCTGCAATTTTTGTGCACATGTGGTAAAAAAACCGCAGCATGTTCATTAATTTTGCGGTAAATTTGCGTATTTCCGGCTATATTATTGACCTAGAATGTTCAGGAAAAAAAACACGGTAAAAACGCGATAAAAACGCATCCGGATTTCCTGGGAAAAAGTCCGGTTTTTCTCAGAAAATTTCTGCAAAGAATCCTGAACGTGTGCACATAGCCTAAAACAGATAATAATTTCCAACTGTTTTCTATTCCATTTGCTCAACAGCATGTGAAATTGATTGTCAATCAGTGCTGCTTCCTAAGTGAACAGTTTGATTTCACAGAAGTTTGATTTACTTGGAGTTATATTCTGTTGTTTAAGTGTTCCCTTTATTTTTTGAGCAGTGTATATTATTAATACTCTTTATTTATATAGCGCCAACATATTCCGCAGCACTTTACAGTTTTTTTGCACACATTAGATAGAAAGATATCTATTTTTTTTATAAACATTTCCAGTACACTTACCATTTAAGGCCCTTGCTGTTATGGATTAGATAAAAAAATCTGATATCATTATGGTACATAACTATGGTAAGTTAGCCAGTCTACAGGGAGACCAAATACTGTCTTGTGCATTTCCTTGCTAGCAAGGAAGTACTAATATATGTAGGGTGGGATGATGGCCCCAAAGTAGACTGGACGTCTCCAGTTCATAACAGGGACATCACATGGCACAATGGAAATGCAATATTCTAATAATCTGATATCAACACCATCCATAGATATATCAGTGATCGGGGGACATAATCTCGCCAGGTCTTTCAACCAACGAAAACCACAGAAATGTAACATCAGTTTGCATTGTGGATATATCAGCCATGTCTGGTGTCTAGGATGGTGAAAGTATGCTTGCTTGGAAATGTAGAGTTCATATTATTCCACTAGGAGGAAAATAACACAAATTAGAATTATGTCCTACACCTATCTTTCCTTGCATTAAGTTGCCACCAACTCTTATCTAATCAGGAAAAGGGGTGAGCAATGTGGATGGGACCCATTAAAAGTATCATAGATCTGTCCAAGTTTCTGAGGGGGTCTCCTCTACTTTTATTTTTTACTTTTATATAGGTCTTTATGGTGTCATCTTTTTGTAACTTTTTAAGCACTGTACCCCTTCTGTATATCACATCTAAAATTTCATACACTTGTTCCTTGCGGCTCTAAACGTACCCACAACCTCAAAGGGAAATGCCAATGTACCGTAGTGTGTCACACAGGGCAAAGTTCTCCCAGGCCCAAAAAAAAGCAAAACCACGTGCCAGCATGCTCCGACAGTCACAGATGGTAACTACGGAATAAACATCATATTATGGGATTATCTCCCGGACAGGATGATGTACAGTACACACCCGATGGCTCGAAAATTCAATTTAACTCCAGCGAGTCACGGTGTAATCAAAGTCATGTGGACGACAAGGAAAACAAGTCTACGAGACACGACAGCAATTTACGAAGGTTACAGAAACTAGACTTTGCTCATTAAACAGAAGATAGACCTAAACATACATCATTTCCATGAGTAGCAATCAGCTTTCATTTTCCTGGTCCCCGAGTGACAGGCCCTGTTGTCCTCGGTTAATATGGGCAAGGTCCCACAACTAAAAATGCATTAGGAAAAGTTACATTCATTGGAATCGGTGACATAACACTACAAGTCTCTTGTAGATCAAAGGTGTGGGCATTTTAGCAGTCAGATTTTAGGCAGTCATCTGGCTGTAGAGACTTCTTCAGCAGTGGGTGCCCAGTTCAGGCAAGTGGCACATAGAGAAATAAAAAAAATAAATAAATGGGCACCTGGAGGAAACAATAGTGCCTGAGGTGCTCCAGTATACATAGGGATGGGGATGTCCTACCATTACACGTTAAATTCTAGCCCGTGGGCCAAATTGGACATGCAGGGTGGGTATATTTGGCCCTTGATGCCGGGCAGGTCCCCCGAGTACATTTGACCCAACCCCTGCCTGCCATCACACTTTTAACTACCATATATCGGCATCCTAGATGCGAATAAGAATTGAAAGCAATGATGGAGGAACGCGCATGAGCTAACGCTCCCCTCTCCCATCATTCCTCCTGTGCGTCTGACGTATCAGCGCAGGGGGTGCAATTACATAATTATGATGCGCCCACTGTACCGAGGATATGAAGACACATATGAAGAGACTGAAGCAGCGTGGTAATGGGCAGAGGTGAGTATTTTTCTTTTTAAATGTGGGGCCCATTATACTGCATGGAATACTATGTGGTAGCTATTATATATTATATTGTAGGGAGCACTATGTGGTGCCATTACACTGCAGGGAGCACTATGTGGGGCCATTACACCGTAGGGAGCACTATGTGGTGCCATTACACCGTAGGGAGCACTATGTGGTGCCATTACACTGTAGGGAGCACTATGTGGGGCTATTACACTGTAGGGAGCACTATGTGGGGCTATTACACTGTAGGGAGCAATATGTGGGGCCATTACACTGTAGGGAGCACTATGTGGGCCATTACACTGTAGGGAGCACTATGTGGGGCCATTACACTGTAGGGAGCACTATGTGGGGCCATTACACTGTAGGGAGCACTATGTGGGGCCATTATACAGTGTGGAAGGCAATGCAGGGCCCCATTATACTGTATGGAGGAGTATGTGGGGCCCACTATATTGTATGGTGCACTTTTTGTGGACATTATACTGTATAGAGGGCTGTGTGGGGAGTACAGTTGGAGAATCATACTGTAATGGGATCACCATTAGTGATGAGCGAGCGTGCTTGGATAAGGCGTTATCTGAGCATGCTCGTGTGCTAATAGGGTATCTTCGGCGTGCTCGATTACTATGTTTAGGTTGCTGTGGCTGCAGGTCTCCCATTTGTTCAACAGCCGCAACACATGCAGGGATAACCTAACAAACATGCAATCCCTGCACATGTTGCGGCTTTTGATCAGCTGGGAGACATGCAGCCACGACGACTTGAACATAAAGTACCTTCGGCGTGCTCGAATACTATTAGAACACGATTAGAAAAAAAAAAAAGGTAATGGAAAACCTGTTACACTTTGGAACAATTAACAATCACCCCGGTTGCCGCACAAATCCCAGCAAGGTAGCGATTTCCCTAACATTTCTCTTGCCACAATAAACCTTCATCAGACTCACATTCAAGAAAGAGAACTGGGGGAAAAAAAAAAAAAAAAAGGGCGACACCTTTTTGATTGGAAACGTCGGCCATTGCTTCAGATGCAGCACAAGTCTCCGGCAAGGTAACGTTCCCCAATATATCTTTCGAATTGACACAGCAATGCTGCTTCATCAGACTCCCGTTTAGTGAAGGAAGTGAGGAAACATTTGCCCAAGTTTGTCCCAGTGTGGCAAATTTTGTAAGCCGCAAACTCCAGTCTCCCAGAAATGCATTTATAAGAGTTTACCGGAATCAGAGCAAATTAATGTAAAGGCCCGGATACACATTGGATGAGAGATGACCAAACCCCCCTGATTATAGCACACTCCGCCAACAATCTGACGTACACGGGACCCTCCTGTTGGAGAGGATAAGGATTGGGTAGTTGCAGTTTCAATGCCTGATGGTTGCAGGGAAATGAGCGGCTCCCAGAAGGGTCCTGCAGCGGCTTACTGCTCTCTGCCCGTAAACTCATGCACTTTCGGCTGAGCATGCACAAGTATGGGGGGAGTTGGGTCAGATCGTACTACAGTTATCTCCAACTGGTTTAACACGTTGGACTTTCGTAGTCCAAGCACAGACCGTAATACATAGGCTTAGATGAGGGTGCAGAGTCTGCGTCAGGAGAACCATGATCGGTCCGGACTACTCCAGTCTGCAAGCTGTAAAACCAGCTAAAAAGAAGTAAAAGGAAAAAAAAAAGCACAAAAAGAAAGACGATGAAATCACACAAATTACAGATCTTGTGCAAGATCCTATCATTGGGTCACTGACAAAGCACCAGATTCTACTGATTGCTGCACTGGATTTGGTCCGTTCATCACACCTGGTGCACGATGCCATAAAGGGAAGGAAAAACTGCCGATTTCACCAGGTAGCGCGTGTCGGGGGATATAGGAGCAGACGTGTGAATGGAAATATTCTGCACGGAAAAGAATGCGGAGCGTAAAATATCGAGCATCAATATCTGCTGTGGATCTATTAATAATTATATATTTTTATATACACATACACGCAAACGCTTTTCCGGTCACTGCATCCCCTGCTCACCCAAAGACTACAACAAAAAGTGATCAAAACATCATATGTACCCCACAGCTCCCGCAACAGAAAGGGAGAAAAAAAAAAAAAAAAAGTTACAGGTCTAAGAAAGTTCAGATTTTTGGTCCACAATTAAAAGGGGTGGTCCAGTCTGTTTATAGTGATGGCCGATCCTCAGGACAGGCCGTTAATATCAGATCCGGCCACCACGGGGAACAGTAGAGGGATGCCGAGTGTCCACACCCCCACTGATCTGATATTCATCACCTATCCTATGGACAGGCTATCAATATATGGAGAACTGGACAACCCCTTTAAAATGGTTAAGAAAAAAAAAAAAAACTCGCCAGAAACCTTACAAGTTTGGTGTCGCTGCGGTCGTAGTGACCCGGAGAATCACATTTTTTCAGCTCATTTTTACAGTAAATGCCGCAAAAGCTAAACCCAAAAAACAGGGTGAAACGCGGCTTTTCTTTTATGATTACACCCCCCCATTTTTCAGCACATTATACGGTACAATGAATGGCGCCATACCAGCCCTCATACCGCTGCGTCAACACCAAAAATAAAAGTTATGGCCCTGAGAAGGGAGGAAAAAACAAAAGCACAAATACTAAAAAAAAAAGCATCAGGAAGGGGTTAAATGCTCATTTTGCAGCCCACCAAGATCTGCCCAAGCACAGACACATGCAGACAGGGTGGCTGCCATTTTTAAAGCCCCCCAGTCACATTCCAGGGGGCAGGATCGGCTCCCAGGCCCCTTGCAGGATCCAGCCCATGGCCCCAGGCTGGGTGCTGCACTGACCGGTCTTACCTGTTCTGCTCAGGGTCGTGTTTGCAGGGGAGGCCGCGGCCGCTCTCATTTCCTCCCTCTTTATCTCTGGCTGCAAGTAACGAATTACCGCTCCGTCTCCTCCCCAAGATTCTGAAAAGACAGCTACTGGCCACGCCCCCCGCGTCTCCACCGGAGCTGTCACTCACACTCTGCAGCTCCGCCCACCACTGAGCCCCCTTCAGATAACCTGTCAATCAAAGTCCCGCCCTCCTCCTCACCTCGGCTGTCACTCAGGAAGACTCCGCGCTCTTCCTGCTGTCAGCCACAGGCTAAGCCCCGCCCACTCCAAACTCAAGTCCGCTAGTCGGCGCATGCGCAGTTGCCACTCTTCAGAAATCACCTCAGTGACGCGATGTCGACGTCTGCGAGCTGCTGCTCTAGGTATAGGTATCAGTCATGGCGGAGACGGCGGGCGGACCGTCATGTTTTATAGCAGTGTGTGCTAGGAATAAGGAAAAGTAATGGCTGACTGACAGGCTGAAGGAGAATGCGAGGTCTAATATGAAAATATAGGACAACCAGGCCGAGGGGTGTAACCAGTGTCCTAGACGCCCCCACAACCACCAGCTTCTATGTGGGGTCCCTGTGACCTTGTTTATAAAGGTAAAGCTTTCCCCCCCAAAAAAAAGTTATACAGAAAACAGGCAAATACGACCATACACATAAACTTAATACCGCCCACGGCCGGCTCCAGGTTCATACGACCATACACATAACTATACCGTCAGTGACGGCTCCAGGTTAATACGACCATACACATAACTATACCGCCAGGGCCGGCTCCAGGTTAATACGACCATACACATAACTATACCGCCAGGGCCGGCTCCAGGTTAATACGACCATACACATAACTATACCGTCAGTGACGGCTCCAGGTTAATACGACCATACACATAACTATACCGCCAGGGCCGGCTCCAGGTTCATACGACCATACACATAACTATACCGCCAGGGCCGGCTCCAGGTTAATACGACCATACACATAACTATACCGCCAGGGCCGGCTCCAGGTTCATACGACCATACACATAACTATACCGCCAGGGCCGGCTCCAGGTTAATACGACCATACACATAACTATACCGCCAGGGCCGGCTCCAGGTTCATACGACCATACACATAACTATACCGCCAGGGCCGGCTCCAGGTTCATACGACCATACACATAACTATACTGCAAGGGCCGGCTCCAGGTTAATACGACCATACACATAACTATACCGCCAGGGCCGGCTCCAGGTTCATACGACCATACACATAACTATACCGCCAGTGACGGCTCCAGGTTCATACGACCATACACATAACTATACCGCCAGTGACGGCTCCAGGTTAATACGACCATACACATAACTATACCGTCAGTGACGGCTCCAGGTTAATACGACCATACACATAACTATACCGCCAGGGCCGGCTCCAGGTTCATACGACCATACACATAACTATACCGCCAGTGACGGCTCCAGGTTAATACGACCATACACATAACTATACCGCCAGGGCCGGCTCCAGGTTAATACGACCATACACATAACTATACCGCCAGGGCCGGCTCCAGGTTAATACGACCATACACATAACTATACCGCCAGGGCCGGCTCCAGGTTAATACGACCATACACATAACTATACCGCCAGGGCCGGCTCCAGGTTAATACGACCATACACATAACTATACCGCCAGGGCCGGCTCCAGGTTAATACGACCATACACATAACTATACCGCCAGGGCCAGCTCCAGGTTAATACGACCATACACATAACTATACCGCCAGTGACGGCTCCAGGTTAATACGACCATACACATAACTATACCGCCAGGGCCGGCTCCAGGTTCATACGACCATACACATAACTATACCGCCAGGGCCAGCTCCAGGTTAATACGACCATACACATAACTATACCGCCAGGGCCGACTCCAGGTTAATACGACCATACACATAACTATACCGCCAGGTCCGGCTCCAGGTTAACACGACCATATACGTAACTATACCGCCAGTGCCGGCTCCAGGTTAATACAACCATACACAACTATACCGCCAGGGCCGGCTCCAGGTTCATACGACCATACATATATCTATACCGCCAGGGCCGGCTCCAGGTTAATACGACCATACACGTAACTATACCGCCAGGGCCGGCTCCAGGTTAATACGACCATACACGTAACTATACCGGCCGGGCTGGCTCCAGGTTAACACGACCATATACGTAACTATACCGCCAGGGCCGGCTCCAGGTTAATACGACCATACACATAACTATACTGCAAGGGCCGGCTCCAGGTTAATACGACCATACACATAAATATACCACCAGGGTCGGCTCCAGGTTAATACGACCATATACGTAACTATACACCTATGGCCGACTCCAGGTTCTCGTGGGCCCGGCCCCCGGGTGAAAGAGGCTCAGTGGGCCCCGTTAACACATACCACTATTCATGATGCACAGATACAGCAGAGAAATACAGGTATAGTACAATGCCAAAGATTTCACTTCTTACATTATATGAGTGATATTGTAAGTGATACAATAGCACAAAAAATGGTGAATCCTCGCAGCACACAGTGCGTGCCTGGGGGCATTCAAAAGTTTTCATTTTAGACCAGATAGTATAGTCTTCTATACAGTAATATGGGCACCACATAGTCCTCCATACAGAATTATGGGCACCACATAGTCCTCCATACAGTATTATGGGCACAACATAGCCCTACCTACTGAATTATAGGCACCAGATAGTCCTCAATACAGTATTACAGGCACAACATAGTCCTCCATACAGTATAATGAGCCCCATTTATTGCTCCATATTGAATAATGGCCCCATATAGTGCTCCATACAGAATAATGGGCCCCATATTATTGCTCCATACAGATTAATGGTCCTCATAATGCTCCATACAGAATAACTGGTCCCATATGTCTTCCTGAAGCGTAACATTCTTGTATCTTACAGTTATTAGGTTCTTTAGGAGGACATAGATCTGCGGATTTATTCTGACAGAATATAGGCTGAACTGTATGGACAAATGTCTTTTTTTGGCCTTGCTAACTATGTTACTATGTTATATTGCTCCATATAGAATAATGGGCCCCATAAAGCTCTCCATACAGAATAATGGGCCCCATATAGCTCTCCATACAGAATAATGGGCCCCATATAACTCTCCATACATAACGGGCCCCATATATTGCTGTATACTTAATAATGGGCCTCATATAATGCTCCATACAGAATAATGGGCTCTGTATTTTTCTCTTTACATAATAATGGGCCTCATATAATGCTTCATACAGAATAATAGACCCCCATATAATGCTCCATACAGAATAATGGGCCTCATATAGCGCTCAATACAGAATAATGGGCCTCATATAATGCTCCATACAGAACAATGGGCCCCATATAATGTTCCATACAGAATGTGCCCTATATACTGTATACAGCATGGCCCCCATATAATGCTCCATACAGATTAGGCCCCATAAAATGCTTCGTACAGATTAGGCCCTGTATAGTACTCCACACAGAATGGGTTGCATATAATGCTCCATACAGAATGGGCCCCATATATTGCTTAATACAGAATGGGACCCATATAATGCTCCATACAAAATGGGCTCTTTATATAAAAAAATAAACAATCAAATACTTACCTCTCCTTGTTCCTCCTCAGCTCCAGTGTCTTCAGCCTATTCTGGCTCTCTGCACTGCTCAGTGCAGAGGGCGCGCTGCAGTGACGTCATCGTGCCCTCTGCCCTGAGACGTCAGAAGACGCAGAAGAGACCGGACCTGTGGCCAGCTGGGAACGACGAGAGGCAAGAATTTCAAACAGTTTAAAGCATGAGGGGCAGACCCTCTGGCAGCGGGTCCCCCCAACTCATGTGCCCCATAGCATGCCGGTGACCCTGACGGCAAGTGGGCCCGATTGCTCACCCTGACAGCAAGTGGGCCCCTGATTGCTCAGGGCCCTTGCACCTGCCCGGGTGCTGACGCTGGCACTGTATATCGCCATACTGTTAGCAATACAACCACACCATGACCGCATATTACCACTTCATAGTGACCAAATAATACCGCCACACCATGACCATATACTACCACCGCATAGTGACTAAATAATACCACCACACCATGACCATATACTACCACCGCATAGTGCCAAAATAATACCGCCACACCATGACCATATACTCCCACCCCATAATGACCAAATAATACCCCCATACTGTCACCAATACATATCATGACTGCATATTACCACTGCATAGTGACCAAATAATACTGAAATACTGTTACCAATACCGCCACACTATGACCACATATTACCACAGCATAGTGACCAAATAATACTGCCACACCACGTCCACTTACTATCACCGTATAGTGACCAAATAATCCCCCCTATACTATCACCAATACACACCATGATCGTATATTACCACCACATGGTGACCAAATAATACCCCCACACTATCACCAATATACACCATGACCACATATTACCACTGCATAGTGACCAAATACCACCATACTGTCACACTCACCAATACTACCAACAATACCGCTGTGCAAGGAACAAGTAATACCGACACACCATGACCATGTAATGCCATCACATAGTGAGTAAATAATACCATCATATTGCTACTGACACCAATTCTGCCAACAATACTGCTATGTAAGGTAGTATAATACCGCCATAACATGACTGCATATTTCCATCACATAGTGACCAAATAATGTCACCATTTCCAATGCTACTACCAATATCACTATATAAGATATACTGCCGCTTACCAACTGAATAATACCACTATACATACTGTTATTGCCACCAGTACAAATAATATTTCCACACCATAACAACGTAATACCACCACATAGTGACAAAGTAATACCACCATACTGTTGCTGACAACAGTACTATCAATCATAAAGCTATATAAGGTAGTATAATACCACCACATTATAACCAAATAATACCATCTTATTGTTATTGACACCAGTGCTACCAACAATACTGTTATATAAGGTAGTTTAATACTGCCACACCATAACCACATAATACCAACACATAGTGAGTGAATAATGCCACGATACTAATCATTATCAAAAACAACTACACGAAGACCAATATTACCACCATACAGTGACCTAATGAGAGATATGTGTTGTACACAGGTGTTATGTGCACCATATGGTTGTATACTGTACAGACAAGACCAGTCATCCTTTTCTCTCTGATCCTTGTCCTTCATTTCCCTGTTTTTCTACATCCATCCCAGACCACCATCGCAACTCCTTCCTTCCACGGCTTATGTCTGCAAGATGTTTCCTAAACTAGAATTCTTTGGCTCATCACTTTTAACCACTTCAAAACAGACTAAACAGTGCCTCGCACAGTAATAATTCCACCCCCCATTGCTGTACACTATGTTTGTGCCCCCCATGACTAACAGGTCCCCCCTTCTACCATAATATATTTATATTGCTCCCTTACAGAAGTCTTGTCCCATTTGCAATGTCTTTCTTTTCGCATCCAAACAATAATTCCTCTTTT